>BCIV01000025.1:0-115253 GCA_001600055.1 Filobasidium wieringae
TGTTTGGTTTACATGATGTTGCAAAAACCCCCGCCCCCGGGATCCCCCTATAACCCCTAAGTTTACAATTTCACGTAAAACTTTTGGTATATTCCGAGAGCTGAGAAAAATGCGCATTCGGACGTACCTAACATGTTTGGTTTACATGAGGTTGCAAAAACCCCCGCCCCCGGAACCTCCCTATAACACAGCAACTGGCGAGCTGTCCTATTGTTGTGATGAGAGCAATGATAATGTACTACCTTGGATGGTAGAAATATTACACGACTGTGTCTCCATCTTCGATCGAAGTCTCGTACTTGACTCGTGCCTTTATTATATATCGCTTTTGTTTGGCCAAACATAGCGGGAGCCGGGTAATCTATGTCTTTTTACAATGCCGAAAACCTACACGGGCGTCATCGAGACTCTACCCAATGAACGAGGAGATGGTCACCAGCACCACTACCACCAACTGAACGTGCAGGACATAGCCGGTCGTCGCTTGCGTTCCCGCAGAAGTACTGACAGTTGACCGGGTCACAGTGCTTGAAGACGTTAGCGTTGATGAGGACGTGATCATCGCTGGCGGTTTGATCGTAGACGTAACTATTGCTGTAGATGATGGAGCAGATGCGTGTGTGATGGATGTCAAAGAGCTAGAATTCAAACTCGATGATGTTGCGGCAGCGACAATGGTAGCCGGTGGCAGGCTGTAGGCTGTAGGATTCACCACGGATGCTGTTTGTACGAATCCTTGCGATAAAGGTATAGACGAATTCGATTCTGCATTTTGGTACCAGGGAAGGTCGAATGTGTCGGGCTGAAAGTCGATAATACGTCTCTCTCTCAGTAAGACTAAGGCATGGAGATGAAAGGGTCGAACAAGGGAAAGACTCACGATGTTGTTCAATTTCCACCCGTTGCTGAGCATCTGAGGATACATCTCGAGGAAGACGCTGACATCGTTGGAATCTAATTCGTGTTCCAGAAAGATAAGTCCGTCTTTCTTGTCTCCAGTCAGATATTTGGTCATAGTATTGATTACGGTACTCCTAGGAGTTCCATCGGCTATCGACCAGTCCCTATATGCGATCGGTTCAATCGGTACGTTTCAAGGCGAAAGACGGAGACGATGAATCATCTCACCTAGAATCAGCGTTCCATACGACATGTGTCAACCCGAACACTTCCTGGGCGATCATCCTGACACGGTTATCGATATCTCCGTAAGGCGGTCTCTGAGGCGGCGGGGCAACCCAAGGCGTCAGCCCCTAACAAAGAAGACACGGTTATGTAGAACTCACCCAAAACCTAGGGATACGTCCCGAGTTCGAGTCTATCATGATCTGCATGGTCCATCCTAATTCGGCAAGGATGGCCTCATTGCTCAAGGTCGTCATGTACTGTCATCCAAAATTGAGCCGCCAGTCGTAAAATGGAAGAGGCATGATCTCTGAGCTTACCGGATGTGACCATGTGTGTACGGCCATATGACCGCCGTTATCCTTCAACTGCAGAAATTCGTCAGGACTAGTATCACGGATAGATTTGCTCGGTTCAGTACGATACTCGTCTTCATGTGTGGGATCGAGTGGAGATGTACGTACTAAGAAACAATATTCGAACCGATCACTTTTCCACAAAAAGCTTCCAAGTAAGCGTTGACATGAGCAGAGAGAAGTCAGGAAGATGCTCACGAAAGTGAGTCGCGATATCCGAAATGTTGTTCTTGTCGAGGAAATCGTAAAGAGTCGGGCTCGCATCGGACGGTCCATCGTCGAAGGTTACCTAAAGAAGTGAAATTATGCTCAGGCGTCAGTCTGCAGAACTTGGCAAACTGTACGAATGAAGCGGTCTCGTTACTTACACCAATATTGCCTTGACCGGCGACCATGATATCCCTCGGGCTGACACAGCCTGACGTAAAGAAGCAGACTTCTGGGTTAGATCCAACGAGGTTGGTTCCATTGCTAGAGATCCATGGACCGCCGGACTTGGCACATGGTCCGAATGAAGGGAAGTCTGGCGATGCAACCACTTGAGCTAGTCGATCGGTCCACGCTTTGGGTGTCGAAGAGATCGGGGGAGAACTATAGGCGACAGGATAAGATGACTGCCACGCTTGAGATCCCACTGGACCAGCCGTGTTGCCTTGGAAGAGTTCCGCAACCGTAGAAGGTGAGTTGAGAGAGTGCAATCCATTGAAAACAGACTCAGCATCTGCCAAAGGTAGAGCGTAGAGGGTAAACGCGATAGCGGCGGTACGTAGGAGGATAGCCATGAGAAGGAACGATTCTAACTTTAGTGTTGAAGATACCCATCTTGATCACAAGCCTTGACATCGGCCTAGATAAAAGACCCCTGACGACTTATATGATTTCGTAAGGCGATGCCAGAGCCAAGTCTATAGGAAAATGACAGTCAAACCCGGGATGGTGTTCAGGGCTGTATAGAATGCTGGCGAACGCACTAAGCCTGTAGCCGATCGGACAGCGGGGGTACTCGTATTACTCGACCCCGAGTCGTCGTACGCTGGTATTCATGAGTATACGAGTGAAGTCCTGTCCGGATGCGTGCAGTGTCTGCCTCCTGCCTTCATCGCTATCAGTGCTATAGCGAGTTCGTGCTGCTGTAGTGTGCTCCGGGTAGACTGATATCTGGGCTGTGACGCCCCATCGACCGCAACCGGTTGGTAGTGCCTTGCCGGATACAGAGATTAGATAGATAGAGACCGCAAAAACGGGCTGTGTTGATCTGAATATAGAGTCGCTTAGGGGTTAGCATGCACGTGAAGCCATCTCAGACGCGTGCACAGAGCGCAGAACAGCCGGCGCTGGCTGCGTTGAGCTCGGTTCAACTGCGCCGTCTCGACGGCTGAGAACTTCATCTCCGCTGAATCACATGACCCCGATGTCATGGGTATTGAGGCTGAGGGTTCGAGATATGCGCCTTTGTGAGTTGCGCGATTGACTTACTGACAGTATCTCCACGGCTTTGGTATATCAAGGCGATCACCGTCGTTGACGAGAGGAACGTCCGCCTCTTCTCCCGGCTTGAGAGCCAGCCAGACAGACTCAGTTCGATCAACTCGAGATTCTCTCTCTCATCGCTATCCTAACAAGACATAGTGGACTACAACATAATGAATTACATGCAAGTAAGCAATAATTCGAGCCAGACTCCGCATTAGCGGGAAGAATTGATCACGGGCAACCGATCACTCTATATGGACCTTTTAGGGTTGATCGTACCAATACAAAATGATCGATAGGGAAGTTACAGATTCCATCACTATACACTACATAAGGTTCACCCATTCCAGGACGATTTCGAGACCCTGGACAGCATGTCACTCTCAGAGGTGAATTCGTCAAACTCACCGGAATCTCTGTACTCCCGTGCCTTCGAACAAATCTTCTTTCCTAGATTGATAAGCCACTCTTCCCAGTTGGTGATCGACTCAAGCGACTTCACTGCTTTCGATATCCATAGACATGCGACCTTGTGGTGTCAACTTACACCTCTTCCTGGTTGATTTGGTATATATCGTGCACGCAAGCTGAAATCCGTGACGAAACCGCCCGTACGATGTTACGAACGATGTTCCAGAGGAGATCATGATAGATCGTAGTATTTGGAATGAGGAAGAATCGCACCAAGCCTCAAGAAAGGTCGATCGAAGAAAGAATCGCTTTGTGAAGCTCCGAGCGTTTTGTATGCCGGTGCTTCACCCCACCTGCCTGAAAAATCATGGATGTATACTGGACGGTGAGGTTGTCGTTGCCTCAGAGCGGATTGTATATTGTTCCAAAGCCGTGGTATGGAAGATATGCTTAGAAAGACCTAGATGCGATATGTAGTGCGAGCATTCTTCCAGGTTCCGAGCCGCTCGGGCCTTCAGCGATGGCTGACTATCGTTCTCGTATTGGGCGAGGCACGCTCTGCTGATTTCCCTTTCTGAAACTTCGAGTGGTCAGCGATTTCGAAACAGCTGATGTCGTTGAGTAAGCCCGAAGAGTATGATGCTGCATGAGGAATAGCTCACTTCCTGTTGTCTTTCAAGCCAAGTTATGTCCCGGGAGGTTTGTATCAAGTTTCAAAATCGAAGCGATCTGGTCTTATCTGCTCTTCGCGATGCAGACTTGAGGTAATCGAAAGGTATTCGACTTTTGCGTGCAGGAACAGCTGCCTTCTATGTATCCTCGTTGATATCGATGCTTATACAACCACATCAACAGCCAATCCTGAATAGCTTATTCGCTGAGGTGGATTCAGCTTCAAGGTCGAAGATAAACCTGCTTGTAAGTGAGTACGGTCAGATCGCCCCCTTCGATGTGCGTACCGAAGAGTTCAGGTGCGGCATCATTCTTACTGCACCTCGAACAAGCGGTAACTCATTAGCTCAGCTCTCGGAAGTCGATATAGAGAGATCTCCACAGCAACCAGCTCACTAAGCGAGATGTAATAATATGCTAAGCAGTGGATGGCTGCACCGGAGCATCATACATGCACTTGCAAAAACATATCGGCAGTTCGCAAGCCTGCGTGAGGTCAGGCCACGGCAGCGGGCGTTTTCCTGCGCGAGCGCAGCTGCCATGCGCTCAGCGTAGCGAGTCTCGACGATCAAGCTTTCTAAGCCAAGTTTAGGCGCGCCTTATCTGGAATACGTAAGCGCAAGACGCGACGTGACTCCTTAGAATATGCCTGCACAATGTCTATGAGTTCGTCAAATTAACGCTTTCGAATCGCACAATATTGACGAGACTCCCCTGTATACTAGCTCAATCATGTCAGGATCGAAGCGCCCCTATGAAGAGGAACTACCTAGTCGGCTCGATGACGCTCAAATTCAGGAATACTACGCTTTTAGAAGGAAAGAGGAAAAGAAGGCAGCGAAAAGAGCAAGACGTCAAAATGTGATGGCAGAACAGACCGGGAGCCTAGGTAACCCAAGTCAGCGTGGACATTCCACGTTCACAACTACAACAGAGGCAACGGACTCTCATCAGTCAAATTTTCCTGAAAAGTGAGACGATGCCTGCACTCACCAAGCTTGTCCGGCGTTGATGAGATATTTCGCAGATCACGGACCGTCCAAGTCTATTCCTTAATGACGAGTCAAGGTCTAGACAACGAAACTCTGGAGAAGATCGAAGCTATGATGGGAGGTCAGTAGTACAACCATACTTATGTGGCTCTGACTTGCTGACGAACACTTTCAACTTTAAAGGCAGTATCAGAAAGGTCGCACCGATGGGAGCCATTCCTCGATTCGATCAGGCGGGTGAAGACCGCCAGCAAAACCAGGCCGCCGGATCGTCCTCTCATAACCCCAAACCTCCTCCTGTTCCCGATCATGCACCTTCTGCTACACCCAACGGGCGTCCTTCTCCTACTTCCAACCGCCTTACCTCTCCCACACCCAGCCTGGAGAATGCTCGGCGAGCATCACCAAGACTTTCCCCGCAACCATTTAATGAATCATCCCATTTCCTCAGTACTCGTACCGATTTCGATGACGTTATAGGGGACAACAACAACGACCTCGATCGAGCTTTGAGATTCGATACGCCAACCCGATCAACGCGACACAGATCCGAAAGTGTCCGCCCGGGTCAAGCAGTCCTGGACAAGTTGGCTCTGGCTCAGAAGATCATCGATCACGCTGATGCGATAGAACTAGAGGGAGATGAGCGGTGTACCAACTGCCGGAATGCGAAGACGACCAAGAAGTGCTGTGTAGTTGGATCGAGACCGAAAGACAAACGGCGTTGCGCTCCATGTTCGAGAAACGGTCATAAATGCGTATGGGACTCTTCTCCTCTTGACGCAGGACAGACTCTTGACGGGAAGAACGATCGCTTGTGGAGGATCATCGGTCAACTGGAAGGTTCGGCGGCTTCGATGGATACTATTTCGCAAGTATGGGAAGACGGGGAGGAAGGTGTTCATCCTGAGACGAATTTTGCGATGAGATCGATGAAGAAATTTACTGGCCGCCTAGCAACGACGATCCAGGAATTGAAGGAATATGCTCAGGAGTCGAAAGATGGGACCGACGAGTAAACGTGAGCGTTTTCACGTAGTTTCCTCGATCCAATGACCTTGTGCTAATTTCCTGGTTATCGATCGACAGATCAACGACGAATTCGCTTCGCTGTTTGATGAGTTCATATAGATATAATGAAGTCACGAAGATATGGAATACCCGAAACACATTAGTAAGTGGTAGGGCGAAATGATCTGTCCTGACTTAGCAATAGAATCAGAAGGCAGACAAATCCTATATCTTGCACGCAGTCCACATACAGATATACCTTTAGCAAGTGTCAAAGATATCATACCCCGGCGAGATCTTTCTCTTGTCCTCGTTCAAGTCTGGAACGCCTTTGCGTATAATAAGTATAATTTCCAACCAGGCAGGCACACAAAGTCAGTATCGATACCATCTGCTTCTTCCTTCTTTTTTGCACAGCTCAAGTTCGTTCTGCTACAGCACCACCGGCTTAAATGATTGATACGATGCGGACTCAGAAATATACATACAACGTAAGAGGGTGGTGTGATGTCACATGCCATCCACCTCTCATCGCAACTCCTCTGGATAGAACCGCGACAGGGATAGTGCTACAGGACTGTAATTCTCTTCGGGCGTGGTAGAGCGTTTCGTCGACCATAGCTGGGATGATGTTCGTTGTACAGCCGTGGCCCAGACTGCGCTCTCAATGAGTGCCATCGATGTACTCAACTCTGGCAGCGTTATCCGTACCGTTCTTAAATCGTCGAGTGATTCTCCAGTCCTATATTGTAAATCTGCTTTCGGAATAGGTCGTATCAAGGCAGACGACGCAAGCACTGATCTAACTGAGGAGTTCTTATCCCATAAGTGCTGGATGCTTGATCCTAAGTATAACGAAGGGGCCTGTTCAGGGATTTGTTTGGAACGATACTGCGCTCCTGTTTTGGAGATTGGTTTCAATGATGCGGTTCGATCGTTGAGCGTTCCCCTCGAGACGTAAGAGCTGACGGTCGGTAGAGTTGAAGATATAAGCCTCGCATTGTTTGGGTGGATTGATATCGGTGTCTATCATATCTATTTTGTCGAACCGTTTGTCAAATTCGGCGAGAATGGTATCTGCTTCAGTGGCTAATTTGTCGAACCGTTGTTGATCCTTTCCATCTCGGCATAGAGCTCAGCAAAGTCGATCATCCTGTTTCAGGCGTCACCAAGATCGACAGCTTGACATTAGTGGATGTTGTCGCAAAACGGCAGAGACGAAAGATAAGAGGATTTGTAGGTGGCATGGAAGATCCCAGGTTAAGGTTGCTCTTATGGATGTTGCTATTGTCGACAGATTACTCTATTTCCTCTGGTCAACTAGAGTTTCGATGGTGATTCGAGGCTGACCAGTTGCACCAGTTGTTAGGCATTAAATGTCGCCAGAGGTACAGATCGTCGTCTGAATGTTGTCGATTAGTGTTGATAAGATGGTGACGTGTCAATCACAGGTCAGGCTTCACCTTTTCTACCTGGCAATCATCGACTAAGATGACATCGAGTTACATGCCTAGAAGATCTGCCACATATCTGTAACGCATACTAGAGGGGGCTGATTCGAACTTCAAGAATATTAGCCAGTAGCATGATCATGTGTTCCAGCTTTTCAGACACTGGAAATACGGCTCTTACACCATTGACGAATCGACCTAGCAGCACTTGTAACCTGAGACCGGCAAGCTCCTCAACGGTTCTACGAGTTTATCCAAGCCCCTGGCCCACCACGGCTTAGCCAGCAACTCTGGCTCTCGATAGGAGAAAACTTCAAAGACATCGGTAACTCAGACGGTGGCATGCCTGTCAGGTGGCTGAGAGACGATCGCAAGGGTTTATCAAATTATATCATGTTCACCCCATCAGCTGGATTCACCATCGTATTGGGTGCCAACAACGACTCTAAATATTCTGAGACGTAGAAAAGTATGCGCCCGACCTGGCTGCTCCTCACCGATATAGTCGCAAGGTAGCTATTTAATCTCTACTCCCCGGTCTAAATCGCTAGTTCTTCCTTCGCTACTGAACCATGGCGTGGATGCACAAAATCATACTACAAAGATACCGAACCCTGATCGGTGAAAGGAGCCATATGATCTGACATCACAAGGAACCGGTTCGGACAGGGGAGCAAGTAAACGGAGGGGGAGAAACGGATATCGGTGAGCTGTCTCCCATGAGCAGTCGCATCTAGTCTGATTACGAGAGCCTGTAGCTGAAATATGCCCGTGACTGTCAGGATACGGGTTCATAAGAGAATCCAGGTCGCTCCTCTCACGAACGGCGACCGTTCTATTTCACGTATTCAGCAAAGACGACCATGTCCCTTGACATTGCCAATACCCCAACTGAACAACATCCTCTTTGAGCAGCTTGAGGGTTATATCTCAGTTCATACAAAGGTTCACACAATAAGGACGTCCTACAAGTCCTGAGACCGCGTCTCCATATAGGTCAGATGTTGTAAATCAAGCTTCATCGTTAGTTGGTTCTGAGGGGAGATCCGGGAGATCTTGGCCTAGACAGGTTGGGCACTAAGAGGATGGCTATGCACGTTATAGTTCAAGCATAAATATATATGCAGTGAAAACGATTGATTGGCTCATGTCAGACCAGTAGACTTTATCTTGTGCTTTCTAAACAGTAGTATTCTTCTATCTGGTCATCCCATGCCAGCTTCGCGGCTATAAAACTTTCTACCTTGCCCTGGTCCTTGATGAAAGAACTTGAGTATGTATGTTTTCCTTCGACGACGTGCATTTCCATCCTCCGAAGAGGGCAAGCGGCCGCCCCTCCAGGAATCTTGGTGAGATCCTCCGGAACCTCTATGATATCGACAATGACCGATTGGAAAGCGGCTCCATAAGTGGCGATTCTGGATCGAATCTGGTCCGTCACATAATCTGCAAACTCGTCTGACGTTCTGTGGTGACCGCTGGTGATGTGTACTCGTTGTATACGAGGATCCATGCATGAAATGAAATCCATCTGAGAGAGCTAATCAGTATGGACTGTATTTGCCATCAGCCAATATCACTGACGATGGTCCCCGCAGCTGCCGTCCCGAAAAAGATCACGTTGATCTCAACGAGATTTGGAAGCCGTTCCAACAATTCGCCATAAAGCTCCTCTGTCACCTCTTCCGATTCCAACCTCAACGTCAAGTTCAATTTCGATACTCCCGATAGCATGCTATCACTCGTCAACGAACGATCCACTAGATTCCCATTCAGATTTGTATCCTTCATGAGTGGGAACAAATCGAATATATCAAGAGTCAAACTCTTGAGCGATGGGCACTGGATCTGATGTCTAGAGGCATGCTGGTAGCAAATTACTCTGAATTCGTTGATGCCAGGATGTCTGATCTGGATAGGAGCTACTTCGAGCGACATGTCGATACTTTTGAGGTTGGGACAAGTCAAGATGAAATCTTGGAACCTCCACCCAAAGGGTTGGCCGATGTCCTCTTCTTCGGGCGAGATTACTGTGATATTACTGAATAATGGCATGCAGTTTAGAACCTTGATTATGATCTCGCAAGAAATCTCTCTGTGTATCGCTGACCGAATGTGTCGACGGTCTTCACGTTTGATTGCTAAGAAGGCCTTCCCGTTTCTTTCAGGATCCAACACAACGATGCGGAGGATTTCGGGTCATAGCACGGATCGCCAGCTTTTGCACGTGAGGGAGGCTTTTCTAGTAGTTTCCAAGGCATCTTTGTGATCGTCGAGTAAGAACGGAGCTAGGTGAGATATGATCTCGACGGGAAGATTGGCGAAATTCCGGTATGCTGTCCCCCATGCATTGCCATGGTGAGCGAAACAGGCAGGCAGTGCAACGAGCAGCCTCAGGACTCACAGTCTGGCATATTTCCGTGGAGCTTTTATATTTGATTCGTGACTTGCGTTTGTGCTTGAGCGAATAGTAAAACGTTCAAGCATAAAACATGATGATAATACCAGGGTTTCCTTTGATCGTTAAGACCTTACAGTTTACTTCCGGCCGGAGCCGTTTTGCACCCGTTACGTCCGTCTCATAATAAGGTGGCGGGGACACATCGTGCATGCTGCGCTTTCCTTCCACGTCCACCGCATCTGATAACGTATCTGACAAGTCGCAAGGTTCGTTGGCTGATTTATGCCTCTAATCGATAGCAAGATCAGAGACATCTAATCTCGCGATAAAGCTCGTCAACGGGACGGGGTTAGCCTCTGCGATCCGCGGTTCATATGTCGGTCAACGTATAAGCAGTGTGGACAGATCAGTGAAGATTTCTGTTCGCTTAGCTACCAGCCACACGTACTCATACAGTGATTCTGGATTTGTGTCGATCGGCGATTGGTGGACATACTATTTACG
This sequence comes from Filobasidium wieringae, assembly GCA_001600055.1. NCBI lineage: Eukaryota > Fungi > Basidiomycota > Tremellomycetes > Filobasidiales > Filobasidiaceae > Filobasidium > Filobasidium wieringae. The sequence continues at coordinate 10,397 of BCIV01000025.1, forward strand.
CCGGTCACGCGATATATATAATAGTGGAAACGACGCCGGGTGTGTCATGAATGCTATAACTGGCGCCACTTGCTGGTCCTGAACTTGGACAAGTCCAGCGATCATCGACACTGAAACGAAATCAGATAGAGCACATGACTTCCTGATATAAGTGTGCGATCTTCCTCGTGCCAGTATCAAAAGCTCTGGCAGTGTCCCAAACGTGACTCAAGAAAAAATTCACTTGATTTGGGTTAGATAAGAAATACTTAGCTTTGTTCGGATCTTCGAGGCTCATGTATCTCTGGGACGGTGTTCGAGATGACGACGAACCGGCAAGGTCCAAGCCTTACTGAACTTTGGTTTTCCGAACGCCCAGGTTATATGTGTAGTATCAAACAAAATGAGAAATGTGAACGTAGCTCAAGATGATCTTTCCTGAAAACCCTGCAACCTGAGAAATCAAACTGACCCTTGATGACACAACAAACAAGTAGTTCGGGAATAGCATATCTATAAAATTGTATGGCTAAGGAGTAGGGTCGTTGTTTGGCACAATGGACTGTTTTAACCTACCGACGGAGAAAGTGTCCAGATGTACGATTGCTCAGGGGACATGCGTATGAGTGTAACAGATCGAATATGATAATGATCGTGTCCCATCAGACAGGACGGAGCGGCATATAACGAAGAAGTTCGGCATGTGATGATCAAGTGCCACCACAGGCATACAATCAATTTTCAAGGAGATTCCTTATTAGAAATCCAGGACGCGCTCTGATCTTCGGTATCGAGACGAACTCACCGTCTGTGGTATCTGCCAGTGTCGTGACAGTGGTCCTCGCAGCTTGTCCGAATTACGAAGTCGAAACAAAGGATGGCCCAGGCTAAGCGAATCATCCGAAGCGTTGTTGCCACATCCAGTCGACCGAAAAAGCGTCTCCATTCGATGAATGAGAGGAACTGTGATCGTCGATTGATTCGGGCAAGTTCCATTCTCGTGATCGAGTCGTAAGGAGCAACATTGACCGCCCGCCGGGGTATAGTTTGAGATGGTGTCGAGATCGAGCGACTCACATCAAGTAAGAACCAAGTTGTGCTTGCCAAGATATTCCCTCGGAAGAAGCCTAGCTGACGTATCAATCCGGCTAGAGAGAAGGATCTTGTGGTGAATTTGACAGTTTTGTTGCCTGTCCGCAGAGAAAAAAGAAAACGATCCCACAAAGTCCCGTTATGACTCCGCTCTGAAATTTAAGCGAAACCGGGATCGACAGCTCGACCCTCGGTTAGATCTTTGGTATGATTTGTGGGGAGACAAGATGAAGTCCAAAGTGGAAGTGATGTTGGCTGGTTAATGGGCTGCGAAGATGCGTCGGTCTCTCAGAGCCCTGAGGTTGTGGCTCTCTATCTTGCGAAACGCATCAATCGTTATGAAAGCGTCCGCTGAAAAAAGCTTCATCCAAATGAATTTGACCACTCCTGTAAGCAACATTTCCAAGGTGATTGCGGGTTCCTGACGAAGTACCAAAAAGACTCTCAATAGACCGTGATCAGTACCATGCCTCTGTCTCCCAGCGCTATAACTCAACACTCACCTTCATCCTTCACTAGAAGTATCCTCATTTTTCGACAGGTTCAACGAAGTAACAATCCATCCGGTGTACGATCGGAAATGGTACCTCCTCAGTAATCCCGTTACAGGTAGGCTCTGTGAAAGCACCCCGACTTCCGAACCTCTAGCCGGGTTGGGTATATACGTTAGTCTATGCGTTCAGTCCTGTGGGACATCAAGATGGTACTAAGCTGAAGTGAGTGATAGATGGATTCGTTCTGTGGAACTGGCTTACCTCGTTATAGCCAGAAGGGGGTGGATTGCTGAGTTTGCGAATGTGTACTATGTTTGATCTCTATCCTCCCCTCCCATGACATTGCATCGACTGCATAGTTTCCAGATCCTGCATATACAGCAGTGTAGTGGAGCTTGTTGCCGCAGCCTCGTTGTTCTTGATGATGTGTCGAACCTGATCGCACTCCGTATGAAAGTTTATCGCGTGGACTAACGGTCCATACCACACAAATTGACGGCTCGAGATTGAAGTTGATCATAGCTCCAAGCGACCCCTGCAGTACGAGTCATACTACTCAGGCAAATCGATCGAGACGTACTCTTGTCCAGCCTGGACATTGAGACACTTCAGAAAGCTGAAGACCGTGTGCTGTTGCCTAGCTAGAACGACCGATAAGACCAAAGAGCTGTTTGTTGTGTTGGAAAGCAGAGAAGGAAGAAGAAGGTAGCTCGCTGCCGGTTCATGACCTATCGATGTGTTATTATTGGCAGACGAAATCGCCAAAGGATTGAAAGAACTCACTTGCACGCAAAACCAATACGTCCCTGACTCTCCCATTTCCAGCTCGTCGATTGAACCTGTAGCCTCTGAGGAGTTTCTTACTAGGTGATATCCTGATGATGAGCTATTGTTTGATGCGGGGATTGTGTTAGCGTACTGGATACTAGCTCTAGCGTACTTGACGTACTTGGTTGCTCCTCGTTGGAGGATGGTATAAACCTATACGTTACACGTCCGAGAGCGTGGTGCTCTGAGTAACTCGGGAGCGAATACGGTCGGTTCCGCTACTTTACGTAAGCGAGAGGAGCGACTACCAGCTACTGGATCGTAGCTATCCTCTGCTATAGCTGCTATTGGATTCTTACCGTCAGGTCCATACTAGCAGTCATATCGCTACCCGCTAGCGTTATCTAAGCTTTCTTGCGTTGACAACAGGCTTCATTTCCATGCAGGCTCCGCTACACCATTGTCACCTCGAACGAGGTCCGCCGCTTAGGTGAAAGGACCAATGAGGATTCCCACTCAAACAGCTCAACATCGCTCTGCTACTTCGTCCAGTCCTTCATCCATCGTCTTCCCATACGAATATCCCATAGAATTCCCTTCAACAAACTTCTCCGACTCTCGAGATGGAATGCTATCGCTTAAATCACCTGTCAGCGTATATCGATACCGCTAGGATATCGAGAACCGTAAGGCAATCGCTACAAGTCCTTTCACTAAGACCTCTCATCTCTACAGCCTGATATAACTCCACAGCCTTCTGACAAACCATTGAACCCAATCTCAAGATGAACACCCCACAAACCAGTAAAAGCAGTACAAGACGAGCCTAACATGAAGAGAGTTCGCGTTTCCCTTGGACCCAGGAATCGCACACTGTGTGAGTCCGTATGGCCGACAGTCATCGGCACCGTCCTACTATATATCGAGGGATAAGAGGGAATAATGGATCCAGTCTCATTTTGAGTATGGAAGTTGTCAATATACTCAATACGTTTGTTTTCCCTCTATCAACGAGCATAAGAGGAGCTTATAGATTAATCGTATCCAGGAGAATCTAGGACTCTTCCGGTCCCAATAAGGCCACCCCTAACTCCAGGCTTTGGAAATATATACTCAAATATGCCATAGCTTACTTTTATGGAGGCACGATACCATACCTCCGCCATGCGATTCAACCGCATCTACACCTCATTCGTTCGTTGATCCGGATGTCTAGCTCTTCTGTCTCAAATTTGAGCGACTTGAACTCGGACTAGACGATGTTCTCTAGCCATTTCCTGTAGGTTTAGAATCTATCAGGTGTTGAAATCGTATTAAAAAAACATTCAAATTCAAACGATCCTGTATCCTGCCCATCTTCAGATATCGAATTGGAGCTCTACGGCAAACCCTCTTCATACGGTCAACAGCCTCGTCGTTCATTCCCTCGTACGCACTCTTCCTCAAGCTGGATGACGATTGTCGCTCCTTATCTGGAGCAAATTCGATATCCACCAGAAGACATCCCTCCAGTTCTAAGGACTTGCTATCAAGACGCAATCTACATTCCTGAAAGGTGCTTACCACTCCATCCCCTCTCACGTCCCCAATCACACGCTCTTGCTATACCTACTGGAAAGCCACGCAGTAGTCAACGACGCCTGGACAAACCTCGACGATTCATCTCCGGGATAAGCGATACCTCTCCAATGGATGACAAAAATCGACAGCCGCCTGATCTGTGCGAAACTTCATAATCGAGCTTGATCATTATCGGTGCTGCGAACATGGTCATCCTGGCAGACTCATAATCGGAGCTCGCGACTCTCTGCCTATTTTCCCTATGCAAGCAAAGAGCCGCTAGAGCTAAGAAGATCGAGAACGTCGCGATTATCGGGTCTTGCATTTAGGCTGATTCCGTTATAAACGTTACCGCTCCCAATTTAGACAAGGGTCAGCGACGATAGTTCTTTAAAAACTCCTCTCTGTGTCTTAGAAGCTCTTTATCGAAGACGGGTTCACTCAGGATGGCACAACGGTCTGGAGCGGAAAGTTCGAGGATGTTCACATGTTACAACCGCTCGAATCTCCCTTCATATTCATCGTAAGTCTCGTCACATCGGCAGCTGATTGTTTAGCACGGTATAGAAGTGAAACTGGGATTATGATCGCGGTTCAGTTTCACCTCGCACAGTTTGGATTGCCTTGACTACTTCGGAGGACTCCGGGGAGGCAAAGCAACAAACGGTACAACAGCAAGGACTGCTTCACTCCAAATAGGAACGGGAAGAATAACGACGTCTGACGCGCAAGTTTTCCAAGGCGGCACTTCGATCGGTCAATATCGAAGTCCTTTGCTACTCAATGACTAGGCTATGGTATGTTTCGGTCCTTACGCCTCTCCTGGCTGGCGACGAGAGAAAATCCATTCGAATTATAGCCATCATCGAAGGCTTTACATGCTTTGCAAATCCACGGCGTAAAAAGATGTGCAAAACAGGCAGCGACCATATAATCTGATCAGCTTGCAGTGGAGCGACTTTTGGAACATTGCGACACATCATCGGTCCTAAAATCGAAGCATGAAACGGATAGGCACGTACTAGCGCCTGTGGAAACCGCGATAACGAGACAGACTTGGAAAATGAGACATCTGGGTCGGAAACTATCCAGAGATCGAGACGGACAACTATGGACCCAGTGCTCGTCCAGTTCGTAAAGTGGGGGAGAGTGAGGTGCAACTGGAAACAGCTGGACTGCGTCTGAAATGTGATGGGTACCAGCTACACCGCAAACTCTTATCGTGCTAGACGTAGCAGCTCAATTGCTATTTAATTTTCGACTGGCAAGGGTAAGCTTTTGAGTGAAATATGTCGAGGATGCGAGCATGTAGTATTCAACAGTGATATGGACCGAATGGCATATGGTAGGGCTCAAAGCTGTGGAGCGTTTGTGAAACACGATCTGACATACGACGCGTGTCATGCGAAGGAGTAGCGAAGTGATTTGATCCCAGTTCAGCCTAAAGTGATGATCGCAAACCTAACAAATCGGACCCGAAGGCGATTGATTGTCCACTCTGAAAAAATCACACTTTTGTACATAAATTCAGCCATAGTAGCTGAACGTTATCATTTCGTCGCAGAGGACATCCCAGTTACGTCTCACCGGTGCACTCAAGACACCAATCGTACGGTTCACAACTAAAGTGAACCCCCGAATAACAGTTCAACCCATTTCAACCCAAGAATTCCAAATTCACTGAAAAGGATGTCTGTTCAAGAGATCAATAGGTAGATGAACTTCGACAGCATGAGATCTGAACAACACGAAGCTGACCTCATCTATACTGTGCCATCCCAGCACTACCATCGACCCTGCGAAGGTTCTGGATCTTTCGGCCTCCCGGCTCAACGGAAACGGACAGAAGTCATTGACCGACATGCCCTATCTCGTCGTCGACAGAATCTTCGAGTCTCTCCGAGGCGGACTGTCACCTGTTGAGCAGATGCTAGGAATGCCACAGAGAAACAGCAAGGATTCCGAAAGCCTCGCTAACACATGCGTTTATATTCGAAACATATACAAAGCAAGACGGTGGAAGACGGTGGAAATCAGCTCCTCTGATAGTCTCGTCAAACTTGGAGCTATATTGCCGTTGGAGGACCGTCGATTTGTCCGGTAGGCGTTTTCTGCAGCTGATAAGTACAGTGTTCATCAAGTGAACGACTGATGCCTTCGTGTAGTGCAGTAACACATCGCAACTTCACGAAAGGACGGGAAAAGAACCCGAAGCTGTTCAATCAGCTGATGAGCTCGTTTGTCGAATCTTGTCCTGCACTCGTTCAGCTAGAGATACAGAACAAGGAAGGCTGGCTAGCAGGAGTTTCGCATCCGACGATGACAAGGCTACTCGTCGAGCGATGCTGGAAACCTCTTACAGACCCCTTCAGACTTCCTAATCTTGCCTACCTGAACCTGCATGAAGGGTGGGATGACGAGAGGTTTACAAGTCATGACGGGGTCGACATGCTCACATCAAAATACCTCAAGAGTCTGCTGCAGGTGCATCTTGGCTCGGAACCCAATCAAACCAGACTCTCCAACCTATACATCGTACTCACACCATTCCAATGGAAGCCCCGCTTCAGGACAGCGCAAGCTACCCAGCCTAACCCTCTAGCAACTGATTGGTTCCGTCGCAATCTCAGCAACCTAGAAGTCGCTTCCTTGAATATGAACATTCGCAATTTGGAACACTCCTTTTCTTCCTTGCAACGTGCTTTGGAAGATATTGGCAAGGAGATCATTGTAAGGTCAGGCTACCATCGTTACATATCGGTGGTGTTCACACGTCCCCTAACAGTCACTAGCGCTCGAAACAATTGGAACGGTGGCATCAATCATCACGCTCATGTTGACGGTCGTTCCGGATCCATATTGGCAGCAGGGCACAGACATAAACCTCGAACGCCTCACTTCAACGATCCCTTTGCTTCTCGCTAAGTATCCCAAGGTTGGGTGCCTCCGCTTCAAGATGTTCGTGGATCAAAGCGAGAGTTACGGGGAGCGGAATCGCAGGTGCGAGATTCAGGCGCTTCGAAACGCCGATGGAACCGTAGAGACCAGGGTCTTGCGGAAGATGCAAGATACTGGTAGAAAGGTACGCACAGCGGTAGTTTATCTATCAATCACAGCATGTATCTCACCGGCTTGATATTTCCTGAATCTGGCAGAAAGTCGACAATGTTACGTTTCAATCGACATGTTTCGCGACCGAATCCTACGTGTACTATTAACTACCGTCTGGATGGGAATAGGGATGAAGTGATTCTGAACATCCAATTGTACGAGCTCAATATATTTAAGTGATTTCATAAATCTACGCTATACGACGTTTCCTGAATCTTGTCTCCATATTCGTTCAGAGAGGGTATGGTAACGTACGTCGAGCGGTAAGCGATTCAGAGACGCCACATATATCGTTCTTTCAGGTTATTAAAACGCTCACCTCGGCTAGAATAACTTAACATCGCTTGTTTCAATCGTATGAGAGGGTAACTGCTCACCTTTTTCCTCGACTCTCAGTGATTCGCAGGTGACTTCATCTTATCCGCTTGATGACGCAGCAACGGTAGCGAGTGGTTGCCTCGATTATGCGGTACCTTTATCGCACCGAAACAATGTTCAAGACGGTTAAATAGACGTATGCAGTCCTCGCTTAACTATTCAATCGGGGTGATTCATCGCGCTTGTCACACCGCTGCTGCAATGTCAGGTCCTTGGGGCCTTTGAGATTCCTTCTCCGATGGAAGCTGAAGCTGTCGGCAACGTCAAACGACCAATCCTTACCTGACCGGAATGATGGATCGTGAATGCCACCTTCGAGTGTTATGTCTTAACTTTTGGGTTCTTTAGGTGAACGACGAGCGAATAGGAGAGTCAGTAATCCTGTGATCCGTTGTTGATGGGAGGGATCGGATCAGGAGCATATGGACAACCGACCCTTGTGTCTGTATTGTCAACCGTAAGGTGAGGCTATCCAGTTCCGGTGTTTCTTATCCGTGAACCCTGCCGTGACCTAGCTTGAGTCGATGAGAGAGCCGGTTCAAAGAAGTGCATGCATTTCCTCATGCTGAGAAGCTTGGTCAAACCAACTCACCCAACTTCACTGTAGGACAGCAGGCTCGCGACGTTTTGCCACCGAAGATCAAAAATATTTGTATAGGCCTCGGCGGTTAGAGTTAGGCATAGGATATGACTGATACCAATAAGGGAATAATCTGGGTTAACCAAATTCTTGCGATGCCTCTAAATATATAGCAGATTCACGAAAGGGCATATACAAATCAGATATCGGCGCGACTGAAACCTCTCAGCACCACGATGGCATAAGCTCAAAGAGCTAAGCATGAGCTTTGTGCGGTCCCGCTTGAACCTGACCCGTGCTATACCGATATTCAACGACTCGGTCCGGTGTGAGATGATGGTGTAAGGGCGTTGATCTATAATTGCCTGTAGGAATGACGCGAGATAATCGGAATGACGCGGAATACACCTAATGATCGAATGGTTGGCGGAAGAACACCATGTCAATGTTAGAGAGTACTCTGGAAATAAATAAAATATCAGGAAGGGAGATGCCTCATTGCTTGCAAGCCGGGAATAGTTCCAACTCGAAACCTGAAACGCGATCTGCCTCGCGGACACCTGACTATATCTGGTCCGCTCTTTCGCTTCATGCAGACAAAATGGCTGACCAATGAGGTGATACAAGATGGTCGCCCAACAACCAAAAGATAAAGGATGTGACATCTAGATCTTACGATAGGTCACGCTCAGTCCCACGATCTGGGGAGCAAGAGGCCCGACCCATATGACACATGAAACGCGCTTATGTGAAACGGGCCGACAAACAGCTTTGGATGACGTGTAATGTGAATCCACGAGTATAAAACTAAAGTGGACGTCGCCTGGACAAACGCAACTCGGACATTAGGCAGTGATCAGTCCGTGCGTTCACCGGACCGTCAACCGACCATTGACGGACTATTGACCGACTTTTAGAAGACTGGCAAGCAGCTACTAAACAGACCGTGTTGTAGCTGCATGAGTCACTCATCCGCGGATCGCAGCTCCCACGTAGTAGCAGCAGAGCGAGTCGTTGCTACGTTGCTACTACGTCGGAAACTGACAATCAGCCTGGACGATCTCGATAGCTCAATCGGATACACAGTGGGCGTCAGCTAGATAATGGATAATTACGAAGACTATAGCTATCAATACAGACCCTAATCGACGTCATTTGAACCGGTGTCGACTATTCCACAACAATCAGGAGCTGCTTCTTCCCTCATCCCGCATCGAATAGCTGTCATCTCCGTTTTCCCCTGGATGAGAAAGCTATTGCTTCATTCTACGGCTCACATGTACAGGTCGATGCCTTTACCTGTTCTATCTGGCTTCCGACACAGCTTGTATCGCCGACGGACTGCGAGATCGCAAGAAAAGCACGAAACCCTTCTGCAAATCCTGATGACTGTTAACTGATTACATATTATTTACCTTCTTAATGGTAAGACAATTTTGAGCTAGAAATACAACGAAGGCCTACCTCATCCCAGACGGATATCCTCCTCCTGAGGTACTCCAGATCTCAAACAACGAAGCCCGACTACCCTCATGCCTGAGCCCCATCCGATCCGACCCCAATCCGGTCCTTTCAGCTACATCCTTTCGATCTCCCCCTCTGGAATCCCTAGTTCCAAAAACACAACCCCAAATCTCACAATGCTGAAACCATAATCATCAATACCCCAATCCAGGCCACGCTATGAGGTTCCTGGCTTGATCTACCGGCAAGACTTGGGGAGGAGACCCTCACAGCGAGACTCAATAACAATCACACCCGTTGTAACTTCCATTATCAACAAGGGCCTTCTCGACCCACCTGTGAAATCCACGAACAGATCAAGGTTCAAGAGGATCTCTCGTGTCGAGGTATCTGGATGGGAACACGACCAGGACTCAACCCGGATGAGAGCGTAGTTAAGTCAACGTCCTTGTATCGCTTGAACGGCCTGGAACGATGTCCTTCGACAAAGCCCCGCCGACATACCCCTTCACTTCAGTTTTCAACACTGCCCCAATCTCTATCGCTTGATATCCTCCTATAAGAAAACCCGATACAACACAAACCGGATTCCGATATTTGCTCGGCCGTTTGCTATCGCTTTGGATACTTCGAAAGGGGATATATGGGACAGCGTGGAGCAATTCTCTGCCGTCCGACATCCTCATGAGCTATCAGGGGTTTGTAGATGGCGGATCTGGGGATAAAGGAGCATCTACTTGCTCCTCAACATCACCTGGCTCGATTTCAAGGGGAGTGAGACTGCTACGGACTGTCATTGGTGAGTTCGCATGATCTCGTGGCGTTGATTCTAGAAACCTAATGGTTGATCTTCCGTACCTGGACCTCAGGTGATAATCGCAGCCGGATCAGAATGGAAGATGATTCATAACCGCTAGTGCTCGTGCTTCATCTCTCCACACACGCTTATAACGATACAAGTAATCACTGTACAAGCGCCGCAGCCTTCCTCGATCATACCAGTCCGCTCCTGAACAGGTAAGTCGTCCTGTACCTGCGTTCAGTATAGAAACATCATTGATCGCTTTGATACAATTGGCAGGTCTCGTCTCGGTCCTCATGGATGATTACACAGTGCAACACAAGATACTGTCGTTACCGGATTCACTAAGATCGAAGCAGCCACCTCCGCCTCAATCTTCAGTCGACGGGTTAAGACTAGGTATGACCTGGTGCAAAGCGGTGAAGCAGTAAAGATCGCCGAATCGATGGACCGGGATACAAAAAGAAGTCGAATGACTGGATCATACTGGTTTTACGCCCTTGCGATGTTAGTCCGCCAGGTTGGATTGCAATCTGGGTCGGGATATATGCTACCGCATAGTCACATGGTTCACGGAACTCGCATATACTTGGCAGTCAATCGCGATCGAGCTCATAGCGAATCTTCCCGAAAGAACCCTTGATACTCGAATATCTGGATAGGAGGTTGTCGATCGCAGGCCTCCAACCAACTACGTATGTTTTCCCTTGCTCGATACGTTCTGTCCTTTTCCTGTGTTCCAAAAATCCCAACAGATTGTAACAATATATTCATCGCTGTATTTCAACACCTACTCTGATGAATTATCGCCCTGCCAGCCTGACACCCTAATATAATATCTATAACTCGAACACCTTGACCCAATCGTTCGTTGCTAACCCCGTGCCGAAAGCTGCCGAGAAAGTGCAAAAAGATGTACTTCCTGCCGGGTTCGAACCGGCGACCGTATGCGAGCAACATCAAATGTTAAGCATACGCGCTACCAACTGCGCCAAAGAAGCAACTGATGGTGGCTAATTTGTCAATAAAACATAATCGAATTCAAAAGCCGCGACAGCTCGCCGTTTCAGTACTGAAAACAGTGTGGTGCAAGTATGGTTATCGATGGTTCTTTAATTTGGTTGTCGGTCAGTAACTCAAGGCTTGTAGCTGTGAGTCTTCGGTTCAGCAGCAAGATTTATTCCAGCCAGAATGAATTGGAGCTTTCCTGAAACCTATTGAAGAACCCGAACTCAACAAGATGGGCACACATCGCCAGACTCTAACTGAACCATTCTTATCTGGTATCGAATGACCAGAACGGAGGGTGTTGAGCACACCGGGTAGACGTGTCTTGAGGTTTTGGAGGACACCGCTTGCAGAAACAACATCGCTGATTACGTCTAGACTTGGTGATCCATTGTTAGCTTTGCGTTTCGCGTGCCGGGCGATCGTGATTCTTCTGTCAGAAGCACTGAAACCTAGATGTTGTGTATCGACGACAGACTTGAAGATTTGTACACCCTTCAAAATAAACATCGCACATTTCAGAGCGATTACAAACACTGCTCTAAGCCTCCAAATCGCCGCCTAAAAGCTCTGCCGGTACATCAATTACCGACAGGTAGCGCGATTTTGAAGCTTTCGTGCGGAAGTGGGAAGGGTGTCCACCCAAACAAGGGCGACATTGCGCACCTCAGCATCATGTGCTTGATATATGACAGTTAGGTAGTCCTGATCCAACACCAGACCTGGATCGAGACCGATACTTGCTATCTTGAGGACCGGTAGAAATATACGGAAAGGTATTGCCTCGATCCACAAGTCGATCTCCTGGCATATAACATTTCTCTATCGCTCTACACCTACGGTCGTGATCTGGAAGGCATATTGTAGAAGTTGGCGTGTACTCTGGGTCCGCTTGTGTTTCTGATGGACATTTGTTGCGAAGCACCAACTCAAGCCGCTTCACGCTAAGGGCTCAGCGATCATGTGATCTATATATATCGATCGTTGAGAGATACGAGCCTATTCCATACTGTAGATACTAGCCACTTGAGGATCGCCTTCCAGAAGGTTATTCGTAGATCTGTTTTTGAGGACTCTGATAGGCGTCCTCGACGGTCAAAATAGAACCCAGAGAAACCTCACCTTGATCGCTCGATCAGCGTTTCTTTCGTCTTTCTCTGAGTGTAAGGCGCCTCGCTCGCTCGTCACATTGAGTATCTCTAATGTCTGGTCCTAGAAACGATCCGTTGCCTCATGCGATGGACCCTCACCAATAGTCGAAACCGTATTTAGCCGTCAAAGCGATCTCAAAGAATCGCCACCTGACAACAGCAACCCCTAATTGTCCGATCGTTCGGATCTATGCCGAAGTAGCAGTCATCAGACGCTTGGCTTGCTTTACTCGGTGTGTTGTGCATCGCCGTTCCCACATGCATCACACCAGAACCAAGGCTTCGCATGTTGTCTGTCACACGCCAATCACAGAGTCTCGATGGTAGCGACCTCATACTAGAGAAATAGCATTGCGCAGTCAATGAGAAGCGTGTGTGACTAGCTCATCAGCGGTTTCCTTGTCGTCCGTCTCCCGTTGATCGACCTGAGCGACTGATAGCTCGAGCAGAGCTCGTGGCAAGGAAGGCTTACCGAGATGCCTACTTGACCTGATTCCCCTTCACCCGTAACACACAAAGCCTTGACAAACACAGCCCTAACTCTCGAAGGCCCAATACAACGAGATGCAGGAATCGTTGTGTAAACTTACCGGCAGGACGATGCCCTTGGAACCTGAGCGATCGAGCAATATAGTGTGATCGGCCTTGAATGAGTGAGTGCAGCCGAATCAGCGACCTCCTCAGCCTTTATGAGGGCCATACGTATGATCGTCATATCGTGGTATATGTGTATCCAGTACTCGTAAAAATGGCCTATACAATTACACGTTCGAGTCAGCCGAATCATAACCTGCAACCTAGAGTCAGCTTCGAAACTTGTGATTTCCTGTGGCAACGCGACTCACGAAGTCAAAGTGGTGATCCTAAACTCGTGACCTCCGGTCGGATCGCTCGTCTCGGGCAAGATTTCGCAAGTCAACAGATGTTCACCCTGGGTGAGATCGTTCCGGACGGTGTTTTGAACGGGAATGCTGAACGTATGTGGCCAGTAGGCGTCCAGCACGATCAACTTGTCCTTGTCGTCGTCTACCCAGCACATGACCATCCCTAGCCCGTAGGAAGCTGATTTCTGGTAGAACAGGTTGACGGTTCCGAGGACGGTATGAAACTTGATCTTGATCCGAGCTCCAGGTTCGCGGCCGACGAGGTATTTCTGAACGCGTGTCAAGCGGTGAGCATCGGGTCGAGTCATGGGATGCACTACCTACCTTTTCCTTCCAAGCCCACTCGGTGAACCCTTCTTGACTCTCCTGGACCAAGGGATGGATTTCCGAATTGGTGGTCATGCATTGAGGGGACATGGTCGGCAAGTCCGGTCGATCAGGGTCGTACGAGGCCGTGATGAGTTGCTGCCGGGTGCGTGATCAGCTGAAGCGCAACGCCCAACGTCGAACCACACTCACCGGAGGCAGACTATCCAACTGGTCCCATTGCAAGAACGGCTGCGTCGCGTCCTTGAGGTCGATCCCTTTCTCCCTCAACCTGTTCATCTCGTTCATCTTGCAGAGCTGTCTCTCGAGGTAGAGCGTGGTCAAGTTGGCCATGACCTGATGGCCGTACGGTCCGAGCTGTAGGGTGTATAGTTAGCCAATGTTCGGCGAGCGACTCGGAGGGCACGCCTCACATGTCTCAAATCGGTGACACGTTCGCCGTCGACGACCTTGCTGAAGAACCAGTCGTGCCGGGTCGAAGCGTTGCTCAGGATCATGGGGAGTGCGAGGTTGCGGAGGTTTATCACTGGTGAATCGTAGTACTGCGCTATGGCGAGGTGCTAACAGGGTCCAGGGGTAAGCGCGGCCGAGGGGACGAAGACGACCACGATCCTACCTCTGATCCTCCCGAGACGATGGTATCGAACATCAACCCGAACACGCTAAGTACACCTGGTCAGCACTACACCATCGCTGAACCGGAGTGACACGTACTGCATGTTGATGACCGCAGGTTTACTGGGTAGATCCAAGACCCCTCGAAGTAGCCTCTCGTAGGTGTCCTGAGATTGAGTGTGTCTGGTAACGCCGAAAGATGAGCCGGATGGAAACGCCAAGGGGATGACGAGCGCACCTCATATCGTTGATGGCAAACTCCATCAGGACGAGATCCGAGTCTTCCGGGATATGTTCCGCAAAGCAGGCGGAAAAGTAGTCGGTTCCTGTTGTGCGAGAGGGACGGCGGCGGCAGAGGTCCATCCGAAGTAGGTTGAGACGGGTTGGAAGTGAGGTGGCGAAGCGATGCAGTCCGTTGGATCGTCGTCACATCGGGGATGATGATCCAATTGATGAAGTTGCGATCGAATTATCCAGACCAGCGCAGCCACAGGCGAGGGTGAAAAAGGCAAAAACGAAGATTGATCAGTATTGCTTTCAATGGAGGATGACCAAACGGGATCGAAATGTGGCAGAGTTCAACAGTGCCAGGGGAAGATGGGCGATGCAAGCACGACCTCGGAGTGAGGAGAAATAACACGTCCATCCCCCTAATGCCCTAACGCGCAAACGCCCGACGTCCCCGTTCACGCCGCTCGATGGCGGACGATACCCACTCCCCTTCCCCTCATCCATAACCCCAAATCCCCTAACCCAGTTTATCATCGCCAGACGAGGTACCAATTCCTTTCCCCTTCGCCCGGACCCATAACACCCTGAACCATAACGCCCCAACGCCCTAAACCATGACGTTCCTCTGTATTCCCGGTGGACGTGGTAGATCCGCAAGCKTCCTTTCCCCTTCGCCCGGACCCATAACACCCTGAACCATAACGCCCAAACGCCCTGACGCCCTGACCTCCTGACTCGAGATTTCATTCATCGTTCGATAGGGATCGAGTGAATGTTGCATGTCCTCCTTGCTCTGTCCTCTAGCCCTAACCCATAACCCTAACACCCTGACGCCCTGATACCTAACACCCTAACCCTGACCTTAAATCCCTAACCCTAACACCCTAACACATAACCCACAACCCAAACGCTCAAACGCCCAAACGGCCTAGTCCCGAGTCGAAGCTCATCTCGATCGTCATCGTTGATGGGCGGTTCGATGTTCTCATGAGCGGACACGTCGTGGTCGAGAGGTTGAGAGGTTGGCAGTTGAGAGGTTGAGAGGTTGTAAGATCGTAAGGGTGTGAAGTTCGGACAATATGACGTTCGATCATGAATTTGTCGAGTTGTCGGTCGAGTTGTCGAAGCGAATGGGCGTCATGACGTTATAGAATGCGAGTTTGAAAAGCTGTCGAGAGGTCGCAGCGTTGAGAGATTGAACCGTTCAGGATTGATAGTCCGATGGATCGATAGAGGTCAAAGAGGCTCCATAGAGGTGTTCGATTGAGGTATCGATGCGATCCTGGTCATGGACGATCGAGTACGACCTGGCTTCGTGCTTTGAGCGGGTATCGAGGGTCGACGGGGATCATAATCCGAGCGAGTCGTGCTCTGAGTGAGTATCGCAATTGAACGCGTATCGTAATTGAACGCGTATCGTCATCTGACGAGCATTCTCATCGAGCGAGTGTCGAAAGTCGACGACGTGGTTGAAGGAGGAATGGGGATCGAGCGTCAGAGGTGCAAGGTCGAGCGGAGGAGTTGAGGTTCTGAGGGTGTGGTCGGGGATCGTAGATCAGAGTTCGAGGATTGGGAAATCGAGGATCGAGTATTGAGCGTTGAGCGTTGAGGTGGGTCTGGAGTGTGCGGCCGGGTGGATAGGACTGGGTGTAAGGCGTGTGGAGTGTGGAGGGTGGAGTGTGGAGTGTGGAGTGTAGAACGTAAAGTGTAGAGCGTAGAGCTTCAACGAGAGCCTGGGTTGTGGTCTGGTTGTGGTTCGACGAGGGTGTGGGGGTAGGCCGAGAGAAAGAGAAAGAGAGAAGAGCAGAAGAGCAGAAGAGGAACGGATGGGAGGAGAGCGACGAGCGGAAGAGCACGATAGCACGATAGCACGATCGCGAAATCGGAGAGAACCGAGAACAGAACCTGAAAGAAACCGAGACCCAGACGACGTACCGGTCCCTGCCACCGCGCCATTGACGAACCTATGCGCCTCTCCCTCCCTGACGGGCCACCTCTTCCGCACCCAATCGAACACTCTCCAATGCATGTTCCCCTCCCCCTCCCTCTCGGCGGGGAACCCGGAGGCATAGAGCCCATGACCGGCACTGACGCTCCCCCCCAGTACGCCCACCGTGATGGACCGGCCGGAATTGAGTTTCGCGAGGAGCCGGTGGATACGGGAAGAGCTCCCTTCGTAGGCTATGGAACGGGCGAGGTTGTGTTCCCCTATGGAGTGGCAGAAGGCGGAGGAGCCCGAGTCGAGGTCGAGGTCAAGGGGGTCATGGGGGGAGAGGAGGTCCCGGGGGGAGGTGGGGTGGGGGCAGTAGTCGCAGGCCATCCGGTTGTTCTCCATGGACCAGGCTTGGGCGTTGGCGGCATCGTCCGCCTTGTCCCCGAGGAAAGAGGATTTCCATCCCTTGGCGCCGTTCAACCCCTGACTGATGGTGCTGGGGATCAAGGTGGAGTCCCGCAGGTGCAAGGTGAGGAGGGCGACGAGGATGAGCCAGGTCAGGAGGATCGGGAGGAGGTGGCGTTGTTTCATCGCAGGTCGGCCGGTCGCCAGTCGATTGGAAGCGTCGAGCGTCGAGCGTCGAGCGTTGAGCGGAGTCGAGGGAAAGTGCAGGTCGAAACGTCGTGCAATAAGATCTTCTCCAGTCCAGGTGCAACACGTGAGCCAGCGTACACAGTGAACCGGGAGCGTGGGAACCCAGCCTCCCCCTCTCCTTAACTGTCAGCCTCACCCTCCTTTGCATCGCCCTAGGTCTCCAACTGACATGACTCGTGACTCATCCCTGCATCCCTCGATCAATTCCCCTGTTGATTCATGTTCCACCCGGAATGCCCCATGACCAGCCTCTTTTCCCAGCCCAGCGAGCCAGCGATCGAGAGCGACGAGACGAGGGCGAGGTCGAGGCGCTACGGGTTTACGTTGATTACGTGACACTTGCCGGGTGCCGGGTGCCGAACCATAACCCGTGGCCCGACCCCGGACTCGAGCCGGACGGGGGCGGATGAAATGGGGGGATCGGGTGTTTCAGGGTAGATCTCCAGCGTCTCGAGATCGCTGTGTGGGGGACACTCCACTCGTTTGATCCCCGGGTGAAACACACGACACACGACACACGACACACGATACACGTTCCATCGGACGACCTTCCATTGAAGATCACGCCATGTGCTGTGGTGTACGAATTGACGACCGATCACTCGCTCACTCGAAGGCTGAAACGAGACGCTGAGACGGGGGATGATTCGCGTTGGATATTAAAGTTTATCCGCTCTAGCCGATCAGAAGGGAGAAGGGAGAAGGGATTGATGGGATGTGATTCGGCTGCTCCTGCTCCGCTCCCAAAGAGGAAAGAAACATCTCCAGCGTGTCGATTGTCGATTGGTTATAACGAGATGTGATCAGTTCGATAGAGCCAACTCGCAACTCGTCTCTTGCTCTTCGACCTGGGAAACTGCAACAACAGCGACAGCAGCGACAACGACGACAGCGACGATGGATCCGATCATATTCAAAGCGATGAACACTTCGTTGCAAGTCATCCTGGTGAGCTCAAAAGCCGGTCGTGCGCAGTGCTTTCCTCATCTCTTCCTCTTCCTCCCACCTCTCCCCACTCGGACCTCCCATCTCCACCTCTCCCCATCCCGCCCACCCCACCCGCACCCGCCCACACCCACCCCGCCGGGTAGAAATCAGAATCCCTAGGTCTGACGCTCCAATCCCTCATCCTCGGTGTGATCCTCACCCACACGGCGAGTTACTACCGCTCCTTCGGCTCGACCGATCCGAGAGCTTGGAGGTGGGCCGTCGGGTTGGCCGGGGGGATTTGTTTGTGAGTGTCCCGAGCGGAGCGAGGGTGTAGAGTGGGAGAGGGTGTAGAGTGGGAGAGGGTGTAGAGTGCCCGAGCGGAGCGCACAGATGGGCGAGGAAGGCTAACGATGTACACCCGCGCTGTGCACAGGGGTCAATGGGGAACAAGCGTATACGCACTGTCCCATCTCATCTCCTGCATCACCTCCACCTCTCCCAACGCCATTCCCTCCACCAGCTCTCCCGGCTCTCCCGGTTCTCCCATTCCCACCACCTCAAACCCCTCCGGCACCTCCACCACCACCTCCCCCAACTCGGACCGCTTCGCCCTAGCCTTCCAGACAGACCTGAGCTGTACGATGATCATCACCCTGTTCATCTGTTTCTTCCGGGCCGCCGCCGCGGGGTATTTCAGTAGGAGGATTTGGAGTGTGAGTCTGGGGCGTGGCTGAGGGGTTGGGTGGGGCGGACATGGGAGGGGGGAAGGGATGGGGGCTGATTTTCGTTTTGCTTCTTGTTTCTTGTTTTCTTGTTTTTGGTTGGGACTTGGCTCGGACTGTGGATTTTGGACCGTGGGCTTTTGACCATGGACTATGGACTATGGACTGTGGATTATGGACTGTGGACTGTGGACTGTGGATTGTGGACGGTTGACTTTGGACTGTGGACTCTGCTACTTCGACTCATCCCGTTCATCTCACCGTATGCACCTCATCCTCATCTGTCTCCTTCACACCGGATCGGACCGCTCGACTCGGAATGCTCCCATTCGGAATGCTCTCGTTCGGAACGCTCTCGTTCGGAACGCTCACACTCCAACTGCTCGGACTGCTATCCTGCGAACGCCTCTCATTGGGACTGCTCTGGTTCGAAATTACCAAACCCGAACTGGCCTGACTGGAACTGCTCCGATGAAACTGCTCTCATTCGAATCGTTCTCATCGGAATTGCTCTGATTGGAACGGCTTTGATTTGGATTGCTCGATTCGAACCGCTCCCATCTGACTGCCCTTGTTCTAACTGCTCCTAATCGGTCATCCGAACTGCTCCAAATGCAACCTGCTCTCAATGCGATCACTCTGATCGGAACGGCTCCCACTCGAATTCCTCTCCTCGCCACCGCCCCGATCCGGGCGTCACGGACTGGATTCGACACGGACCGCGAATCTTCAACATGCACTCATACTATTCCCACCCTGGACCGAACGAATGTCATTCGGTTCCTCGGACTGTCACCCTGTACCGACCTGAACATGGAATTGGACTGCGGATGTGGACATACTCACGCATATCGATATACACTGCGACCGCGATGGCGACTCGGGTCGTTGGACTTGGGACTGGCGATGGATTTGCCTTCTTTTGACTTTGCGACTCGCTTCGGACTCGCTTCTGCCTCTGATTTCTCTTTCGGCTCGCTGTTGGTTTGCGGTTTGGGATCTCGATTGGGACTTTGACTTGGACTCGGATTCGGACTCGGATACGGATCGATGCTGAACTCGGACTGGAATTCGAACTCGAACTCGGATGCATGCGCTTCTTTCGACCTTCCCGCTCGCTGTCGACTTGTAACTTGGGGTCCCGGACTTGGACTTGGACTTGTGTCATTTCGGGTACGATTCGCTTGGACTTGCTTGCACTCGCTTCGACTTGAACTGCCACTGTAACTGCGACCACTTCAATGCTTCCATACTGTGATCGGATTCCCAACCCATCTCCTCGTCCACCTCGTTCCACCTCGTCCTCCACGCCGTCTCATACTCCGACCACACCCATATCGAACTCGAACTCCACCTCCCCTCGCTCTACCTCGATCGTCCACACCTCACAGCTAACGGGACGTAAACTGCTGATCCTCATCGGACTGCTCGGGATGGTACTCGCTTGTACCGGGTTTGGAATCTTGTGAGTCGGCTTTCCGATAGTGGTTGTGTTGGATTGGGTCGCTTTTCCGCCCGACATAAGGCGCCAGGTTCGGGACGGGGGGGACTGAGCGGATATTGAGGGTTGCGAGATGAGGCGTTCAGGTCGGGACGGACTGCATTTGAACTTAGTCAATCCGACCCAGCTCTGAACATGACTGGAGGAAACAGGAGATGTTCGGATTGGGTGGTGAAAGGCAAGCCGGATTGTGCGATCGACATAGCATGGACCGTTAGGCTCGGTGGCAAATTCGGATGGAAGACATGGTTCTTGCGCGTCGCAGATGAGAACAACCTCCCGCTTCCGGAGTCGTAACCGCTCTGCCTGCATCATGATGTCTGACCAGCAAGTAATTGGGGCATATCATCATGCACTCCCGCTACGCTTCCGATAGAGAATTTGGGGATGAACGCTGACCCTGCTTTTACTACATTCTACTTGCAATTCGGTTGGGGCTGGGTTTGGTATCGATTTGATCGACCTGGGCATCTGTGGTCCCGACCGAATTCCTCCAAATGCGATAAACCGGACCCCCTACCACCCTCATCTCTCCCGTTCAATCCTCGCCTCGCAACTTTAACGTCAACTACGACTCCTCGGCACAGGACGATCATATACGGTTTCCAATCACCTCCGATCGGAGATCTTGCGGATCTACCTCTCTTGGCTGGATGGTTCCAAAAGGTTCGTCCGCGCAGCCTTCCCTTTGGGTTCACTCTCGATCCATCTCTCTGTCGCGGGAAGATGGTTCGAATGAGATCCTAGGCATAGGAAACGCTCGTGCCGATCCGATCCCCGTCCCTTTCTCGGAACCCGTCACCTAAACTCCTTCGCTCGCAGATCGCATGGACGGCAAAAGCATGGGCTATCACTAGTCCTATAATCGATCTGGTTGTCTGTGCTTGTAGTGAATCTACCGTTTCTAGGTTCCGTCCAGGTGTTATCAGCGTTAGGGGGTGATATCGATAAGGCGTTGAGATGTTTTTCCGATGATTTGCCACTACGCTTCTTGGTGTTTCGTTCATTTCGATTGAAGTTTCTATGAAACGCAGAAATTAGACCTTATGCTGTTCTTATGGAAGTGATTTACAGTTCGGCAGAACGAACGAGCTGACGATTCCTCTTGCGGCGTTACAGCAATCGTACTCCTTTTACGGTCAAAATTGGCAATGGGAGGAAGAGAGAGAACTTTGTTGAAACGGGTCGTCTGGTTGACCACGGAGACCATGTCAGTTCATTCAATCTTTGTAGATACAGCTTATCCGACTGACGCCCATTCTGTACAGGATCCCACCTGCCCTGATGTCGATAGGCATCCTCATCTTCTTCGAAGTGAACGGGATCTACGGGTCATACGATCGAACCCTCATCTGGATCATCAGACCGAGCTATCACTTGACCGTACTTCACAGTTTAGTGGCCAGGCAACAACTCGCCGCCGTCATCTTTCCCGCTCCTATCTCTGGTTACCCACCCTTACCGGAAGAAAACCGATACCTCCATACGCGGTCTAGTACAGGCACGAACGCGGCTAGAGGTGCGAACATCTCAAATCCGGTCTTGGTTCAGGATGGGCAGTGGGAAATGCCAGACTGGGAACGCTCCCGCGATCTACAGCGTAGGATGAGCTTCTTTGACGATTCTTTGGAAGAAAGGGGAGAAGTGGGACGGATGGATGCAGGTGAAGGTGTAGAGGCATGGAGGATGAGATCAAATTCCGAGAAATCGTGGAAATCAAACGGGGTGAGTTGCAGTCGTTTTGATCAGCCAGCCAAGATCTTGACACGCTTTTGCTCCTGATCCACGACCAGACTCTGCCAGATAGCCCGTACACACTCGCTACCGAATCAGCACCGTCCGCTAGGATTCAACATCGAATTCGATGAGCAAATACGATCGGGAAAATCAAGGATGGGAAAAGAAATAGGAATGTACTGTAGACTCACGGCGCCCACGATGCGCATATCTTTATTCGTGCCTCTC
Source organism: Filobasidium wieringae (assembly GCA_001600055.1). Lineage (NCBI taxonomy): Eukaryota > Fungi > Basidiomycota > Tremellomycetes > Filobasidiales > Filobasidiaceae > Filobasidium > Filobasidium wieringae. The sequence goes on from BCIV01000025.1 coordinate 32,546, forward strand.
AACACACCTTCATACCACTAGACACAGCTAAGTGGCCGAGCTGTCGGAAAGAACAGACCATACCATGACAGGTACAGCGGATACCAAGTGAATAAATGTCAGCGATCGATTGAAAAGTGGCTGAACGGCCTTGAATACGGCTGACACACGAGTCAAAGTCGGTTGAGTTGACTCTCGTCGAAGCCAAGACTCTGAATTGACAGAAGGCTTTACCCTTGCCCGAAAAGGTAGGGTACAGAAATGTGCCTCCTTTCTCCTACTCATCGTCCACTTGGATTGTACCGAATGTCAGTACACCAATGTGAATGCTTCAGTACGAATTGCACGGCTATGAAGTACAAAAGATCATTGCAACTTGCAGAATTTTTTGACTCGGAAGGTCAGGTACTCCGATATCCATCGACTGGTGGCGCACCGCTACACACACCTGTCCGTGGATGTTCGGGTCCGGTAGTCGGGCCTAATTTATGAAAGCCCAAGCAAGCAGGCTTGTCGTCCCCACGATAACACTAAGTCCGATGGTAGACGACCTATATCGTTTTGTAGTGCACATCAGTATTGCCTTGGAAGCCTCAAAATTGCTATTACGTCCACCTGAATTCAAGAAGCAAAAAGACGCCCACAATCACGTCTAAGGCACGGGTACGATTTCCCCTATAATTCCCGCCTGAAATCATATCGCCATACATATCAAATCAATCTGGTACTCGACAACTGACTTAGCTGCTCATCATCTTTATCGGTCACATGGGCAATTCCTTTCAGCTCTGCTCAAAAGCGAAAGCTTAGGATGTCTACCGGTAGGGTTGCAAACCAGATGTGTAGCACACAAAATTTCTCGTCATGGCGTACCCTCTGCCTGGCAAGACTAACATCCCAGACTACATACTGATGAGTCAGATGGAATCCTTCGATACAATGTACGAAGAGGGAAGCACCGAGGAGATTGGCATCTCAATCCCCACAAGAGATCTGGAAGGAATGCGCAAGGCGGTGGAAAGATTGAGTACGGCGAGATGTCGAAAGCTAGCCTTACGTATTGGGAGGACCGCCGAGGAAGGATCAACGGGAAGGGTTTATAAGGATAATGGGCACCACGCGATACGTTATGGCGTTTCTGTGCAGCAAAGCTGTTTCCAGCCGAAGATAGCCTGACGGGTGTGAGTCTGGAACTATCTTGCAACGGTCCAAACACGACTGACATGAATCCGTTACAGTACAGGACCCCGCAATCCTCCGCAATCCTATACGGCGTAGGGCGGTGCAAATCATGTTACTCGCAAAGTCAGGAAAACAGTCGAGATACTTCACCTCGAACTTCCTGGATACCCGGCACCTTACCCTGCTTGATGGTGGTTGGATGGGACGACCGCAAAGCTTGCCTCAGCTGTCGAGCTCGAGGGATTCAGGACCAGTGCACACCGTCAGATCATTGGGAACTCTTGAATATGAAGCGGTAGCGGTGGCGTCGAGGTATGAGTACGTAACCCACGACTTCAATCGGCCTATCGGAAGTTGACGCAAGATAACCCTCCGGTCCAGTCTTAGTGCAGAACCAATTTCAAGGAGACAAAGTATATTGGCATATACACGAGGGAACCCCCCCTTTCATATCTATACATGGATCGAGATCTTTTATGATATTAGCCGGATGATGACAAGGACTCACGTACATGTACCACTGCCTCTTGCATGATACCAGATATAGCAACGCTATGCATATCATTCATCGCATGGCACGAAGAGCGAGTTAACAAACGGGTAGTACCGACCCGGTGCATGTGCATGAACTGTCACGATTGGGCGTATCAGAACCGATCATCGATCACCAAGGGAGAATTGTCGTACGGATAACTCCTTGAGTGAACGGTGATTTCGCCCAGTCCTTTAACCGGTCATCCGGTCATTCGAGGATCCCATCTGAAGTATTCCCACTGAGTGAGTCAAGCCGGCCTAGCTACTCACTCCCGATCTCTCTTCGCGATACCAGGGATTCAAGCTTAATATCGAACAGGAAGAAATCCGGCTGGAGCGTCAGGGTCAAGGGAAAGAGATCCATGTAAACCCGGATTTAGCGATATCCCCATTCAATGTCAAAAGCTTAAATCGACCGAATCATTCTATCAGACCCCCAAACACTTCTGAAGAGGGCTAGTGACGTCTTCTCTTCTTCTAAATTCCTGACACGGCGATTGATAGGTGTGAGAGCGATTCGTTGAGATCTTGTGAAGCTCGATTCGCAATCTCGGACTTGGCACGTTCAGCTGATAAAAATGGTCCGTTTCTCCTTACTCGTAGGTATTGTTGACATCCCCTCCTCCCTGCTTCTTGGGTAAACAAAAAAGGTTTATAGCATCGACTCTTCTCCGTATCCGTTCTGATCCATTTCAGGCCGACCATTCTCGTGTCAACGGACCCATTCTCGATCATCATCAGGTGTTATCGTTCATTCACCAAGTAAAGTAAGGTGATACTCTTTCCCCATGTGTGGTGATGAGTGGTTGTAGAAGTCATCCATCCCGATTGTCGAGGGTGTGGGGTTGCGCTGCAGATCCTCTTGAAGAGGATGTTGAGAGGTTGTCGATAATTCTTGCGACCGATGATAGTGCTGCTTGCGGGTGCGTTTGTTTGATGGGGTTAAGAGGTTCAGTAGGAAGATGCTGAGGTCGATAACCGGATAAGAGGTTGTGGATACCAATAATAACGAGATCAAGGGGGACAGGGGTTTAATTCTTTGCCAGAAGACGCTCAAGTCGATTGGATATCTACTGGTCCTCGAAGTACGATGTTATCACCATCGAGACCAGGTCGGAACATGCGTTCATCTGGCTTCGAGGTCAAGTCCAAGTGGTTGGTGCTTATGTGGCGGGGCTAATGTCGTATGCACCTTGTATACATTACTATAGAGTTCGGGCTATAAGATAAGAGAGGGGTTGTTGTCGCGGTGTTCCCATATTTCGAGATTGAGTGATGCTAAGTGGTTCGGCGATGATCCATCAAGCTACAAGCCCTCTTCCACTCAGGCCTCAGGGAGAGATCGGAGGACAGGTGTTATGTACGGGCAACTGAAGTGTGAGTAGCGTAAGGTATAGCTTCACAAATGTGATGCAGGACAGGTGGCTCGGACATAGCTACACAATACAGGCGGACATGCAGCTGAGCGACCGTAAGCGGACCGTGAACCGACCGTAGACCGACTTCAGCGGATTCTTACAAAGCCGAAAGTCGGTACCACTCAAGTCACTGCGGAACCGAGAGCTCTAACGTGATTACGTGAGCGTGGTGATATCTCGGCCAGCCGTACTACTAGCAACTGATCCAGGAGTAGCCTGATGTATGCTGTCGCTATTCATATCGAGCATCACAGCTATTATTGTCATCTTCTCGCATCTTAAATCGCCCGGTAAAGCATTATGAGTGGCGCAAGGAAGAACGTGACGACTGCCTGCAATCTGTGAGTCGCAATCGAGCAACCTCAACGTGATAACTCACCTCTCACTTCGTTGCCGTAAAACAATCTTGTTAATTTTGGCGACCTTCCTTTCAATAGGTGTAAACACCGTCGTAAACGTTGCTCAGGGGAACGACCAGAGTGCACGAACTGTCAGAGATCGGGTAGAGCATGTGTCTATACGCAAGCAGACGGCCGAATACAGTGAGTATCATGTCAGCCTTTTCATGCTCGACTGAACCACGTTACGAAGGCGGTCATGATTCCTTCAGACGGCGCTCAGTGAGAGAAGAGCTTTCTGATCTCCGTGAATACCATGAAAGGGCCCAAGGATCTTCAGGCCAACAAGACACGACATCCACCGATCCGCTGCCGTTTGAGCCACGACCGGTAGGGCTGCCACCCTTCGGAACGGGGGAGATGGTGCTCGATCTGGATGGGAGATTACAGCCCACATCAGATTCAACCTTCTATCGATCAACTCGAAGGATCTCACCAGAACGAAAAGGATTTCTCGAAAGCGACGGTATGACCCAGACGACTCCATCTATTGAGATCCTACCCGAAGACACATATCACCTCGAATCCCATAGTCTGATCGGTCTTGCTTTTAGCAATACCGTCTCTTTTGGCATGGTCAACTTTATGCAGGACTTTTGGGAAGATCGCTTGGTCGACCGCACGTCAAGAACACCGTTCCACTCTCGGCTACTGTATCTGGTCCTCCTGGCCATCGGCTGGAGGCATCAAACGGACTCGATGGTCGTACAACGTTACTATGACCGTTTTGAAGATCGAGGCTTGGACATGATTCGATTGGCCAGAGGATTGGTCGATAAGGAAACAGAGGATCCCAAACTTAGCACATTACTCGCTCTGTATCTATTATGCGGCTGCCTTGTGGGATTGGGACAAGAGTAAGCGATTCCCTCACGTCGGAGAAGATTCATACGATACAACCGCCTAGCTGACTGTCTTCGACCCCTACAGTCGAATCGCTTCAGTCTACTACTGTAAGAACATATGCCACTGCCTGGGCAAACACAGAGGGATCACCACAACGAGGCTTATCGGATCCCTTCATAGCAATCGGTATATTCTTGGCGCAAGACTGCAAGCATACTATTGATTCCGTCTACAACTGGCTAGATGCTGATTGGTATCGCTTACACAGTCAAAGTACATCTGCGATGCGACGAACAATTAGCAAACCTAGGCATGAATGTGGGTTGCTCGCTAGATCGAGCTCGTCGTTGTGTCGATGCAGCTACTGGGATCATTAGTCCGTCAATCTAGACTATATGTGCAGTTGATTAACGGTGCTGATCGGATATCGGCTCCAGCGGCTTGGTGGTCTTCATACTTCGCACGTGCCAGCTTGACCAACTGGCAAGCACGTACTCAGAGACTGCCCATTAGCGCCTTGTCCAGCACTGCAAATATATATCCGTATCATATGGAGTTGGCCAGGATTGCTTTGAAAATTCTAGATTGTAATCATTCGGTCCTCATTGGAGACGCCGAGAGGATGACGCGGGCTAAGAAAGTCCACAACGAAATGGAAGCGTGGTAAGTCTCATCCAGATGGATCCCGCGAAATCGCCCACCTGACCTTCTGCTGAATTATCATGAAAAGGTCCCTTTCGCTTCCTTTGTCTCTACGATGGCCTGCCGTCTGCGATACCGAACATGCATTGCCGAGGTAAGCGTAGCTAGGAGGACATCGCCCTCAATTCGATGGGTCTTCACTGATAACCATTCGCTCATCAGTACTGTAGCTACTCTGGCGTTATTCGAAGCCTACCATATCTTGCTCTGTCGTCCATACCTGTCGAGGAATCAGGTCGACGTGCTAGATTGCTCATCAGTATGCAGTCTAGCCGCTTCTACTATCGTCTCACAGACTCGGTACCTCGCCGGTCGGTTCAATATCTCCACTTTCCCTCTGACCATCCAGCAGTAAATGCATTCCCTGAGCGGCGGTCTCCTGCAAATGCGAAGGATGAGTCTGAGAAGCTTCCTTTCTCGCCAGCATCCTATTCGTCGCCGGTACCGTTTACGTCATACGTCTATCTGGGATTTCACCTTTGGTGCCAACCGACGTGCAGCAGTTACGGCAGGATCTAGAATACACATTCAGCGTTCTGGAAGCGATGTCGGTTATCTGGCCTGCGGCACGTAGCAGCCTCTTATCGTTGCAACAACTCGCGCAAGAGTACTGTCTCTGAGGCAAAAAAACGCGGAAAATGATTTCCGCTCGTACGGAAGATGCGGATATCGATGCCTCACGACAAGCATATAAAGCTTTGGATGCGCAAATCGAAATCGATGCACCTGCTGCTATTGACGAATGCATCGAATCTTACTCCTTCAACATGTTCGCTACCTTGTGTTTTCTCTTTGGTTGCCTGGCAATTCTGTTCAGCTCAACAGCCGCAACCCCCTTCTCCAAAAGAAATGGAATGCGGTTCGATCCAGCGAATTTCACTGTCGGGGCTGTACGTGCAGCTCCTCCGTAAGCATTACTTCCTGGCTCAAGGCTAGAGTCCCTTTTAACCGCCTCACCCGCTCGGATCTTGCACAGTTTGTGGTCTTTACCCTTGAACAACTATACCTACCAAGGCATGGATCTTGATGCGACCGTTACATACGCTACTGATTTAATACAAGAAGCTTCCAATAAAGGCGCCGGACTCTTGGCGTTTCCAGAACTATATTTTCCGGGGTCAGTATGATCATCCTCTTCATCATGAATCGAAGTAGTAATGCTGATGCTCTTTCTTACTTGGCCCAGCTATCCCAAATACTTAGATGCCAACGCTTTCGTCTTCGACCTGGTTGATCATTCCCTTCATGTCGGCGACTCTCGATGGCAGAAACTGGTAGAGGCAGTCCGTCATGCTGCCATCTACGTCTCATTTGGTTTCTCTGAGAGTGATGGTCACAAGCTATACATGGCTCAGGCGCTTTTGTCCCCTGAGGGTGAAGTCTTGATTCATCGACGGAAACTCCGGCCTTCGGGTGGCGAGCGTACCATCTGGAGCGACGGCGATATGGATGGTTTGCAGGTCGTCGATACGCCATATGGGAAGATGGGCATGCTGGAATGTTGGGAGTAGGTCTGCGCCCGATTGCGCATGATCTTCGTTCGACCAGTTAATCTGACGGTTTTCTTGTCGTCTGTTACAGGCATTTTCACCCTTCAATGACATACAACATGCAAGTTCAACTGGAAGATATTCATATCGGAGCATGGCCGTATACTCCAAACTACGGCGCTACCGGCTGGGCTTACTGGCAGACCGCCGAAGTCAATCTTGCCGCTGCTCGCACATATGCTATCAATTCCGGTGCGGTCACCGTCGCCCCTAGTATTGGGAAGGCTGTTGTCTTTAGCAATTTAGGTCTTGAGCTTGCTGAGGTTCAGGATGCCGAAGCGAGAATGTTTGAGCAGCCAGTGATATACGCAGCCGTCAACACTACTGCCTTCAGGAAGAAGGACTTCGACGTCAGTAATGGTCTTCCTTCCAGCCTATCAGCTTTACTGATGCATTTTCCAACCATTCTGTGACAGGTCAATGGTGAACAGAGTTGGGGTGTACTTCAACAGATTACCGAGGGATTCCCGGGTGATGTGCCGAAATCACTGGGTACATTTGTGCTCACCAAGGAGATCCCGATTAGCAATCTCCTGAGCGCCGCACGCAATGGATCATTATACCGCAACTGAAGTAGATAGTAGTTCAGAAAGTGGTTGTCAACAGCTTGCATGCCTGCCGCTTCAGTGTTTTTCTCCATCTGTTTGCGTTGAATTATGAATCGCCGATCATTGAAATGACAACAACCAAACATCACATCGAGATCACACTTGCAACCCGTCTGCACACCGTCCAGTACGTAGACTTACTCTATGATGGCAGTACATTGAGACAGATTCAATCCTGGGTTTCACGCCAGCCTGCCTCTTATTTAGCGGTCGATCTACCGAGACGATCAAATTATCTCGAGATACAGATCACGGCGATCATGTGGGAAAGGGTAACAATCTTTGTCATTCGCCCCCTTACAAAGCTTGCAATGATTTTGTGATGGCTGTGACACTGAGTAGACAATCGAAAGGTCTTTTCCGTAGTAAGCGCCCAGCGAGCGGTATCTTTTGAAAGCAGAAGATGCGAAGCACTACTACCATCGAGACCTCACAGGAAGGCACTTGCTAGACGGCGTTACGTCAATATCAACCCTATCGGTTCATGTGTCCTCATTGGAAGTAGAAAGCCGCTTGGACTGATACATAAGATCAGAGTATCCATTAAAAGCAAACAACAATCGCGCGCGTTTGCGGCTCTATACGAATACCCAGCCCAATGACGAGCCTGCTGACCAAGCCCTTACTTTCTTTCCCCAAATCCACATCGGAATGGCAAGGATACAGGTAGCCTAAGACGAATGGAAATTGAGTTGCGATTTCCCCCAGGCCTCGATGTTTTACCAAGAACTCACGATACTGATGCCAGCGTTGACCGAGAACCAGTTGATTGGTCCCTCCTCAACATACCATGTGCCCACATACAGAGTGCCGCTCCAAGCATACAAGGCCTTAAGCAGCATGATGATGCCGAAAGTATCACCACCCCTGGCTGGATAAGCACTTGACGCGTAAGAAATGGCGCACACCGTACCATATGCAGCCCCGGCGGTCAGGAAAGCAAGAAACTATTGTTCGGTTGGAGCACAGAATTAGCTGGTAATGCTCAGAACATGACCATCCCCAACGATTGGAAGCTTACTACGGCTGTGTTGATATAACTCTGGCCGGTTTCGATAGCGAGCCCCATACCAAAACCGCCGATAGCTATGCAGATCATGCAAGGAAGGGCCAATACGAGCCGAAACTCAGGCTCAAAAAAGCCATTGTTACGTCGAGACAAGGATCGTGCGGAATAATCGGATATGGGGCTATCATATGCGACGAAGAGTTCAATTCCGGCTAAGTGATGATCCACACAATTATCGTACTGACCCGGATGAGAGAAGTGCGATCATCACTCCTATGAACGGACTGACTCCAGTTATATAGCCCGTCTGAGCGGTGTCAAAATTGTATGGCGGTCTTGTATAGATGTAAGAATAGACAGACGACTGAACGCACAATAGATCACCAACCAAGTCTCTCTCGAAAGGCAAAGGTATCCTTAGGAAAGCTTACGAGCTGGACGAACCAAGTGAAGGTGGTCATGAACAGCAATGCCGCGTAAAGCACGACTGGTGATACTAGAGTGCTGAAACAAAGGAGTTGAGTGAACGAAGTCTTGTGCGACAGGAAAATCAAGCGATCCCTTACAGAGCAGGTCTCCACAGCGCCATCCGAAGCGCTTTCCGGTTCATGTTTATCGGCTTCCAAGGGCTCAGGCTTTCCCAGTAACTTGTAAGGAGAGGGGGACTGTCTGGGCGTACGAGCACATGCGCGACGTAGGTGAGGTCCGTCACTGGCGATTTTTTTTTATCTTCGTTCTCAAGCTTGTCTGAGGCCACGGAAACCATCTCCGCACTAGGAACGACGGGTTCCAGGTCACCGGCGTTGCGACGGAATTGAGTCTCGGGGAGAAAAAGAAAATTCGTTGTCAAGGCCACGATCTCTAAACCAAGCAAACAATAGAAAGCAGAATGCCTGGGCAATGGTAGGCATGTGAGCATGTCCTTCCTCGCCAAACAGATTCGGAACCACTCACCAGCCGATTCGCTGGATCAGCACTCCGGAAATAATGGGGCAAATAGCTATACAGCCGTTGAAAGCCAGCTGCCATAAAGAGATTCTCAATGCGTGGTCGTGTAGGAAAAAGACATCGGTTATCGTGGTAGAGCCGAGACAACTGGGATCGATATTTAGATATCAGCTGCCCGTGATTCTTGTTTGTCGCGCAACAACGCATCATACCCATAAGCGCTCATCCCAAACCCTTGAAGACATCGCGCTCCAAGCAGTGATTTGTAAGATTTGGCTGCCAGGCGGTTCCCTGCGATCAGCTGGATCAAACACAACCGAGGGAGACAAGCAATCTTACCAGTAGCTCCCCAAACAATGCCAACTAGCAATAGGATATTGCTGAGCAAATAAGCCGGTCTTCTTCCAACAATCTCTGAGAGTGTCACGCAAAGGAAGGATGAGACTCCATATGTCAGAACCAGCAGTCCGTTGAGAGCGACCACCTGGTTGAAGGTCAAGTCAAACTGGATGAGGATAGAAGAAAAGTCTGGAACCAGCATGGGACCGACGACCCCGACGATGACCGCTCCCAGCAAGAGTGATGCATAAAGGACTTCCTTCTTGACTCGGGACCTTTGTGAGATAAGGAACGAATGGATCCACATTAACCTCTGCGTGCATCATCAAGCTATGCAACAAGCTGGCATTCTCACCAAACCAAGGGATCATCTGGAGAGTTGGAAGGCTGAGGCTGTAGTATAAGCTCAGGGCGGTTTTTATCCCGTTTCCACCCGCTTTGCGCGTCGGTTTGATCGAGGGCAGGAGGATCGAAAAGGCACGTCCCCGGGCATTTCAACGTCGATGCTTTGGGTGCCAATATACCGATGGTCATGGCAAACGTCTTAGCTCACACTGTCAATAGTCTGAGATCTGATCGAGTGAACGACGGATGAGGTGCGGCTTGGAGCTTTCGCATAGGTATATATCACACTCTCAGTGATAGAAACGCAAGTGGGTCGATCGGCGCTCAGCAGGCGCGGCGGAAGCGGAATGACACATTTCCGACAGCGACTTCCGAGACTTGATCGGTCAGATGTAATTCCGCGTGTGTAGCGTAGTATCATGGAGGCGCTAACCAATTTCCGCCTGTCGCGAGGCACCATCCGGTTGTTCTACGTTTTGGTGCACGGAACTAAATTTCCGAAATGGTGATGATCGGATTTGTGCGACGACGAATGGCACTCCAAGGCGTTACAGGATCTTGTAGAGCCGGTGCGTAGTATATATCTTATCAACTATCCGGAAGAACCTTTGGCTGGAAGTCGACTGTTCGTCATCGCCACGATGTCAAAGATCTTCAAAGCTGCCGCTATCCAAGCTTCACCAGGTGAGACGTGAGACGCAAGATCAGTGGCCGACAAGCTTTCCTAATCATCACCTCGCATCTTTACAGTCTGCTTCGATCTTCGGGCGACTCTCGACAAGGCGATCTCCCTTGTCCGAGAAGCCGCTACCCATGGTGCTACTCTAATCGTCTTTCCCGAGGTTTATCTTCCAGGGTATCCATTCTTCATCTGGCTTGACTCGTATGGAAAAAGTTTAAAACAAATTGGGGATTACATACAATCTTGCCCCATGGCTGACGGGCCAGAGTATCTCGCGTTGGAGAGCCTAGCAAAGGAGCTAGACGTGATCATCGTGATGGGCGCGGCTGACAAGGAAGGGGGGACATTATATATGGCTCAATGGATTATCGGGCCAAACGGTTTGATATCCAACAGGAGGAAACTAAAGCCGAGTATCGTCGAGAGGCTCATCTTTGGAGAAGGGGATGTCAGTTGGCGACGATCGGGCGAGTTGCGTGCGCATCGACAGCTGATCGCCCGGTTGACTTGCCATACAGGGTTCTGATCTGAAAGTTCATGAAACCCCGATCGGACGCCTTGGGGCGCTTAATTGCTGGTAAGCGAGACAGAGATTCGTCGCGAGCGCCTTTTGTTCCAAGCTGATGACGGTCATGTCTCGAATCCTCTCAACCCATAGGGAACATACTCAACCCCTCATCAAGCATGTCATGGCCTACCAAAACGAGGAGGTTCATGCGGCGAGTTGGCCTCATTTGACAGACGAAGTAGGTGATGAGATGATTTTAGAAGTCACCGATATCGCTCCGACACTTTCCATTATCAGATGCCTCATTTCTCGCTGAGTCTCACGGCCAATTTCGCTTCCAACCGATGTTATGCGGTCGAGACCGGTTCGTTTGTTGTGATGTCTACCGCCCCCATGTCCGTCTTCAACTCCGACTATCTCTGTGGAAATGACGAAACCAAAAAATCGATGCTTGGTCTGGGGGGTGGATCTTCCGCAATCTTCGACCCAGAAGGTCGAGAGATCTCAGCCAATCGGATTGATCCTGACAAGGAAGGGATTGTCTATGCGCAGATAGATACAACCAGATGTGGGCTCGCCAAGGCCGCTCTGGACTGTACAGGGCATTATGGAAGGGGGGATGTCTTCCAGGTTGTATTCAACGACAAGCCGAGGGAGTTGTTGACGAACCGAGATGAGGTGGAACACGTCGGTCCTCCGTCGAGGCGAAAGCGTTTCCTATAGCAAGTCATTTTGGTCCAGGACGGGATGAGGAGGCAGTGCATAAGAATGTTCCAAAACCACGCCAGAGCGATCTGTACCATTCAGGTCGAGAGTCCGCTGCCAGCTATGTATCGTCATCGAGAAACGGCCGATTTACCGTCGCCAGAACCTGGATCAGGACTCTGAAACGCTTTGCGGGGGTATGCGGTTGATAGTTGTGCCCTCAGATCTGAGTGGACGTTTATGCGAGCATCTCTCGACGTCTTGATGAGAAGAGGGTCGTTCTGGCTCTACCCAAGATCATCCTCGCATGATATCGCCGATTGTTGATCTCGCTTGATCATTCATCGTTGAGCAGCACGGTCGTATCTGGAGGATTTGCGACCTGTCCTGCCCCCGGTGCATTCGCTTGATGGTTCCGAGTACGAGTAGAAGAGATTCGATAGGAGTAGTGCAGTTAGGTATCTGGGTGGATGGCGGCAGTCCGAGATGTGGAAGATGAAAGGTTAGAAGCGATGGGTAGCTGTCTAGGCGAGCTTGATGAGCTTACAAGGGGGTTATGGTCCCTTCGATTCATAGCGCCTATCATTTATCCCCTCTACTTGTCCGATTCATTCCCTGACTATCGGTTCACCGGTTTACCAGACAGATCTTCCGGACAGGTCATCGAGAACGTGCTCTGGTTGTGGTGTGGTTGAAGGGGGAAGAGGAGGCGGTCCATTGCTATCATTCTCCCAAACGCTGATCAGACCTGCGTTCGATTCCTTCGTTTGAGATGTCGAGGGCGAGGAATTTGTGGAACTGATGTAGATGTAGGGTCGTAAGGTAAAGGGTCTGAGAGACAGGAAGCGGTACTCCGACAACAGATCAGAGCCGTTTGCATAGAGTCACATGAAGCGAAGGGAGTGTTCGTCAAGTGTCCATACTCTCTTGTGCTGGTTGTTCGAGGTTGAGTAGAATAGCCGAGGGGAGATGCTAGAGCCAAACGGTCCGGATCCCCTTCCGAACCACCTGGGTTCCACTGTTCGGATGGATTGAAGCAGTGCGGTCGTGAGCGATTGACAAATTGCGAAGGGCTAATTTGACCAACTCGGACAAACCGAGGGACGTGTGGAAGTCTGCTTTGCTTTCTGACACCGAGCTAACTCTCAATAAACAGCGCTTTCACGTTTTTTACCTAATAAGAGGATCAATCGTTCAAATGATAGTCGATAGATCAAACGATAATACGACCGCGAGGCCGGGGTGAGACTCCTCGCGTACCTTCAGGACGGCATGCTAGATCGAAGAGCATAAATATCCGAGATCACCATCATGTACAAGATCCATTATAAGCTACCACGAGTACAATCCCATCACCCGTAATCCAGACGTCTTTTCCCCGCCTCACCTCTCCTCCCCATCCCTATTCGGAAACACCCCCTTATTCACCCGAACGATCCGTGCGAGACGCTTCATGACCGGATCCCCCTTGGCTTCCTCATCGCCCACCTCCTCTTTACACAACCGCCAAGTGTTCTTACAATGCTTGTACGTGAGCCGGGAAGGTCTAAATTCGAATTCGTCGGCGGCGTCGCGGCAGAATCGGTGCAGGCGTTGCGTGTCCTCCGAGATGACGGGTTGGGCGATGAAGTCGACGGAGATGTGGGTGGGGTCGTGGGTAGAGGTCGGGGTGAATCTGGGGGAGATGGTTCGGAGAGCGCCTCGAGGTTGATTGGCGATCGCGTTCGTCGCTTGTCTAGTGTTATGACCACCGGCACCGTTCCCAAGCACGGAATGAACGGGCGTACTAGCTCTCGACGGCCTCTCATTCCCGGTCCGGAACGAACAAGCAACCCCTAATCCTCTGGACCGACATTGCCCGCAATCCTGAACATACGCGGGCGGGCATTGACCGGTCGTACCGAGATCGGAATCGAGGACCATGACCCAACAACCCACATGAGGACGAGCGTGTGCGGTCTATCCAGGGCAAAGAATCGGGCATCAGTCGCGCCCGTCCAGCTGGTTCGAAACGTCACTCGACTCACGGTATCCATCCAATGCCGTTCCGCCCATCTCGTACAACAATCACAAGCGAACGGGACTTCCAGCCTTATAAACACGCACCCGGCCGATCGGATCAGCCTACCCACCCAAGTCTTGTACCACTGCAACGAAGACCGCGATCGAGCAAAAAGGTCACCCGATGTTTCGGGGAGAAAAAGAGGTAGGAGACACTCGCATGCCACTTGGAATGGACCCTCATCCCGTCCGGAGCCATGGGAGTTTGATTGGGCGATAAGGGGTGTAACAACATCCCGATCTCGAAGATCCGGGTCCCTTCGCCTGAAGGTGTGTCCCGAATGACCGCCACGGAACCCGAAAGGACCGAGCCCGACCTCAGATCCTTGCGTACCGTACGAGCTCAAAGAGCCTTCGCTTTATGTGGAAGACGGGGGCGAGGTTTGGTAGGACCGTCCCGGAAGACTGTCGAGCTCGCGAGGGTCAAGGGTAGCTTTGCGGTTAGACAAGGAAATGGCGGGAGGCTTGCTACCTGACATCTATATATTTGTGTTTTAGGATGAGGTCACATATTCGTTGTCGATTGCCAATGGACCTTGATCAGACGATTCCGACTATTGTACTTCTGATATACATCTAAGATCTACCGCTCCATATCCTCACCGGTCTCACTCGATGTGCGGATGATGGTTAATCAAAACATGTGATCTCATGCGTTCACTAGCCAATCCACAGTCAAACCAGCTCAGATTCGACTGATAACTCTGGCTATCGATAAACGAGCATATCGTAAAGGATCCCACTTACAGCAAATCTACGAACGAATCAGAATCAGAATGGAGAGTACCTTAGCTGCCGCTGAAATCCTCGCTATGATGAGTGGACGTCCATCCCAGCCCATGCCGAGCCCGAAAACAACCGCCGGCTATACAGGATCAGGACCGACAGCACCGCTACGAGCAGGAAAGGCTGGTGACTTGACTCAAGCAGTGACGAAGCACAGTCTCGGGAATGGCCAAGAGATCCCTGGTAACAGCTTGGTGTCATTGAATGAGGCCTATCCCCTCGAGGAACTGCCGATCAAGTCTGCACACTCTGACTCGACCGTGTCTACTTCTCTTGCTTCACAAGGTAAAAAGTTGTGAACCGACAATGCAGTTGACGTTGCGAAGCTTATATCTTTCCGACTAGTAGTTTCCGACTAGTAGAAACGGGAACCGCGAGAAAGGAATTTCCACACCGGCCACCGATTCACACATCCCAATCCGAAACTGACCCATCCGACCGAATAGATTTGCTCCTGCGGAATTTCTACCGAGCACAATACGACACCGTTGTGACAGGCCGGGCAAGCACAGGAAAATTGGAACTGAATGAGGGAGCAGGGGTCGGTTCACAGTCTGGGGAAGAACTGGTAAGTTATAGGTTTACAATCGGGTTCACGGACCGGCATTCTGGCTAGTTTAGGCCTTGGGATTCGTGGTTTTCGCACCCCCTGCACCGTTTCAAGGTTCGCTACTCGATAGGGAATGATAAGAAGTTACTACCCTACTTCCATATTATATTACATACAAAGCAGATATAAGGATGTCTCACGAAAACCCGTTCATCTAGGGTTGCGACCAACCGGAGATAAACCGGCGTCAAGAGTTTATCGAATGGCAAGCGATATCTCATTGTGAAAAGCTATGCGGAGCATGTCTCGACTGTTTCAAGCTCGAACGTTGTTACAGACTTAGTACTGATTGTGTCTCGTCCCTTTTTTCACCTTACAATGTTATACCCGCTCTTAGCCTCTGGAAGCGATCTACACGGCTTTTAAAGAACTGACTAATCGACACGGACTTGAGAACATCATACCTCTGCGTATTGATCAAGCTTTATACTCTATGACGTCTGGAGAGGTGAAGCACGACCCGGCAAATCCCTGGAAAAGCTTTACATTTCAGGTTCTCTGTAAGTGCTTGGCAAAACATCCGGTTGACCTTGGGAATGGATTTGTTGATATTTCCCCGACTTGGTCTGCCGTGCTACTCAGGTGGAGTCTGCCCGCCGTCATCGCAATTTTTTGTTCCAGTATTGCTCAGACGGTATGAGGACTTCGACTCGAACCTGGTCGTAAGAGATTTCCTAAGATAGCTGATTCGTTGGATCTGATTGAGCTGAATCCATTTCATGGATGAGCAGGAACACATCAGTTCGATTTCTCACCGTGAAGCTGCATTTACGCAAACTCAGTTGGCTCTTCAGGTAAGCGTCATCAGTTTTGAATCGGAGGGTCAAGCAGGGTTGGGGGTATCTCCGTCATGCGGGATAACCATAACATCCACCATTTGAAAGCAGTCCCGCTTTCTATCCGCATCGGGCTACCTAGTGAAATCAGCAATTCTATTGCCTCGAAAAGTTTTACCTATCGTGCCTTTTGATAGTCTTCGATGCTGACATTGCACTTTGATCAAAGACCAGTCAGGCGGTGAAACGCGCAAGAGAATCAGACCAAGAAAGCGTTGAAGAACGGACACCCTCCAGGCGTAATTGGCCACCCACCGATCGCAAAGCTCGATCACCCGTTCCCCCGGTAGTTTCCGACGACGAGGCGGAAGATCTTAACAACGACACTATCTCATCTATTCAACCGTTGGAAGACCCCGATCTAGAACCAGATGAATCTGCCGCTGAGGAAGAAATGGAACTGGAAGAACAAAAGGATCTCATCCTCATGAACTACGATATGACCGCGGATGAGATGGTAGACCAGACGATGATATCCGCCCTTGGCTCTCTGTGCGTGGCCAACGCCAAATTGTCCGAGGACGATATCAAAGACGAAGAAGAAGAGCAAGCTCCTCCGGATGTGCACCTACTAGCCAAAGAGGGGCCCGTCAAGACGCTTGAAGCGGGGTGTGAAGTCTTGGGCCTGAAGAACCCAACAGATTGTTTGCCCAGAATGATGCTACCTTTATTACCGATGCAAATCACCGCCGCCGCCAGTATCTGGCAGATGGTCAGTTTGGTTATCACATGTGATTACGTATGTACTGACGTCCCCATCACCAGATGGACCTTGACGAGGAAAGTCGGATCGCGTTAGTACAAACCCCATCCCATGCAGCCGATTCTCAAAACCCCCTTCGAGGTTTTTCGCTATGTGACGCGGTTGGAATGGGCAAGACCTGTGTCGCCCTTACTCTGTTTGCCAAAGAGGCCTATATCCCGCCTACTCTCATCATGTGTCCGCAAGGTATACAGCAATCAGTGTGGATGGTAAGAGTATTGTTTTTACTCTGGTAGTCGGAAATTGCCAAGCATATGCCAGCGCTCATACCTTCGATCTCCGTGATAAGATCTCTGAGGGATTGGGAGGGCTTCCTGCACTGAGTCCGTGTATAGAACCAGACCAATCGATTATTACCTCGCTCATAACCAATTTTACATTGATATAGGGTAATAAATCCGTCGCTATCGTATGTAAGTACGCCATCTCCGTCCTTACTGATGGCTGAAGCTCAACACTAGCGCCTCTTCAAATTCAGCTTTCGAACTTATACAAAGAAACGGAAGTCTCCAGAAACCCCTTGAAGACTCTGCTGAAGATCGCTCTGTCCTCGTGCTGGGGGATTTCCCTGCTTCGCGATTGATCGTAGACGAATGTGAGTCTCTGTTTGCTTCATTAATCCGTCCGATGACCGACTGCTGCCTTCTCAGATTTAAAGCTCAGCATATGCGTAATCCTCGAACAAGGTTGTGCAAATGCGCTCTTGCCTATGCTGACATGATGGAACATGTCGTGATACTGTCAGCTACACCGACTCCTAACGAGGTCCGCAATCTGTATGCTCCATTAAGGATGATCAACGTTCGTGTGGTTACACACTTGCGCTCGGATTTACAGCAAACTCATTCATCGTTAATGTTCAGGCGATCCCAGCGACAGTGAGCTATGGAACTTGGGCCAGAGGCATTAGCAGGAAGCGTTGGGACGCGGCGGACACCTTGGTTTCTTTGCTCTCTCACGATTACTACATGTCTCGGACCCCTCAGCACGGACAATCATCAGAACCGGCTAAAATCAGGTCCACACCGGAACATCTGAAAGTCGTGGACTGCATTCTCAGATTGTTGGAGGATAGATGCCGTAAGCTCCGGCCTCAATGTATGCAAGGGTAATATGCGGAGTGCTTATGCTTTGACAATAGTACACAGCTGCAGACAGTATCTGGCCATAGCCTATACCAAGTCAGTCTCTGTAACAAATGGCATTCTCACCGCAATAGCGAGACTGATACTGCCTCTGTAAAAGGGAGACAAAGGACACCAAGACCTTGGCCGCTGTCAATCTCAATTCTCCACTTTTCAAATTGCTTGACGGCATGGCAGTAAGAGATCTATAGGTAGTGAAGTAAGGTATTACAGCAGACGCTGAGCGATTTCTCCTGCTCAGCGCTTGGTGTATTCATATCAGTCATTCAAGCACCCAGGACCGTAGAATCAAACTTAATAAGATGGCATTGGAGCGGATTTGGCGTGGAGCCAGTGGGGGGGGGATTGACCTCGAAGATGCAACATGTCTCGTAAGTGCAGGAAACGGTCCTAGTCTTGTGAACAGATCAATTTAGGCGAATTACTACGTTTCATCTTAGACATACAGACAATACTTTGAGAGCCCCTCAACAAGATCCTCATAGTTGGGCATGATGATTATTTCATTCGGCCTCTACAACAAGCATTGGGGCGGCTGGGAATGGCAGCATATGATCCTCTCGCAAAGACTGGGGCTGCCATATGGATATCCTTTGACAGTACTGTTGAGGATTGATTTGTTAAGGACCGTTTGTTGAGCGATTTTGCCGGACACTCTCAGGTTTGCATTCTGGTAGGACCAATTTCCGCAATGGCCGAAGGAAAGAACTTGCAGGTATGCAACCACTTGCTAGTCCTGGATGCACCGTAAGTGATTGGCAAGTGCACGGCTGCCGTCGTCACTTGATGAAGCTGCCGTTTGCCCTGCCCTGATCTGACATATATTGCCATCAGTCGAAGTCTTTCCGCCTCAATACAATTGGAAGGCCGGCTCGTGCGGCATGGGCAAACAAGAGCTGTTCACATCAAACGCTACCGCACGGCAGATTCTCCTGATATCTTGCTTTACGATATGGTGTACAATGACGCGTCAGTCGAATGCAAGTGGGTGTCCTGTAACGTCCAAGCTGACCTCCGCTGTCAAATAGACTGCTCTGGGAGCAAACCGGAAGCCGAGACTGACATATGAGATATACAAGGGTCTGAACCTGGCTACAGCAAGATGAAGTTGCATAATCCTATTGCCAATGGTTCCATCTGTCTTCAGCAGAAGCGTTCCTAGTTGTGTGTTTAGCTATACTCGGAATTGGACTGTATCATCTACGATACCACGGCGCACGTAACAAGCCACGTAAACCACCTCACCTGGAAAAAATTGCTTTGTCCAAATATGCAGGATATGGTCCGAAACAGACTGCACTTATCGGTCCCACGATCGTGGCAACTGCGCAAATTCGATGCACAAGGGACTATTATAGGGGTAGGGAGGCTGCAGGGTGGACAATTAACATCCGTCCGCTCAAAGATCTCGCATCACTCCGATTGACGATAATTCCCAGCTGCTAAAGGAATGAACAAAGCAGTCTGCACATCTCGCCCAAAACAGATGAGCCTCAAGCTGCGTGACATCAGGCCCAGCATAAAACCGATTGATAAAATGGGTCGCTTTAGAGATTGACCGGAGGCTTACAAGTCGAGTGATTTCAATACCCAATCAACAACAAACTTGTTTTGAAAGCATAAGATCCTCAAGCGGCTATAACCTTGGCTTGCAACAAGCATGGTCCAGCCTTGAACTGGAAGTCCTTACATCGCGCTGCATATCAAGCATAATGGGTCAAAAGGATGTAAATCATCGTTCTGATTTTCAAAGATGCGCAAGAACATACCTAGCGCGCCATAGAGGAGAGACCGCTACTTGGCTCTAGAAAAGGACAATCTACCGCTGGCGTGGTTCTGGTCTGGATGTCAGAATGTAAGGTATTGTTGGCTACCCTCCTCTATTCCCACGAGGCTGTCACTGCTTAGCCAAAAGTGCAATTATAACCTTCTGCTGAGGTCACGGATGGACTGCGCTTGTATGTATATCCCTGGCCAAATTCGGACTCATGCCTATGAGCAGCGGAGAATCTCTCTGGGAAGATCAGCAACAAGCAGAGGTGGTGTGGCAACCGAAGTCCCTTGTTTAGTCGAGAGCCGGTCAAGTATCCTAATCTGTATCCTGTACTGGTCCGCCGGAATCCTCCTGGGACATACTTCTGATGGAAGTTCCTGGTACGGTCACACTGAATCGTCCATTTCAAGGCGGCGTATGATCATCTGTGGAAGGCTCGGGTCAACTCTGGGTGAATCACTGTCCAGGACGCGACCGATATGAGACGCATTTTGCTTACGGTCAAGGTAAACGGCTACGATATTGCTCATGAGTATTTTGCTCTGCTAACAATACCTCTACAGTCAGTATTTTTTGCTTGCAAGTATGACTCTCTGAAACGGCTCAATATCAACGTGAAATCAGTTGCTAACCCCTAACCCTTTGGCTCAAAGCAAGAACCAGATAGCCGGGAAATCTGCGCAGGAACGCAATATGGCTGTTCACTTTATCAAGCGGACTTTACGTGCTTTATGTGATCTGATGCCCTTGGAACCTACCTTTCAAACGCTGCACGGAAAGGTTGCCCATCGATTTGACCCGCTGACAGCCGGCTAGGCGTACGAGGCGGCTGGGGCCGCAGAGATGAGCGTATTCGAGCCTTTTCCGGTTTTATATACTGGCGTCAACCAAGCTGGACGAAACACTGCATCACTCCTTACAACGGCACATGATGCACTGGGATTGGTGATTGCTCTTTTGGTTGATTGACATCGCCGCTCTTAGTCAAATCCCAGTGAGATATAGTCTCAAGCATGCCTCATCTCAGTCAGAAGCGGCAAGGCTCAAGTGTTCGGGCTCTTTTTGCACAAAACTGCATCGGGCCTACCACTGTCGATGCTTTAGCCTTCCGTGGATAATGAGTATACATAGAGGGGATGGATCTGATCGTTTTCGCAAGCCCGGTCAGAGAGAGTTGGATGATCGGTTTGGCCTGTCAACCTTGGGAGTTCTTCAGCTTCTCGACGATTGCAGCTTCATCATTATAATATGGCATAGACGTATGTATGCCCAACTAGACTGACGGAAGGACACAGCTTCTCCGTCCCAATCTCTGGACGTACTGAGTCAGAATGCCAGGTTAATGGCTTCAATTCCGTTTCAAAACTAACGCCGACTTTGCGGGAAATGGACTCAGCCCCGTGGCACATATCTTGTTGATCCCCAATCGGAATCAGACAGGAGGAAGTGCAAGGGATACCGGATCTCAGTCAGTATTTAACGCAACCGATAAGCTAGCTTCATGTCGGAAAGGAATAGCTTGAGCAAGCCAGAAAACAGTGTAACAAAAACTGCCTCAGACGGTCAGGCAAACTTTGATGTATCGATTCAGACTCTGAGTCTGTTGTCAAATGCACAGTGCTCAACGTGAGATGAAACCGGCAACAACGAGCTTGCGGTAGCTGTGCTGGAAACAGAGTTGACAGCTTGACAGCCATTTATTTACAAGAGAATTTGTATTTGGGTAAACTATAGTAACTGAATGTGATAGGGATGTTAAAAACACTGCGGACTTACTGCAACAGCTAAGTTTGCCAGGATCATAGTTTGTTGGGTCCAGATAGTGAGAGCACTGACCGAGAGAACAGAGAACGACAGAGTCGAGACAAGAGCACAGGGAGACAGGCACCAAGGTAGAGATGACAATTTCTATGTTGATATAGGGCTTGGGGCCTCCAAGGCAGTGCGTGTTCACTAAGTGGCTGAAGTTGTTGTTTTCTGGTTTTCCTTGTTCCTTGTTCCTGTTGGTTCCCATGTTTCCCAATGGTTTTTATGCTCTATCCTTTGCTTACTGTTCCCACTGATTCTTGTTCACTTTAGATCAATTGTACCAATGTAGTCCACATAGCAATGTTTGGGACAGTCAAATAGGTCTCTCTCCTCCCAGTGTATCTTCCAAGTCCATCTCGCTAGGTGTTAGGGCCGGCGGCAACTCCAAGGAGCGGTCCGACGACGCAGCAGGCGGTGTCCGGGAGGAAGAGCAGGTAGGGTTCAACATAGTATTGGTAAGAATGGATGAGAGACTTAAGGTCTACTCATCCGTAATACAACAAGGATACAACAAACAAGTAGTTCAAGAACCTGCTTGGACGATCCTCAGGCAACACCTACGGAGAAGGCAACGCATACAACCACTGCAGTCCACGTCCATAACACTAGGTCCCATTTGTGAAGAAACGGATTTCTTTAGGGAATACCGTCTTTGTTGTTGCCAGTCTTACTAAGAAGATTCTTCGATGTTACCATAATCAAGCGATCTCCGTCAACAAGTGGGTAGCTAATCCTCTGCTTACGGTCCTTCTAGGCTTAGAACAGGTATTGGGTATGTGTTCAATATGTGTTATTGGTTGGATAACTCTATCTGGTCTGTGTTGTAGCATCACAAGTGCGCTGACCGTGCCTCCTGATATGTCAAGAGGGTAGCAAACAACTCTACAAAGTGTCTGCTATAGATACTAATTGGATGGTAGGATATTACCCTGCTACACTAGTCCTGATGGTGCCATCTTGCGCCAGTGCGCCAGTGCATCATCTTGTGTGATCCTGCACCATCTTATACCATCCTTTGGGGACCTTGCGCCATCTTGCGCAATGGCTTGGCATTGTATCTCCTCTGTGGCTGAGTGCTATATCCTTGTCTCTCCTGTTCCTTTACGCCATTCGCTAGCATCTCAAAGTAGCACTGGCCTCAAAGTAACACCAACCTTGGTGCAAGTGTGGTCCAGGTTGGGTTCTCATTCCAGCTACCCCCCTCATGAGTGCCCCACACATTGCTCCTGAGTTGGTGGACACCTTAGACAGGTCCCTTCAGGGTCACAGATCCCTCATGATCAAAAAAGAATCAACCTTTTGATAGTCTCTCAGCCAACATCAGACTGTACTCACAATCACTCATGGGCTTGCTGAGCTCTCCTTCTTCTTCTTTTTCTTGCTCTATAAGCTCCTTGTCTCTTCTTCCCACTATGCCAGAGAATTAGAGATATTGAAATGTACTGGGCAATCCTTTGGTGACATTATACAGCTTGATAGAAATGACCGACTTGTTGTACCATTGGTGGACAGATGATAGGCATCTGCAGTCTCTTCAATGAAAGGTTCCCAATGGATCTCTTTTCTGCACCTCTATGTATGCGGATTGGGCTCGCAAACGGTAATTCAGTGCAGAGTGAACCATTTTGATGTATACCTTCTGCACATCTTGAGGTATAATCAAAGAGTCCTTGTTCCATCTGCCAAGCTACTGTTGTCATTCTAGGTGAGGTCAATAATTGAGTACAAGACAGGACACTCAGAGATCTGAAAGAGCAGCTCAAGGCGTTTTTGTGTCGCACAATATAGCCCACCCGTTGGAAGTATCCAGCTCTTATTGAGCACAAATGAAGTACCTACAACCCCATCTGAGAGTGAGTTTGTACATGGATGGGAGTAGAACTGACGTTTTGTACAATTTGTTGGGGAAAGTGTGAAGGATACACGCACTATACGCACTACACACACTGGATACACCAACATGCACAGTTGAAACACCAACACAACACAGCTGCACAGCACTACGGATCATCCACGGACTCATCAATCAGTTTTGGACTTGATCAAACCTTCTTGATCTCAAACACGTACTTGATCAAACCTTGTGATCTCAAACACGTACTTCATCAAACTTAGTGTTCTCAAACACGTACTTCATCAATTCCTTGGCAGGAATAAGATTCACTTAACGGATACTCGTACTACTTTACGAATGCTCGTACTACTTTACGAATCCTTGTTGATTACCTTTCACTTGTACTCTATTGTCTTGTAGACACTTGTAGACATATATGTACAAGGCCAGAAGAGGAGGAACAGAGCTGAACACTCTTACCTCCTACTTCTTCAGTCTTCACAGAACATGCTTCCTGACTCATACCTTCACCACCACCTTCAGCACTCACGCTTCAGCACCTTCAACCTTCAACACAACAAGGCCTAGCTACCCTTGTTGCTCACTTCAACTTCATCAACCTCACCAACTTGTTGAGATATCAGTGGGATTCAGGGATAAGATAAGACAACTGCGAGAACCTGGACAAATAATAGCTGTGAGAGCAACTTGGTATTCTTCTGAACACCCGGTCACTCCACACTTGGGGGCAGCTCCCAGAATCTTCGCTTTCTTACCCATCCATCACTACTTCTCTTAATAAACTAAACCACTGGACGCAGTGTCAAGCTCTACAGCTTGCGTATTGAACATACATACTTCTTGATAGTCATCAAGGTTGGCCAACACCCAGATTGAACAAGCATCAACTCTGGTCCTTATCCCCTGAAGCCGTATAAACTTTGGAAGAACTGTTGCAACAGTTAGACTATAGGTCTTTTCATCACACAACGGAACGTGTCGATACACATCTTAACTTAGGACAGTTAATCTCTCACTGCACATTGCTACATGTCAGCCTCCATCAATCGATCGGAATCTCCAGACCCTTTGGATCAACCTTTGCCCAGGTCTCCAATCATGCCTATCCACAGGGATATACCTCAGGTACTACTACCAACGCCTTCAGCTGAGTCAGCTGACTCTACCCTCATGGCTATCCTTCAAGAACTTAAGGACCTTAAGCTTGATAGCCTTCAGCTCAGGGAAGACAATCTTCAGCTCAGGGAGGACAACGCCTCAATCAAGAGAGAACTTGCACAACTTAGTACAGTTGCAGCAGACAGCGCAGGTCATCCATCTGACTATGATGATACCTCCATCCCTCTTTCTAAACCGTTGGAAACTCAGAACACCACCAATGACTTGGTATCAAACAACTCACGCACTCGCCTCAAGGCATCTGATCTGCCTAAATACCACGGCAAAGACACCGAAGATATTGACTTATGGATCGATAAAGTCACCGCCATATATGACTACTCTGGCATCAAGAACTCAGAGCTACTTTCTCTTCTGCCCATGGTCCTACAAGGCAATGCTCTTACCTGGTTCACTCAACTAGGAAGGATCAAGAGATCAACTCATGTCACTTGGGAAGATTGGCAGAAAGCTCTACGCAATGCTTTCTACTTGCCCAATCACAGATCTGCTCTCAGACGACAATGCCTTTACCGTACACTACGGACCACTGAGTCCTTCAGCAACTATTTCCAGGACAAACAGCAGCTCCAACACTACGTCTACCCGGAGGGAACTGGTGACTTTGAACTTATTGAAGACATGCTTGAGGGCATTCCGCAGACTTTAAGGCCAGTCATTAAAGCCAGCATCAATCGCTTCACCACACTTGAAGAATTCAGACGAGTTCTCATTGACCTTGAACCTGGACTGCGCAACAACTTGCCCAAACGTGTCACACCATCCACTGGTACAACATCACCTTACAACAGGCCTTACAACAGACCTCCTCAGACAAACGCAACAGACACAAAGCCTCCTAGTCCATGTCCCTTCTGTCAAGGCGACCACTGGAAAAGAGATTGCCCTCAGCCACAAGGAAGAAACAACAGTTCCTCAAAGAAACCTCCAGCCACAGCGCCCAACAACACGCCTACTACCGCTAGCAAATGGAAGCCAGCACAAAGCAACAATGTGTCTCTTACTGCAAAGAAAAGGGTCAGATTTTCTCTGAAAGAGGACAAAGCTTCTTCTACTACCCTCTTGGCAAACCGCACCAGACCGTCAGATGTTCCACTACACAAGCTCCATCAAAGCAAGACTCCTGCCTATACGGATTGTGCCATCAACAAACCTGAAGGGAAATTGCATGAAGTCTGCATAGACAGTGGTTCCTCAATCTCTTTGATGGACTCTGAATATGTTAAGCTTCACTTCCCGCAATTAAGGATCAACTATGGCTCTGCTTTCCAAATCAAAGGTCTTGGAGAGTCCACTGCTCTTGGTTACATTGAGACGGATCTCCATTTCAAAACCGCTAGCAAGGATATAATTACTCTTCCTATTGCTTTCTTCATTGCACCTGGGATGTCTAGTAAGATTATCATTGGTAACAACTTCCTGGAACATCAGGGAGCCATTATCAATTTGGACGCTTCAACCCTTGTCTTGAGGGCTTTCCCCCATGAAATCCTTCTGCGCACCAGAATGGATCCTGCACGCTTTGGGATCTTCCGTTCAAAGGAGACCTATCACATTCTGCCTGGATGCCAACAGACAATTCAGTTGGAAACCACAATGGAACATCAGAACAAGGATTCGAATCAATACTACTTTGAACCTCTCAAACGTCAAGACACACTGGTCATTGCACGCTCTATTGGGGACCTCAGTAACAACATCCAACAAACAGAAGTTCTAAACGTTGGACAGCGTCCTTTGACCATCTCTCAAGGGTCCACCTTAGGAGATCTGATACCTTTGGTTAACAAGGATACACCTCCACCAATGGAACCCATCTTTGCAAATGTCAACAATGTGACAACCTCAGAACTCTTGACAGAGTTTCAGCCATTCTTAGACGCAATGGACATCAACACAGGTCTACAGCTTGAACAGGTTGAACAACTTCGCCAGGTACTCCAAGACAACCTGCAAGCATTTACTTTTGGATCAAGGAAACTAGGACAAACAGATCTGGTCACCATGTCTCTTGAAACAGGAGATGCAAAACCGATTTCTACTCCTCCTTACCATGCCTCTCCTGCTGGCCGCAAGATAATCGACGACACTTTGGCTGAACTTATGGCAGATGATGTTATTGAAGAGTCTGACTCTCCATGGGCATCACCTGTTGTATTGGTCCGTCAAAAAGGGAAGGATCGGTTCTGTATCGACTATCGAAAAATCAACGAGGTCCTCAGAGCGGATCAATACCCGATTCCCCGCATAGACGATATCTTAGGACAGTTTGCTGGCAAGCAATACTTCACAACCTTTGATGCCAACAAAGGATTCCACCAGGTGGATATCAAATCAGAAGATCAACAAAAGACCGCCTTCAGAACTCATAGAGGTCTTCATCAATTCAAACGCATGCCTTTTGGACTGAAGACAGGACCTTCTGTCTTCCAACGTCTGACCGACAGGATTCTTGGTCGCTACAAATGGCAGATTGCTCTGGTCTACATTGATGATATCATCGTCTACTCCTCAGACTTTGATGCACATGTCAAGGACATCAATACTGTCTTACAATTGGTCTCCAAATCAGGTATCACACTATCTCCTAAGAAGTGTCATGTTGCCTATCGATCTATCCAAGCTCTTGGTCACTCAGTCAGCAACCTAGGAATTGGAACCGTTGGAGAAACCATTCGGGCCGTCTCTGAATTTCCAACACCATCTAACACCAAAGCACTTCAACGCTTCCTTGGATTAGCTGTTTACTACCGCAAGTTTGTCAAAGACTTTGCCACAGCTGCTTCTCCACTCTACAGTCTTTTGAAGAAAGACATAGCTTGGAACTGGACCGAAGCTTGTCAACATGCTATGGACCAACTCAAGACCAATTTGGTCTCCGCACCTATCCTTGCTCATCCAGACTACAACAAGCCTTTTCTACTACACACAGATGCATCCACTGTGGGACTTGGTGCAGTACTTGGACAATTGGATGAAAACAACCAAGAACATCCGATAGTCTATTTATCAAGAACACTCAACCCAGCTGAGAAGAACTACACATCAACTGAGATGGAGTGTTTGGCAATAGTATGGGCCGTCAAGAAGCTGCATGCTTATCTCGATGGATCCACTTTCACCATCATCACCGATCATTCTGCTCTACAATGGTTACTGGACTTCAATGGCTCCAACAAAAGGCTTGTCAGATGGTCAATGGAACTACAACCTTATCGGCCCAACATGACTATCCGCTACAGAGCTGGAAGGGTTCATGATAATGCAGACCCACTATCTCGTGCACCATTGCCTACAACAAACACAACAGCAATCTGCAACAACGTCAACTCTATTTCTCATGTAGAGTATCCTCCAAAACTAACCAATCAAATCAAGGCTAAATACAAGGACGACAAGGACTTTGGGTTAATTCTAGCCCTACTCACACAAGATGGTCCTGCACCACCACACCTGAAGCACTTCTACTATCGGTCAGAGCTCCTATTCTATTCAGTTCCTTTGATTTTGGCTGCAACCAGAACACTGTGATATGTCAAAAGAGCTTGAGCTAAGATAACTTGGCTTGTCTGACTTGATTGATAGTTGTCTGGTTCAACTTTGTGGCACCGTATTGACAAATTAAGAAGAGCCCGCAAACCCCTGGCAGTGTTGGATACAGGCAATACGCTGTGTGACCTCAGCCTGGTGTCAAATGACATATCTCCTCTTGCGCAAGTCCTCCCTCTCCTATACAAGTCTCCTTGATCCTTCTGCCCACTTCACTTTAGTTTCCCTGTTGTGATCTATACTTGACACTGATCCACAACAGGTACATTACTTTTGATACTTCATTATGATTATCAGTCACTCCAACACTGTTGCAATGTGGTGTTTGTTTCTAATGTTAGATTGGCAATCATGAAATTCAGTTGTCAACTGAAGTAAATTAAATGCAAAACGGCAGTAGGAGTTAAAGTGGTCTCCCATATATATCTATCACGTGGTGCCACCTTGGTGTATGGTAATTGAGTATGAATTCTTGGGCTCCATTGAGGGATAGATGCCTAGTATAGTAGCATCAACCTGTGAACAGTCACATGTGATATGTGCAACCAGTAAAACGGATCAGATATACCTTACATAGTTGTTCATTACGTTTCCTGCTTGTATAGGACTGATCCGGTCTATAAGGTGATTTGAGATTACAGCAAGTATGTTGTTGTAAGATGGGCAGTGACACATCCTATGAGACATGTGCCGTTCCTTTCCTTTCAGATGTGATTGGTGGCCCAGCTGGCAATAGCACAAATGCCTGTTTGTTGCAAATTGTATTGGTTTGACTTCATTAGTAATAAGCCATATAAGCAACATATGGACTGGCAATCTCGACATAAAGCAAATCATGAAGAGCAGTCAACATACCATGGAACACAGGATAGTACACCAATCATACAGTTGTGGTTGTTTATGTCAGTAGGTTGGCACAGACAATTGAAATTGTATCTATTGATATACAGATTGTTCCACATTTATTGTCCAGCCATCTGATCTAGACATGTGTCTACTCTAAGGGGTTATTGGTCATCTTGTGCCAAAGGGAGAGAGCAATGGTTGGATATGTTCCCACATTGGTCCCACAGTGGTCCCACTGATTGCGCATAGTACATGTCAACTGTCAACAGGATGACACTATACTTGTCATCTATCTATCCCTTGATGGAGTTTGAGATCTCATACTCAATTACCAAATTCCAAGATAGCATCACATGGCACCAGAATCTCCAATACATATATAGAGAAGGACACTTTGACCTCTACTTCTGTTCTCACTTTACTTTACTTGTAGTGATCAATGAGTTCAATGACTATTCAAGATTAGATTCATTTTGATGGAGCTCAGGGTTGACTGGCACGAGGTGTCTGTCTTGAGACGGTACAATAACAGAGATTGTAATCATAATGATCTGTATTAGCGCAGAGCATAACACGCACATATCTCGAAGGAGAGTCAGGAGGATAAAAGGAATTGGCTTCTATAATATCAGCATTTGCTTCTTCCATTACATCGTAATGTAAGATGATCTGTTGAAGATTCGTAATTCTCTCCAGGTAGTCATCTTGTCCCTGCATTGCCAGAACTTTCTTCACATCCACTTGCCCTTTCGGTATGTCTGCATATGAGTCTATTCATCGGGCTGGCTGGCACGTTGCACACAGTATTTACCAAAGTCTTAGGTATGTTGCATACAAATAAGATACAGATCTCAAACAGAGGATAGCAATAAGACAAGGAGGGCAAAGATACAATCATCTATTGCATTCCATCATCAACACTTGCCCAAAAAAAGTGGATGAACCCTTATTTCATGGGAGCGATATACACACAACCTTTGGCCTTACCTGTGAGTCTTGAGCCAGCAACACCTAGGGACATTGATGGCTACATGAAAGAAATAAGGAGAGAGAGAAGATGTACAGAAGAGAATGCATATTACATGACACTAGGCTGAGGCTGCATAGCGTGAGGGCGTATGTCCAACAGACACGGGTGAGAGAGTACCACTGAGGCTGAATCAGCTAATTTCCCCAAGGAGATCAAATCTATCGTATTACAATTGTGTAGCTCAACACAACCTCAATGAATCATGCAGATCCTTATTCTGCTACCCTGTAAAACGTCCAGCAGACGCTTGGAAGGTCTTATGGCAATTAAAATGTCTCACTCTCTGGGATGTTTCAAG
This sequence comes from Filobasidium wieringae, assembly GCA_001600055.1. Lineage (NCBI taxonomy): Eukaryota > Fungi > Basidiomycota > Tremellomycetes > Filobasidiales > Filobasidiaceae > Filobasidium > Filobasidium wieringae. Next base: position 62,840 of record BCIV01000025.1, read on the forward strand.
CATAAGCAGATATTCTTGTTGTGATCCAGTGGCAAGGAGAAATTGGCACCTATAGACTAGAGTAAAGTAGGGTGGAAGGGTGGGAAGCCTTGTGATGTGGACAGACAGACGAAGGGATTCACACAAGATGAGATATGCCACATGACACCAGGCTGAGGTCACATGGCAAGATAGTGCATATCCAATTCTCCCACTCAACCGGTATGCTGAAACATCAAGATGATACAAACTTCACTTTACAAGTGACTGGTTTGTCAACCCAATGGTATTGTGCAGGTTCAGGAATATGTCAGCAGAGAGTGATTTAGTGATCATGCATGCTTGGTTCTCTTTTGACAGAACATGCATAAGCTTGATTGACATGTATTTTACTTGCTCCCATAGGTTGGTGATGATGGGAAATGTGCTTTGACCTGTCATGACAAACCGAGTTCTGTGACAGCAGGATGGCTCCCATGTTGTCATTTTGGAGAGTAATTGAGTCACTTTGAGGGAAGCCAGGGTTGTCAAGTAGGAGTTTTAGCCAAAATGCTTGTTTGGCTGCATCTGCAGAGGACAAATATTCCGCTTCTACAGTGGAGAGTGACACTATAGGCTAGCGTCTAGCCCTCCAGGAGGTGGGACCTCCAAATGTTGTGAACAGATAGCCACTGGTGGACCTGAAGCGCCTTGACACTCATTCTAGTTGGAAGATATAGCCAAGGATGATCTGCTCACCAGATTTGAAATCATAAAATGGATACAGGTCAGAAGTACCCTGCAAGTGCCAGGCTTGGTGTTTACAGCTTGGTAGTGGTCTGCAGACCATTTGCTGGTCAGGCAAGCAGATCTGCAGCAAAGACAATGTCTGGCCAGGTATGTGGACAAGAGGACAGATCCAATTTCTCTAGGAAAGTCCAAATCCTCTGCGGCTGCATGTTTTTCTTCTGTTGTGGACATCGGCTGGGATGAAGCGGGATGTTGTGTTCTGACTGAGTTGCAGTTGGTCATGTCAGAGAGCTTCCACAAGCCACTTCCGTGAGATGAATCTCTAGCTGTCCAGCTTGTCTGTCACCAATGACATTCTAACTGAGGGAATTGTCAACAGGGCTTGACAGGGTCAGTATATGTACACTCAAGCTGTCCTGTGATTCAATAATACATATGAATCTCAATAGTGAACTTAAAGTAAAGTAAAATGAAAGGACCAAGAGACTTACAAATACAGGAGAAGGCAGAGAGTGAGGACATGCGCAAGAGGGAAGGTGTCACATGATACTAGGCTGAGATGGTGTAGTGTGATGGCGGAGATCCAACTGACTGTGCATCAAGCTGTGCCTTAATAGCATCGAGAACACGCACAACCGTTGTTCCAGTTCTGAATCTGGCTGATGTTGCTGTTGTTAGATTGAGCAAATTCAAACAAGGCAGAGCCACTAGCGTCATTGCTAGTGGTATGACGGGACCACTCAGTCTTGAAAGAACCAAACACATCTTCTAAGGCGTTACCTGGTTACTGGTATAAAAATTGGGTTGTGGGAAAGTGAGGCAGAATGAGAGCACAGAGCAGAGCAATGATGGACACCTGATCATCACATGAGGTTTTTCTGGTGGCTTCTAAGTAAGCAGAGCACATCTGTGACCTTTATTAGATCTTCTTTTCAGGGGTTTGTATTGGTCCCCAAACGCTTTTCATCTGAACCTCAAGTCCTTGCAGGATAGATGCATTATCAGGCTGTCTAGGTTCATTGAAGAATAGTACAGCAGCAAGAGGTGGGACATTGCCAGCAACATGAAACAAAATGTGCCGTAAACTTCTGACAAGTACAAGATCAGTAAGAAGCCTGTGAATTGCTGCAGGGAGAGGGCAATGAATGCTAGTAGTAGTAGCTCTGGAGTGACCAGGTGTAAGGATGAATACCAAGTTGCACTCACAGCTACTAGATGTCCAGGTTTTTGCATCTGTCTTATCTTATCCCTGTATTCCACTGATATTTCAACAAGTTGATGAAATTGATGAAGCTGATGAAGCTCATGAAGCTGATGAAGTCAAAGTAAGAGATAAGGGTATCTAAGTCCTGCTGTGTTGAAGGTTGAAGATGCTGAGGCGTAAGCACTGAAGCTGGTAGTGGAGGCATGAGTCAGGAAGTATATTCTAAGGAGACTGAAGGAGTAGGAGGTGAAAATGTTCAATTCTGTCCCTTCTCTTTTGGTCTTGTAGATATATGTCTAAAATACTATAGAGTACAAGTGGGAGGTAGTCAACAAAGATTTGTAAAGTACTACAAGAATTGTGGAATGCAAATATCTATCAGTTGAATCTTATTGCCCTGGTAAAGAATCAAGGAAATACACGTTTGAGAATACTAAATGTGATCAAGTATGTGTTTGCAATGAAGAAAGTTTAATGAAGTTTGGAACTGTCCATAAGGCTCTATGTGATCCTTAGTGCTATCTAGTCGCGCTGTGATTTTCAACAGTGCAACTCAGTGTATTGGCAGTGTGTGATGCATGTGATTGACACTGTGGAATGAGGACGGAAAGATCACTGGAACGCAAGATCAAAACAAACTAAAATCATCAACTAGAGCATGTAGAGCTGACAAATGGGAGGTACTAGAACTGAGAAGAGGGATAGACTGGAGACAGGAAGCAAGATTGACTGGAGTCAGAAAGAGGAAGTGAGTATAATTGCTAATCAGAACAGGCTGAGGCCATCGGCAGAGCAGGGGGAATCAGTCAATAGAGGGTACTAAAATTGTTGTGATTCAGTGATAGGTACAAAGGAGCGTCACTACTACAAGGTAACATACCTGTTGTGATTCAGTGATAAGCCTGAATCACAACAGGGAAACTTAAGTAAAGTCGTGCGAGAGGATGACAATGACTTGTATGGAAGAGAGTCAGAGAGAGGAAGGACGCGCACAAGAGGGAAGGTGTCACGTGACACTAGGCTGAGGCTGCATAGCGCAATAGCACATATCCAACAAGAACTAGGGATTGAGAAATTGAGGTGACTAGAAACATCAAGCGGAATAGACTGGAATCGGAAAGCAAATGTGACTAGAATCAGGCAGCGGAACCGTGTGGAATTAGAAAGCAAACATGACTAGAATCAGGAAGTGTAACAGACTAGAAGTGAATATCGGAACAGACTAGAACCATGCGCCAGAGCAGGTGGAGTCGCTAAATGGAGGCAACTTGAAGTGAGAAGTGGCGGTGACTATAATCAGGAAGCGGAGTAGACTAGAATTAGGAAGATGATGTCACTAGACTCAGGAAGCGGAACAGACTACAATTCACAATCACAACAGACTAGACCCATCAGCTAGAACCATTAGCTAGAGCGGGTAGAGCCACTAAATGGAGGTCACTGGAATTGAGAAGTGGAAGCGGCTAGCAACATGGAACAAAAGTGATTAGAAGCAGGAAGAGGCGGCAACTGGAAACAACACGCGGAATTAACTAAAATCAGGAAGGGGAGGTCATTAAACAGGAAGCGCTAGCCACAAGAACTATCAGCCGCGACCATGGGGAACTAGCACCACAAGGCAATTGGGTTTCAGAAGCGAAGGTACGGGCAGTAGCGAAGTGGACTTCATGAGGGTCAGGCAGTGCCACTGCCTGTAATCAGCCCTTTGAATAGGTCGAAACAACATCGCAAGCGTCTCTCATACTGGCACTGATCACAAGGATCTCCTCGAACAAAAGTTAAATCATACTCGAGACTCAGTACTAAGCACTATTGTAGACAACTATCCGACATCCCGGTCTAACCCATCGGTTTCACGCCGAGACATGCCGAGAACGGTCTTGACTGGTACGGTATTGCCTCCAAGTCCTGATCATACTACTGGCTCGGATATTTCGGCGGTTCGACGCCGGTTTGAGACAGTCTAAGAACCACCTGGGCAGCTTTACCAGGGTTGCTTCGCGCCCAGCTTAGATAGACCTACTCACCCCTGTCCGCAGACAGACACAAAGCAGTAGAACGCACACTCACGTGTTTATACCGTCGCCCGTCAGAGTGCAAACCCAGCTGCAAAGATCCGTCGACCCTATTAAATACGGATTAAGTCCGGTTACCTACCTTAGCGCGCACGGTTTCCTCAAAAAAAAAAGCAAATTGCGGGGTGGCTGGACACATACGAGCAGGTCCAAGTGAACCATAGTTTTGAGGGAGGGATCCTTTTGAACTAAGAAGGCCGGCCGCTTGAATGTCTTCGGGACTTCCTGAGAACGGATACATCAGCCAATCAGCAAATTTGACAGAGGCCCGTATGGCTGTGGATCTCGATGGACGCGTCCTCTAGAGCGAACCCCTCCACCCTGGTTTAGGTCGCCTCTTGACTCTGGGGACATATGGACCGGTGAGCGGCATAAATACTAGCATTCGGACTCGCCCGACAGGGTGACGGACGACCAACAAGGATCTCACCGGCCCATCCTGCTGTCCGAGACTTTCCTGTGCGCTGCGGGTAAGTTTTTCGTGACCTCTACAGCGGTAAAACTGATCATTAGTAGCGCCCCCAAGATAAATTTGATGCGAGGGCAGAACGCTGGGGATACCGTACTATGCCCAGTTGAGAAATGTTCGGATGGCGGGAACGAAGTTCCTCCCGCTCGAGGCGATCGAGCACTTGTAATCCGCATGATTTCACGTAGGTATCTCTGGGCAGACGTACGGCGCATACTCTTCTCAATAATGGATGATCAACCGGTGTGTCCAGAATGGCTGGCCGTAGCATCGGATCGGTGTCATGTATCGTAGTATAGTAGGCAGCTATCAAAATTCATTTATCCGCCACATAATGATCAGTACAAAGAAGCTTCGGACGATGAGTGTGATTCAGCCGCCAGCTTACTGATCGTTGGGCGTTAAACCCTAATGCGCCATGCCTGAAGATCTACTGTCTAGGCCATGGCAGCGTAAGGGGCTGAACAAATGGGCCGTTCACCATCAGTATGGTCATCTGCTGATCATCCCAGCATACACGCCATGTGTTTCATCTTGCACAAGCTGTGCAACAGTAAGAGTCAGGGAATAGCGTGCGGTCCGACACAAAGCAGATGACATACCAGGAAGGAATAACGCAATTAAGGAGCATGCAGCTCGCAAGAGGACTAGTTCTAAGTTGACCGGTGATATCGAATGAGAACTTAGCAAAGTAGACTTTTATAACAGCCGATCGGTCCCTCGAGCCACTCACAGACAAGGAAGGTATACTAGATGGTACCGAAGTTTCGTTAAACTTGAATACAGAATCGTTCACGAGATCTCGAGAGCCTGGGAGTCAACCGGTAGCGGACAGGACCCTGTCTCATTCATCGCTTCTGCACCGCAGCCGAAGACAACATCTCAGTGATCTGGAACGAGCATGCCGTCTACAAAGCTCGCAATATTGTCCCTGTTCACTGCAGTAGGGGCTTGCCCGGGAAGGGTAAGCAGCATACGACGCTGGGTCCGGTCTCAGCGAAACTGTGGTGTTGGCGAATACTGGATCGGTGTTTCATCCGTACTTGTATGGTTTGGTCGTCAGGAGACTTCCAATTGCGCTCTACTGCAGAATTGACAGCAGATCTGTTCAGTTGAACTTGGACTTGAATAGTATTGCCCAAATACAACGACCTTATCGTCGTCTGCCGTCTTGTTCATTTGCGGTGGAAGGCCGCTTCTTATGCAAGAGATATCCGATACGAAGGGAGTCCAAAAGGCGGTCTAAATTCCCGACACTATGCTAAGGTGGCTGGGCTTAGAAGCTTCTTCGACGGTATACAGATTCGAACTGCATGAATTCGAGGCTTAGCTGTAGCAGGCTAGGAGTCAGTGTTCCGAATCGAGGGAGTGACACGTCACGAATTCTGATAAGGTTATCACAATCAGAGTGCTTGTTACGGGTTGCACAATAGCTAGTCCTTTATTACTCGAGCAACTGCCCCCCTTATCCGTCGACAACCTCTCAGCTCGGAGCAATTCTTGGAACAAAATGTATCCCACGCTTTCAGTCGTACCCTCGGCCCCACTGCCAAGACTTGTGGAACCCAAATCTTACGAGCGTTCCACCACTCATTGGACAGGTCCACAAATCACCATCATCAGTCCAAGTGACCAACCGATCGCTCACATACCGATCCGTTTCGTAATTCATGGGGGGAATAATACCTGGGCATATGTCATTCAAGTAGCTAGAGAGCTGGTGATAGAGAACGACGGGTGGATTTTCGCAAATGGCCAAGCTGTTGACGCAGCTGATCCACCCATGACGGGTACCTTTGTTTACTCGTCGCCAAGTAAGCCCGACCTTGAGCTCGATGCACTATTTCACAATTGTTGATGAAAGCCTCACTTTCAGGTGGTAACGCTGTACGTTACGCTGCGGGACCGTCATATACTACACCGTATAAGCCAGCCGATGTCGACGGAAGTCAAAGTCAAGGTAGCCGTTCTGTCGCGACCACCCCAAAAAACCAAGTAAGTACAGGTTCGCCCTTGACTAGACAGATAGTCACTCATGAGTACCAACAGGCTTCGTTCAGGGAAACAGTTCGTATGCGTGATATATTCTGCACTGTCACCGAGACTTTCTACAATCGGTGTGAAGCGGCACATATCGTACCTCAATCGAGACCCGACGTAAGTATCAGCAGGTTTCCCTCGACGTGGGTCCGTCATGTCCCACATTGACGATCGATTTTCCGCTATTTCGTAAGGTCTTTCGTGCCATCTTGGGACTGCGTGAATCAGAGCCGGTCAACGAGATGTACGAGGCTTCCGCAGGCCTGCTCCTGCGAAACGATATACACAAGATGTTCGACAATCTCGATCTCTCCTTATGGCATCAGGTTCGTACATCGCACAAGCATGGGTTGAATTTACAAGAACTAACCAACATCTGGCTTGTACTCTACAGGACGGCATACTCTACGTGCATGTGTTCCGTGATGTCAGTTTATTTGAATATCATGGTAAAGCAATACCTCCAGCAAGATTTCACATCCCTTACGATACCTATTGGCCGAAACCTGAGTACCTACGATGGCACTATCGTCAATGCTTGATGACACGGTTTCGGGGATTCTCTGCTTGAACCAGCTCCACGAGTCGCCCAGCGACGTAGCCAGACCATCAACTCAATGAAGGAGTCCGGCGCACGACCTCGGGTTTCTCGAAACTTCTCGATCAATCGGATGACCTCACTGGACAACTACGCGAGCCTTGGACTGATGCCGTCGACACTATCGACTACTCAAGTCGAAACCCGTCAACTCATCGTCAAAGCAGGCTAAGCCGATTGCCAATGCTTGCATCCCAGCTCGTTACCCGATCACATACCTCCAATCTCTTACTGTATGCCGAATACCAGCCACCGACCGAAAGCGTTCTCGTGGATCATAAAACCCCCTCTTATGGGAGGCTGTTCTAACCGTGACGTACCTCGTCCACCCACTACAAAAGCCAAAAAGCTTTTACCACCTCAAGATCTGCAGAGCAGGTCGCTCATTCAGCCAACGCATCGTAGACCGGTCGATATACACTTCTCTGTTATGCGATGCTTAGTCTGCGGTGACGAAGGTGTAGGGCCAAGCCCTCAGGAGCACTCATCCGTTCGAACGGTCGCTTTCGAGTTCTGATCGGGCTTTCCGCCGGACGTCCTCATGGAAACGCTATATGCTTCGAGTCAAAATTCCAATCGCTATGGTGCGACAGCGGACGGACCTACAATTAGGGACGAGAAACCAGCAAGTTGTCGCGACCGTTCGGAGACTGATGAGAATGATGGTATGGCCGGCAGAGTGCAAACGCAAGGCGGCTTCACAGCAAATTCTGTAGGGAAGACGGAGATTGTTATCGGATCGATCAACGGAAGCGGATCGACCGGCAGGAATCGAGGGTAACGGATTTACATCATCGTTATCTCGTGTAAATGTGCGATACTATATGAGTTGATTGCTGAATATGAGGGACGTACTATGAAATCGATCTTACGGTTTGCAACAGAGCGGGGATGGCTCACGCTAATCTGTGCATCGACCGTGACTTGAGTGGGCTAGGATCGTCTGTATCTAGCGGATGAGAAATAATGACAACAGAAGATAACATGCTGTTATATACTAGGCGCCTGAACGAGTTTGCCATCTAAGTATCATACTGTGAATCGTCGTGTTCGCAAATGCGGTGTATAGACGATGCGCCACGTTCATATGTCTACAAAAATTCGAGGAGGATACCTACCGGTACAAGGAGAATTGTGACAAGGTGTGTACTAGTATCGTCTGGTGATCGAGCCTTTCCAACCAGAGGATTCTCCAATCTCTCGTGATCGTCTCGGAAGAGGTGGATGCTCAACTGACAGCCAGTTGGCTAGAATTGCGATCATAAGTATCGAGAAGTCAACGCCTCCTACGATAGGAGTAGTGGAACACGCGCTAGATATTCAACTCCTGCGCTCTCTTTGCATCGGACATATGCCCAAGTGCAACCGAAACGTTACACAAAAGTTTGATACCGAGTGACTGAGAATGCAGATAGTAGATCGAGAAGGAGGGGTCCAGTCGAAGATAAGCGTTGCAGGATGCGAGACTTCCTCACGCGACCGGAAGAACGGCTGTCTATCGATCTCAGGGTAGCGGACATGTGGTATCATGAGGTGGACAAGGGGTGATGGATAGTAGCATAAGTATGATGCGATCCGATAGTGCTTGCCATTGAGTCGCAACGGTTGGTTTGGCAGTTCTGGACCGAGTTGCCACCGTAGCCGATCCATGATGACGGTATCTGTAGAGAATCCTCTCTCAACTTTGATCCTACGCGGCTCGGTGTCTTGAACAGTATAACATAACTGATTCATGCAGGGAATCGAGTATTGCTGTAGCAGAAGATCAATCCAGTGCGAAAAGCGCCGTATTTTGTAGGTCGCATTCGAAATGACTGCCGGGTAGCAGCATCGCTTGATCTGACCGTCTGTACGCGCCTATGATGAACCGCATCATCCTCCAGACCCGTTGTGCAAAGCAGTATCCAGGGAATCGAATGCGAACGATGCTTGCTATCACGTTTTCGACGGACCGGAACTCGACTTCATCGATCGTTAGTATGTTTCTATCGTTCCCTGCTCACTCCGGTTGACTATCTTTAGAGGAGATCGATTTGCCCATTCGGCAAAGGTGATTGGTCCCCCAAAGGAGCTGGGGTTTCATCGCAGTTCTCGATCCGAGTCAGAGTACCCAGCTACTTTGGCCTGGAAGCTAATCTTCGAGCGCATCTTCCTAACGTTCTTGCCAATTGTATCGGTGTGATCATAAGTATACCACGGATTCAGTACTGCGTGATCTTCCCTAGGACATGGTAAAGCACCAGCAAACTCGACCAGAGCACGGGAACGAATCAGATCACTGCTGTTCCTACCATTCTCCACTTATTCCGCCTGATCAGTGAGCGATAGGCTCGAAGCGAAACGTCCAGACAGTCTGATATCGAGCCCTTTTCCAAAGATTTTGTGGTTGGATACGAGACTGACCCATTTTAAGGCTCATCCCGAGGTTGCCAGCTATTGAAAGGCTGCCAAGATCAGAGAGGGTCGAGCAAGGTCGCCTAAACGTCCACTCACATCTGCTCATGCTTAAGCGATTCAGGAGATCGGATGGGGGCACTTATAGCTATGTCGCAAAGCCTGGGATGCCGTACGCTATTGATCGTTTTGTACCTACTTGATCTCCTGAATCGCACTGAACGGCAAGCGATCCTACCATACCAGGCGCCTGCGGAGTTGCTTTACTGACTTGGTCATCGGCGTCGGTGACAGTCTCATCAAGTTTCAGTCGTATTTGAGGGAGAACTGATGGCTGAACCCTTTAGGAACGATCACTGATACTGGTCTCCGAAGGCTTTGAGCGGTATATCATCCTGTCGCGTTTAGCTCTTCCTCTCTTCGATAACCTGCTCTGCCAGAAGATTCAAAATGAGGGTTGCTGAGTAAAGGCGGCAGACAGTAGATTCGCTGCACGCCAAGATCGTGACCAAGAAACGGGAGTGCGTGGATTTGTGGTCGACTTCAGTGCGCCATACGACCTTTACCTAAAGACTATCGGTTGGATCGATAAGGGTACCGATGAGATGGACCGCTTGTAGTGAAAATCCTGCCTGTGTTTGGTGATCGAACTCTAATATCACAGGGGATTGAACTAAGCGTATGAACATCCTTTGCTTGAGTCGGAAGATCCTGACAGTCTGCCTACTTCGGTGCTTGACAGTGAAAGCGGGATCAGCGGAGATGTAACCATAAAATGTCCATTTGACACCAAGTGGTAGACGGAGCAAGCAATAGAGCGACGTGTATGTAAGTTCGCTAACACGGTCCATGCACGACGCTTCAACGGACATCATAACATGGCTCACGTCCTGTGTTGTTGGAACTCGAAGGTGGAGGTCGAACTTACATAATACGTCCTCCGGAACCGTCCACCTCTTCAAGAGGTCGAACCCTCGATCAACGCGATCACCAACCTGGAAACAGGAAACTTTGGCCTCATCGGACCATATTTCGGTAGAATTAGCCAAGCCTGGAGCCACGCTTCGTTGAAGAAACTCTAGCCTTATCTCCGTCTCCAGTCCTTCACGCGTTTACGACAATGCTCAGCATTCATCGCATGGAAACGACGCCGAGAGCCGAAATCAACCTTTGCAAGATATTCCTGCTCGTCGAATGCTTCTTCCTTTCTGGTTTCGATACACGATCTGGCACGGATACCTTCCCTCGGTCTGCAATGCCTGGCTTTGCGTACTGGGACGCTACGTAAATGGTCATCACGTTTGCTTAGGAGATCGAGGCATTGCTGCTGCTTCTTTCGGATCTGGAATCGGTAAGTTCATCCGATGTAGGGGCTGACAGAAGTCTACTAAGGTGATCAAGAGCAGAGGAAGTCTCCTGAATCTTTGATTGCTTCAACCATACGGTAAGTACTTTACCGGATGCTACTCACAGTCATAGGTGCGATATCGTCCGTGTCCCACAAAGCTGATCGATCTCCATCCTTGGCCTTGTGCATCTTAGTCATCTGTTCGGAATACCCAAGCCTTAGGACTATCAACGATGCATGCCCCCTCAACATCAGCTAACCAATCCAATCATCTTGAGTGAGTCTGCGGGGCTTTCAAGGGACCAACATCAAGCCTTCTCCCCGTCGACACGTCTGAGGAACGTTTCTGAGTTATATGGATGGTCTCAGCCCAATGCCGCAATTTGGGAAACCAAGATCAGCTTTTCAATCGACTTCCACCTCGCACGCACTTTTAGTAAGCCATGTTGCGTTGCTCTTTGTGCCCAACAAAGTAGATTTGAAACTAATCATGTACCGATCTCAGGCGGCACCGGCTTAACGGAGTCTATGCTTGAGGTCAGAAAGGAATGTCACATTAACGATCACGTACGATTCTGCTAACAGAACAAGAAGACCGGGCTATAGCTCAACTTCTCTGCGTTTCTCGGTGGAAACACATCCCAGCTAGGTTCCACCGGTCGAGACATTCGGGCAGCTCTTCCCCTTCGAGTATTATCGACATACACTGGCAAGCGATCCATTCATTGGCATGGGGTTGGTTCGTCTTGCTTTAGGGTCGATCATTCATGCAATCTCAAACTCCAGTTCCAGACACCGATCGATCGGACCCAGGCGGAGATCTGCACGATCGAGGAGTATGTGAAAATGGACGAAACCAATTTGCGCAAGTAAGCAGGGCAATAGGACCTCTCTTGTTCTCTTCCTGTTGCTGTATTATACATATACGGCGACCCGGTGCAACAAAACATTTACGCGATGCAAGGAATCGATATGCCATCCCCCAACTCTTGTTTCTACAAGGTGATGAATCATGAGACGATCGAGATACATAAGATCCGCTGCGCCCGTCGCCCTCTTCCTTCTGGGTGTCTACCATTTTCAATCTGGCTAGGATTCACTCGATTCGACCGGACCGCTGGTAATAACGTCAAAAACCTCTTTGATTCGGACGCTCGAGCCGTTCGCACAAGCTTCGAAGGGTTCGTCACGGAAACCTTGTCTTGCTTGAGACTAAGCATCCGGCCATCATTTGCTTCGTCGCCCGATCCGAGTCACGTTTTCCGTCATCGTTACTGTGACAGCTGGAATACCAGCGCGTATCGTTGGTTTTCACACCTTCAGCTCGCCTTGCCTTCTACGTCAGACGCCCAAATCTGGAAATAATTGCCTTCGCATTTACTGAAAGCTGTGCATAATATCATCTGCTTGTTGGGCGTTGCTTTCGATCCTGCATGACCTGCAGTGGATCATGAGAGATACAACCTCCCGCTGAGCGTTGCGAGACTCATTGCGATCTCTACATTATTGAATGCACCAACCCTGGTAATCTGGCTGGCTGCTCGCCGTTCGATGCAGTGATCTAAGCCTTGACTCTGATGTTATCTGATGAAAAAGAACGATGCGACATCTTACGGTCACAGATGTCACTTCCTCTACTTGATTTTCACATCGAAAAAGACCGTCTGAAGAGTATTCCTATCCTTACGGGTCTCACAATGATACCCTTGGCCCCTCAATCTCCTTATCATAAGTTGAACCAGACCGATGGCCTATCTGCATTGGCCTTGCAGCGAGCAGGTCTTCCTGATAGTCACGAGCTGTTGGTGGGCTGGAGAATTGATAAAGACGAAAAAATGGGTGTTCCTGACCAGTACTCAGAGTCGTTCGCATGCGTCGTATATTTGTGTTGTCAGCTGAAGTCCTGAAACGATGAATTGTGCGAAACTCCAAAGGCCTTTTGCAGCGGTGTCATCTCACTATCTAATGCCATGATCGTAGTTGTTCTGGATGATGCAAAGATAATCGAGCTTACAGATCGGTTTTGGGAGCTTCGGTGACATCTAAACAACAAAGGCAATTTAGACGATTTGCAGGTGGACGTACGATCTAGATGATCATGGAACTTGTCACTTAAGGGTATCGTTGTGATAGCCGGGGTGCGCGATATCAAACGCGCTTGGTTACTCGTTGCGATAGGGGCTAAAACCTGAAGAATGTCCCTGATATGTGGATTTGTGGCATGTTACACCCGGCATTGACATCCCGGAAATGTGTTGTCGTTTTTTTCAATAAGTAGTGTATGTCAATGGTACTGAGCCTTCTTTTTCAATCGTCGGACACAAACTGGCGTATATGCCTCAGCGATTTAGACCTATTTCGCTGATTACCAGATCTCCTGTTCATCCATCTCGACATCCAAACATTTGGGAAAACTCACGTCTGAACTGGATCTGACTACAAAACTTTGACGATGTGTCATTTCGATAACTTAGTAGCCTACTGGCCTACTGTTGACTAATTTTACCTAAGGTGAACTACTGTGGCGCTGTGAGCTAAGCAGATCGACTATTCAACACACCCTTACTGAACCTACGAGCTCCTGACTCTGCATTCGAGCTGATTTGGTGGTGTAAGGTTAAGGTAGATCCCCCGTTTCTGTAGATGGTGCAGTCGGCATCCTTTCCGTGAGCCGATATCAGTCAAGTGTCGAGGCATCCTTTCAGTGAGCCTGGGAATTGAACATCACGGAAGCTCGACTGCCATTACATTCGATGAGCGGCAAGGTTCGATATGACGACCCGAGGGTATCGATGGGACAAACATGGCTTTGTGCCGACACCTGGATTCAACACTACAGATCATATGATTCGGTTTCACGGTGCGCCACTATCTGTCACGGAAATCAGAACCAGCTTGATCGTCGTGACAAAGCTTTATTCAAAGCTTCCAATCGTCAAATAAGAGAGCATATCAACTTGTCATCTTGACGGGCGCGGAAGCTGGTAAGGTCTATCGTATTTAGTTGATGAATATTAATAATAGAACTTGTCCATTGCGTGCCTAAGGCAATGCATAAATATTTGATACACTGGTATCGATCAAAATCGCCTGTCTATATGCGAGAAGGTGTCTTGACAATGATAGAGGATCGTCTCTATTGGATCGACGGTAGCCTCACACTCCGTAATCTTTGTTTCGAGACTCGTCCATTATCATATGGAAGAGCAGTATATTCCAGTAATTCTGTACCCCTGCTGTACACCAATGGAGACAGTCTCCGGGAGGGGCTGCAACGACAACGACAAAAATTAGTCTAACCGTAATTTCAGCGTATCATCTGAGAACTCACACATGTGAGCATCGGGACGTTTTGCGGACATTGGCCATACGTCCATCAGTCGAAATTCTGGATTTTTGTGATGCGAGGTCTGTGAAGACGAGATGAAATCGAAATCGCTAGCATTCCTCTTTGATGTATGGACGCCGGTCATGAGAGCGTTCATCCACTCGAACCAATGGCTGTGCACCAGGCAAGCAAGTCAGTTCAGTCTTCCTCGAAGATTGTCGATTCGATGTTTGTGAAGGCAGACTGACTAGTTATGTGAGATTTTCTTCTCATCTGTCGGGCTCTTCCAATGCGTACGACTGTTGTCGTCTATTACGTTGAATTCGAGGAACATCAGGCTCAAGTAAGGAGGTGAGGTTTCCTTCCTGTACTTACGGACGGTTTGCATCCCACAATCGATATGTCCAGGAGATAGGGTACTCCACATGGCAGAAACGGGAATGGGCGCGTCTGCTACAATACTTTCCACCTTCTCGACCTGCCATCAAGCGAATTTGAAATGAGATCTAGCGAGAAGTGTTGCTTTGAACTTGGATAAGGTACTCACGGTCTTTTGCATTCCCAAAATGTAGTCCGACTCCGTCATGGCATCTCCGAATTCTGCGCCTCTCAAATGGGCCCCGAGGTTCAATATCAGAACGGTAGGTTCTTCTAACACGCTATAAATTTCCATCAAGTCGACTCCGTGGGCTTGCTTGATCATACGCGGATACCAGTAGTCTCCCGGTGGCTGTTTGGGATTGGGTTCGTACCGTTCTCCTGCGTCCGCGAATGCTACAGCTTTATCTGCATGATCGAGTAAGTGATGATGCCTCCAGAACGTAACTAAAGGAACGTCCAGAAGCGAGGCCGCTACTCCCGCACTTCTTAGAAGGTGTTCAGGGTCGGAATGAGCTGGATTCAGCCAAAACTCAGCGGCCCAGTAGGATTGCCATTTCGATCGTATCAGGCCGCCATCGTCCTGGACAAGAAGACCTTCCAGAATACTGGTGTGGTGTTCCGTCAAAGAGTCGCCGACGAGTCTGTAGGAGGATAGTCGTTTTGAGCGATCTGAATGATTACGATCATAACATAAGTGATAGACTCACACTAGCCCATTCCGAGCTCTTAACAATCGTTTGATCATTTCCTTTCTTGTCGGCTGCAAGACTCTGCATCCGTACTTCCTGGGATTCAACTCCGGGGAAGCCACTTGCAGGACCCTTTGGAGCGCTTGAGCAGGATCATGTATATCTGCACCACCCTTGGGATTGGGGATTCTTGGAGTGAGTGGGTCACATTGCGTCTTCGCGTATTTCTGGGAAGTGATAAAGAGCGATAAATCACAGGCCGATCTGATAGACGTCCCACATTGACTTAAAACTCACGCTGAGATGATACCTCTCCAGCAACTCGTTCCTCGTCGTGAGAGGTTTGTGCACGACCTACTCCCCGTGTACGATATCCTCTGTCGTGCAGACACTTCCGAGATGGATATCGCGATTTTGAGGTCTGGTAGATGGTACAGGCTTGGCTCTGACGATGGTCGCAAACAGCACCAGGAGCACGAGCAGATGCCTTGAAATCTGGTTGATCTGTCTATTCATATCGATGCCTCTGTGATGATCAGTTGATCGCGTTTATTCAATTTGGCCCGAGTGGGTTTGCAGTAGAGGCTGGAAATCGACCGGTGACATATGTACCTGCTTAGGGCGATACAAGACGAAGAAAGTAAAAGGCAACCGGTGTGGTGCGTCGGTGAGACTTGGTTCCGCGGGATATGTTCCGAAACGATCGTTTGATCCCGAACTCTAAATCGTCGGAGGCAACTTGCCCATGACCACGCGCGGCGCAGCATGTCCACGCCACAAGGTCGCAACGATTCTCTTCAGCTTCTACCGTAGAAACAGGTTGATCTGCCGGAGCTTATAACGGACAGATTCACTGCGCGAGGGAGCGTCTGAGTCAAGTTCGCGAGGAAGCTATCTGGCCACAGCCCGCTCCAGAGCCAAGCGCAACTCAACAAGGTTGTTCCGCATTCGGAGGGGCACACGGCTTTCCCGGTCGCTCCAAACTGTGCTATAGAGAACACACGACGACTGTTAGTCGATGTATAACTGTGACGTCTCCTCCCTCGAATCAAGCTGAGGGTTTGACGTGGCCTCTCAAGCAAAGCGATTCCATACCCAAAAGGGACATGCGGAGATCGGATTGGACAGAAGAGCACTACTCTTCATCGCAAGAAACCCTACGCGGCCGGATCGTTGGTTGACCGAGTAGACTGCCTCTTCCCTAGGCAACATTCGACCCCAGTGCATCAATTAGGTGTCGCCCTGGTGATGTGCGAGCGGACCTCACATCGGTTCCAAGGACTGAGGGATCGTTTGCATAGGGGATGATCCACAGGTTATCATCGAACATCGATATGAACCATTCGAGTCCAAAGCGGAATATTTTGTGGGTATCATCTGCCATGTGCTTGTGTAGTCGAGAAGGCAGAGATCGGCGGGACGTGTATTGTCGATTTAAGGGATTGAAACATTGGTGCTCGGATCGAACTTATGGTGCGACAAGCAGGAAACCGAGCACGATGGTCATACCCGGGTGAGCCCAAGTTGTCGAGCTCAAGCGCTGATGTCGCATCCTTGATCCTTTCGACCCTTGATTTGAGCAGTTCGGCTTCGCAGGATCTTAGCGACGATGGTCACCCCCTTCCTCGAAGGACAGGCACAAAATCCCCTCATTCCAACCCAGATGACGTGTTGACGTTCCAGAAGTTGCGGACTGATCGTGTCGCATATTCTGATCTGAGGTATTGGCGAGCAGGCGGTGGTATATTGAAACGTCCATTTCCGGTTTGTCCGATAGCAAGGATGATCCGATTCAGGAGTCACTGATTATAGAATCGAGGTCGCTTTTACCTGGACATGTGGTGAACTGGGATCCCGCTGACTGATCCCAGTGACGGTGATCAGAGATAGCTTGAGCTTGGAGTCCCGTACTGCCTTGTCTCGGGCAAGGCACATCACTCTTGTGTAGCTCGAGCTACGTCATGACGACCTTGAGCTGACAATGCACATGCGGCTATAGTTCATCACTTACTGTGTTTTGCATATCATTCGTCCTCTTCTACTCATCCCGACCCGGATTCATTGCTAGACAAGGAGGACCACGGACTTGCTTACTCCGTTGGTCCGTCAAACTTGACTTCACCATCGGCCGAACGTTACGAAGAGAGTCAACTGCATGTCATGGAATCGATAGCATGAGATTACTCATATACTATTACAAACGTGAGATGGCGTGGGGTACATGTCATGCAGTTGTCCTTGAAGACTATTCGTATCCTTTGCCTCCTCTATGCCACGTATTCCAGCGTCTCAAGGAGCAATGCCCGTCGCCGAGTCTTCCCGATCTTATCTTACGTATCTCACATGATGAGAGGGCGTACCTACATGCACGTCTCTAAGCTCGCGATGCCGCAAATTGATCATTCCATATCGTTCGGTCGATCCCGGTCCGCGATTTCCGGGCCAAGATCAGTCCTTTGCAAGAGAGCCAGCCCGCTGAACGGAAAGTCGGACCGCTTATTGAGAGGTGAGATGCCGGGTCAACGATCCGATGATCTTGACGATTTCTCGATTTCAACAAGTACGACCGCGAAACACTTGCACAGATCATTCTGCTTTTATCTTGTATAGGCATTTTGTAATAGGGAGTCGAGTATTTATTTTGACATTGACAATTCCCCATGGCTTCTCGAGTTTTGATGACGAGATCCAAGTGTGTTGTTGAGATAGTCGAGGACGTTGTACTGATCGTAATTGTAGTACCGGGATCGCTGCACGGTTGAGAGAATAGGGAGGTTTCTGCAGTGCCTTCGTAAAATACGAGATCAACCAAGAACTCTGGTGACGGTGCAGTTTGAGTTCGGGAGCTGAAGTAGGGACGGTGAACGTTCGAGATCTTGGGCCTCAATGTTTCGTATGTCCGACTGAGGCACGGGTTGAGCTTGAACGTTCTCTTGAGCGGTCTTCAGTGTGCTTCATCGGACTGGAAGCTCGATTCGCAAAAGTATATTCTTAGTATTGATTCTGCTTGTCAATTACCGTGCCTGGCTGGACGAACAGGTACGATCTTTCTTCAGATGATGGATTAAAAAGGATTGCTTGATTGCAGATTGTAAAGAGGAGGAAGATTGGCCGGAGTACCTCATCACCTGTCCTAAAGCTTGAATCTATCCGCCTAGGTGACAAAGGAAACAATGAGGAACAATCACGAGGTGCGACTTACCGTATCAATCGTTCTTACGCCTTTGTTAACTCTGGGAAATTAAGGCTACTACGTGGTGAACAGTCTCTGGAGAACACTATTTGAGGATCCGTCGAATCGATCGTTGAAAGCGATATTAGGATATTTGTGATTCAGATTTGATTGAAGACGTAGATTCCTGACGAGGTGAAGACTATGAACGTTGCAGGAAGTTTCGGACGTGACAACAAAGATCAGCGACATGGGGAAGATTAATCCGGTTGTAAGGAAAGAAGCATACATACCTTGTTCTTGTTTTCGCTGCGCAATCGTTTCAGCTGTACTTCTAGTCCGAATGGGCATTCTAGCCATTTTCAAGGGTAAAAACGGATGAGACCGCCTTAGCTTTTTGCGTTCCTTGATCTTGTTTCAGGCTTCCCCATAGCGAATGGAGATCTCGTTATTGTTGATGGATACTTGTGAACGAAAGGATATCGGGAGCAACGGTCTACACCGATCGTATACCATCGGTTTGCATCCTAACACCGGGTACGAAAAGAGTAAGACCTGTGAGGACGATATCGATTGCTGACATCTATGCGATCAGCTGCAGCTAGCTTGAAGGTAGCGACAACGATGACCCAGCGGTCGTACTTGAATGTTCGGACTGGAATTGGAGATGCTAAAGGTCGTGAGTTGGTGTTGCCCGTATCAGATTTGCTGTCGCCGGTCACCTTCCTTTGGGTACACGTCGCCTGATGAATACGCGGCGCCTTTGTCGCCACCCGTCTCACATAGTCCTCGTCCACGCAGAGCTACTCCCTGTGCATCTGGTTCAAGACAATATGTATCAATTGTATGGAAAAAGAACATCCAAGTTCTTACTCGTCTATCGGCTAGGATGCGCGCCTCTCATTGATTCAACAGTTCATGTGAACGCGCGAGGGCGGGGTTCGATTCCCCGGTAGGAAACGCTCTTTTTGCCCTCTTTCGATGCTCAGGAAATCGGAAACATCGCTCGGATCACATGCGCGAATACTATATATCTTCAACAATAATGCAGCAAACATGAAGTCCCAAAGCTGACAATCCGGCCGACATGGTCGGAGCCATCGACAAGGTCATAAAGGACGGTGACGAGGCAAAAGTAACCAACATCGCGGCTGAAGGCAAATCGGACCAAACCCAAGCCCAAGGCAATCTCCTCGAAGGAGGGGGAACATTAACCAATGGAATTTTCGGTGGAGTAGGTATTGTTGGGGAGAGTGCTGGTGGTGCCATCAAATCCGCAAAAGATGGCAATACCGCTAAACGTGAGGCCGAGTCACGCGCCAAGTTGAACGCTCGCAATGCGAACACTCAGGCAAAACAAGTTCTGAACGAGGACGAGCGGGATGATCAACATGCTGTTAAAAATCGGTCCGATGAGAAACTGAAACAAGCGGAACACCTAGAGAGGAGTGCCGAGCACACAGCAAAGCAGGCTTCGGATTCAAAGCTCACGCTTTTGGAACAACATGAACGCTAGTCAGAAAGAGTCAAGCGAGCTCGAATGACGGAACAGAACGCCGAGATCTGTCGCGAAGTCTTGGAAAGAGAACTAAGGTTACTATACCTCAAATTCGAACAACAGATGCGTCCGGATCACCCCATGATGATTCCCCTCTTTGTGGCAAAGACGCGACTCTCGGCAATTATCCGTCAACGCGTTCATGATGGCTCATCGCATGTTGTCTCCTCCCACCAATCTCAAATGGTACCTCACATAAGAAGGTCATTCGCGACTGGAAACTGTTGAACGACCAACAAATGGTATACATCCCCACTCAGTACATTTTCGATACTCGGGAAACTGCGTTGATGATTCATCAACGCGTTTCACAACCGTGTAGATACTGGAAGCGCCTCCTTCACGCAAATGCCGTCAAAGGCATCCCTGACTTCAACATCCCCCCTGAAGATCTTCAAGCTGCCACAAAGAAGTAAACAGACCTCTGTTCTCCATCAATCTTTGCGGAAACCGAAGTCCGATCTTAACGATCCAGTCATTCATCATCTCGGAAAGCACGGCTTCTGAGAAGTTCCAGCTACCATATTCATTTGATCTGAGTCAATGATATCGGGTTATCATAGCCTCGATCGGAAAGCTCATCAAGAGCGACCTTTTTGTGAAGGACATTCCGAATGAACCCACGAACCGCTTGCCCATCTTGAAGGTCGTGCGAAGGTTTTAGAAGGGATCGAGGTAAGGGGACCGTTGGTGCAGTGCAAGAAGTCTTCAAGGTCTCCGATCGTGGTTTAGCACAAGTTACCCATCTCGAATGCGTCAAGACAGGTACTGTGAAAGTCTGTCGTCAGTCCCGGGTTGGGCCTCGAAAACCTTTGTACGAGGAACATGGTGCAACATACGTGCATTCAAACGGCGAGGGTTTGACGATTCCTGGTGCGTAATTGCTGGCCAGAGATCTCTTGAAACGACAGCAAGAGAATCTAGAAGCTTGAAAGCATAGTCAGAGGATTCATGGTATCTTAGCTGCATGAATATACAACTTGTGACCAGTATCTTGCGATGTAACTTAGAGAGCGCTGTATGCGAGAATGCCAAGCCCATCAAACACCGACCCAGTTTGTAGTCTTTCTCAAGACAGTCCGAGCGGATAACACTGCATCTCGATCGCGAGAAGATTTGGCGAAGATCAATTCGAATTCGCCACTCTCCGCTCTCCATCTGGCTTCTCTCTCTACGTAATAGGAGAAGGTATACTTGTTCAAAGTGATTGTCAACTCTTGCTTCTGACCTGGTTCGAGGAAGACCTTGACGCATCCTTTAAACTCTTTGGATGAGCGAGGGAGAGCGCTTGCTACATCCCGGACGTAGAGCTGCACGACCTCAGCTCCGGCGATACCACCACGGTTTGTGACGATCAGTTTGACTGAGCCCGTAATGTCCTCCGCTTTGTTTCCTTCTTTCATTTCAACTTGCATATCAGACCACTCGAAGTGTGTATAACTCAAGCCTTCTCCGAAGGCGAACAACGGATCAGACTTCGCGAATTCGTAGCCTTTGTAGCCGACCTGATGATGTGCAATTGAGTGGAACCCGTTTTCTTTATCCGTTGAGAGGCCACTCTGAATAGCTTACATATAGTCCTTCGCCATAATATACCTTTCCTTCCTCATCTCCCCAATTCATGTGAGCGGAACAGTCTTCCAATTTATGTGGGAAAGTGACGGGCATTCTTCCACTGGGGTTCACGTTTCCGAAGACAACGTCTGCGATTGCGTTGCCTGGATCGAATCGAGGTCAAACCATGGAACTTTGGCTCTGGAAGAGTCGATTGACATACCTGACTCGTCTCCACCGAACCAACTTTGCATGATGCACTTGGCACGATCTGCCCATGGCATCGCAAAAGCTGAGCCCTTGACAAGAGCGAGGTTGAAAGATCAGCTCCTTAAAGCTAATGTCGGGAGAGCAGGACTAACGGATTGATTGCAGATGATGGTATTCGGTTTGACTTTCAATAGCGCTTCAACAAGCTGATCCGTCTTGCCCGGGAGATGCCATTGAGTTCGGTCGGCGCCTTCTGCTTCCCACAGCAGATCAGATCCAGTCACGCAAATCACGACATCGCTGGTCTTGGCCATCTCGGCAGCCCGAGTGATCGAATCAGACGAGATCTGTGCGCAGCCTCCTAGTCTGAACGCAGCCATGATCAACATCGGCTGACCCTTCTTGTTAAGAGTTTCTTCCGGTCTCCGACTGCTGTAGAGAACTTCGATGTGATATTTCTGGCCCTCCTTGAAATGAGTAGTACCGACTTCTTCGATAGATCCGGCGCCTGACCACATGAGGATGAGCAAGTTCCGTTATCGATTTCATCGATCACATGAGATCCTTGAGCTTACCATAGAACGTGGTGCCAGGCGTCTGCCTCTTCTCGAAGCCGTTGTCGATGACAAGCTCGCCATCGACGTATAGTTTCGCTCTCCCCACTACTGTCAATCCGAAATCGAACGGTCCGTCTTCTTCCGCAACAATGAAACCTGACGTTCGGATCCAGCAGTTGTCTTCCAGACCTGTTCGTCAAATGGTTTGGCGTTAGGATTGATAAAGGTGACAAGCAGCGAGCTCTTGTCCTACCTACCTTCTGGCTTTTGATCGTTTATCCTTACTCTGCTGGACCTCAAGACACAAGTCGAGATGGGTTCCTTAGCCATCGACCCATCTTCGACTTCGTTGTATAGCCTTGCGGTCCATCCCGGACTCCCGTCATCTGAAGTCATCCATCCGTCAAACATTGGCATCTCTCGGTGTCCTATGAAGCGAATAGTCAGCTGATGGCGCTTTGTGCTAGATGATGTAATGCATACCGTAGCATCCGGGAGCATAATCGACCTGCACCTGGGTGCCCTTCAATGCCGATTGTATACCTTGTAGCGCAGTGACGGTATAGTGCGAAGTGAGATAAGCACTCCCTCCACCTGAAACCGTGCGAACTTTAGCGTTAGGTCCACAGACCAGTATCCTCGAGATCTTGGAAGCGTCGATGGGTAAGATATCGTCTTGGTTCTTCAGGAGGACTATTGCGTTTGCCGCGACTTTACGATTAAGAGCAGAATCTTCTGGAGTTTGACGGCCTTTTTCAGGTTCGTGGTTATGTTTGACGGTCTCGGGATCTACTTGAACTGCCTTCTGTACGATCTGTCGATCCAGATGTTGACATCAGTATCTCGTTTCTAAGTGTCAACAAAACGAATTGGATGACCTACCTTGAGCACTTCCAGAGCCCTTGCATCGATTTCCGTCTCTGTCAACTTCCCACTCTGCAACGCATACATGGCTGCTTGACCACGATATCGACTCGGACCAGGCCTGTCGATCGCATAACCCAGTCGTTATCAGTCAAATGTCTGCCTACTCGAGAAGATGCGAAGACCACTTACATCTCCAGATCGAGCCCAGCTAGTATGGACTTATCAGTGGAGTAACAACCGAACCAGTCACTCATGATCCTATTTTCGAACCGGACGGATCAGTGTCAGAGCTATAGATTCTACTAAAAAACATGCCCACTCACAACCCATCGAACCCCCATTCTTTCCTCAAAACATCGTCCAGCAATCGTTTATCCTCCGAGACGTGCGTGCCGTTCACCCTGTTGTAGGCTGACATGACTGACCAAGGTTTCGAGAGTTTCTGCGCCAGCATGAATGGGTATAGGTAGATCTCTCGGAGGACTAGAGGTGGAGAAGTACAGGAGTAAAAGGAGTGGAAGTAAGTGATCGAATCGATGCGAACAATATGTAGGCCATAGACTGCACCTCTTTCACGTATCTCCGAGCTGACCGAGGTCCTTGAATTCTCTTGATCGTTCGCTACGAAATGCTTTATGACTGCGCCCGTCTTGCCTTTTTCTTGTAGACCGTTGATGTAAGCTGAGGCTAGTGTTCCTGATAGGAAAGGATCTTCGGAGAATGATTCGAATGCCTATGTCCGAGTCGAACGGCGTCAGTTCCAGATTGCCATCATCTACGAGGAGAGGATCAGACTCACCCTGCCTCCAGTTGGATATCGTTGTATGTTCACGGTAGGTGCTAATAGTAAACTCGATCCTTTCGCTTTACAATCTCTTCCGAGAAGACCGGCGATCTCGTACAAGAGGTCGACATCGAAAGTAGCACCTAGAGCAGTCCCACAGGGTATACAATTCGCGGGTGCTAAGAGGTATGTCACACTTCAACATCGATCATGCAGCTAGAGATGAAGTCGAGGTATCGCTTACTAGGCATGAAATGACTCGAACCTCGTACGCCATTCGGTCCGTCACACATCTTGATGGTAGGCACACCGAGACGGGGAATAGCATAGGTATTCCACCAGCCGACTCCACCGAGGAGATTGACCTTTTCATCGAGAGTGAGTCGGTCGAGGATATCGTTCAAGTTTGCCGTAGCGAAGTCTGAGTTGGTCGCCATGATCAGACGTGTGAAATGCAGAATGAGAGCTGGATGAGTGGAGATCCATGTCGACCGGTTGATGACAAATCGAGGACATGTCTATTCAAGTAGCAATTTTAACAGCTGCGGCGTTCGGGAATACCTCGGATCGTTGTCTGCTAGTAAACAGGAGAGATCACCTGATCAAGGTATGCCGACCCACCGACCGAGAGAGAGCAGACCTATTATTGGTTTCGAATGCAACGCGCTCGGAGATCTCTGACTGGGATCTTGCGCCGATGGGCGTACGGCTGACTCCGTTTAGCGTAAGCCAGCGCTCGTTGAGAGCCGGACAGCGCAAGCTCGACGCCACTCAGCTTAGCATGGCGCCACAGTCAGGGTGATCTCTGGATTCCTGTGTCGTTATATTTCAGTCATGTCGGTCGTACATGTAGAACCTATTCATATCTATTTGTCTGATTATTGATATACCCAGAACCAACTCTAGCTACTGGCTACTACAAATAGGGATCCACTACACCCTTCCCGTGCGACTACTTGATTGAACCTTAAACCCTATCGTTCTATCGACAAGCTATCCTCTATATCTTCATCCCTTCATTCTACATTGGAACTTCCCATCACCGATCCATGATCGATGATGCAACACACCACTAGCAAGCTCGATATCTTCAAAACATCCTCTACCGCCCGGTCACGAGGTGCCACTTCGACTTGAACCCACTCTTCGGTCTTCCCGCCTCCACTCACATCGCAATGCCAAGCCAATCTCGGGGGTAAAACTCGATATGCCCGTGTGGACGATTTCAGTATGAACTCAGCTTGGTATAAGCCTCTTCTGGTTGGTTTCCTCTCTCGATCATGTCTTGACCAACCATCGACATCGCTTTGAACCTGTCCGGTAACAACATGTCCAGCTTCAATCCTTACCCTGAGGATGTCAAGAATCCTCATATCGTTCATCACGACAAGACCGATTATGTACCGGATTACATGGACGATGATGGGCATCACGTCGGCTCTCATTCCGCTGGGGTAACGCAAGGTGGATCGATCGGACCGATAGACGAGGTGGCCAGTAAGAAGTTGACGAGGAAGGTAAAGCTTGTGATCTTGAGGAGTCATCTTGCTCGCACTCACGTCTAGATCCTCATTCACCACCGCACATCAGATGGATATCTACCTCATTCCTATCGTGGCAATTCAATACCTCTTTGCATTCATCGATCGAGCCAATATCGGTCAGTCCTTTTCATAATCACGTCGAGTCAAGCTTGAATATTGATCGTCGTTTCGTTTTCGTTCTTTCAGGAAACGCCAAGATCGCTGGACTTGAGAAGGATCTAGGGTTATCAGGGTTCGACTATAATACTCTCCTCAGTGTGTTTTATGTCAGCTACGTGAGTGTTGAATACCAAGCGTACCCTTTGCTTCTAGCTCATCTCGATCACCTCCCTTCCATCGACAGATCCTCTTCGAACTCCCAGCGAGCATGTTCACAAAATTTTTCGGACCCGGTCGAGCCATCCCACTCTATACGATCATCTTCGGAGTCTTATCCATCGCCATGGCATTCGTGACCAACTTGGGATCGGGTTGTGCCGTCAGGTTCTTATTGGGTGCCGCGGAGGCGGGGATGTTACCGGGGATAGCTTATTATCTGTCCAGATGGTACCCCAAACGGGAACTCGCTTTCAGATTGGCCATGTATCTCGGTAAGTTTCGCTCGATCTTGATGGATGTTCAGCATTGACGTTGATCCATCGACAGTCTGTTCACCTCTTGCCGGAGCTTTCGGAGGTTTACTCGCTTCTGGAATCTTGAAGATTGATTCGATTGGTAGCGTCAAGAGTTGGGAGCGTGAGTCAACAGCCTGACGGACAGTCTCGAACGTAGAGAGAGACTTACGAGACGATTCTCGACGCACAGTTATCTTCCTCATTGAGGGA
This sequence comes from Filobasidium wieringae, assembly GCA_001600055.1. Taxonomy (NCBI): domain Eukaryota; kingdom Fungi; phylum Basidiomycota; class Tremellomycetes; order Filobasidiales; family Filobasidiaceae; genus Filobasidium; species Filobasidium wieringae. The sequence continues at coordinate 89,144 of BCIV01000025.1, forward strand.
ATCATTACCACGGCGATTGGGATCTTTGCGTGAGTTACTGAATGGGTGTCTATCGTTTTGAGAAGAATGCTGATCGACTCGGTCATCGTAGTTACTTCTTCATGACTGCTAGTCCTACCACCGCTCGATGGCTATCTCCAGCGGAGAAGAGTAAGTTCGACACCCTCAATCACTGCAAGTATCGAAATGACAATCACTCACGTCCCATACTCGACTTTTCAGAACTCGCCAACGACCGAATACAGAGAGAACAACTCGGCAGTCACGTCGTTGTGGAAAAGTTGAACAAGAGGGGGGTGATGCAAGGAATCAAATCCCCCGTCATCATCGCCATCGCGTTCACTTTCTTACTCAACAACATTTCTGTTCAAGGGATCGGTTTCTTCACTCCCGTAGGTACTTTTGGTCGTCACACCAAGATATGTGCTGAGTTCCTTGCGGTCGACCTGCTTTAGACCATCGTCAGAACCATCTATCCGAAGAAGTCAGTCATTCAGCAACAACTTCATACCGTACCTCCTTACATCGTCGGTGCCTTCATCACCGTCTTAGTACGCCCGCATAACCTGTTCCCTCTTGCAATCGCTGACTGGAGATACCTTTCTTAGTTTCCCTGGTTATCGATGAGATTCAACAAGCGAGGTCTTATCTGCCTGATCGGTGCTCCACTTTGCATCGCCGGTTGGCTGATTCTCCTGATCGCCAAGAATCAGCAGGTTCGGTAAGTTAAGACCTTTTGGACACTTCTCAGAACGATTTCGTTAAACCGCATCTCGTTCTTTGCCGTAAACAGGTACGGTGCCATCTTTCTCACGATCGGAGGTGCTTTTGTACCTGGACCTATTACCCCTGCTTGGGCTTCCGGTAACGTCGTGGTATGTGTACCGTTCAGCGCGACCCGTAGAGCTCTAGCTGACCATGCTTTGAACTCTTGACCCATAGAGCGATAGTTCTCGGGCTGCCGCGATCGGATTGGTTGCTATGCTTGGAAACTGGTACATCAACGGATAAGTCGGGTCGAAAACCAGAACCAGGCTAATATTCAACCTCCAAACAGCGGCGGTCTCATCTCGACTTGGACTGCACTCCCCTCGGACGCCCCTTGGTATCAGATTCTGTCCGGACTCAATCTCGCCGCCTCTGCGCTCAACGCTGTGATCTGGGCCGGTCTGATCATCTACATGAGGAGAGACAACAAAGCTCGAGACGGTGGTAAGAATGATCATTACGTGGATCAATACCCGAGTGACGAACAATGGAAACTTGGGACGAAACAACCGGGATTTCGATGGATGGAGTGAACGAAAACAGTAGGATTATATGTAAACACAATTATCTGAACAATTCATGACAGGGATGTCACATATGGCTTGATTTGTTGAGCGGGCCGGTACTGCTGAGATCAGGTCAGAAACATACGGTCAAAACTGTTCCTGCGATCTGCCCAAGTTTTGATTTCTTGTCATTCGGTCAAGCAAGTATAAGCGCTCGAGCGCTGTTTATTCATTGGCCTCTCGGATCGGTCCCCCATACTCGATCTCATTCGCTGAACCTCGATGTACATCGCGCTTGAGCTGGACTGCGATCGTAGGTTGACCTGATCGTTAACGCGTGCCGAGCTTGGGATCATCACAACCAAACCATATCGTCACAACCGCCAAGATCGTTAGGCCGCTATGATCGAGACGTCCGACGATCCTCGACATTAACCTCACCATACCTCAACCTCCACCGGACTGTTCTGGATAAGCACCAACACCGTGCTCAACGAATACCAACACTGTCCCTACTGCCTGTCTACACCTACCAATACTCCCTGCTGCCTCTCGACAATCATCAATACTTCCTCTACTGCGTCTCATCAATCATCAGCACTTCCTCTACTGCCTCTCATCAATCACTAATCCTGTCTCTACTGCCTCTGGACAATCAGCATCACTGTCTTCACTGCCTCTTCGGCCGATCAATCTTACCGCCAATTCAGCCACGAAACCTGATCGTTTGAACGTGCCTGGCGAAACAATATCCTTTATGGATTTTACAACCCGCTCAACCGATGCTTTTGGCAACGATGAGGCGAGTGACGTGAGATCTACACTTCATAAATCTTGGACAACTGTGTACGAACGTGTCTCGGAATCGAAGAGCAGGCGAGAGATCTGAAAGGACTAGCTGGCATGGCCAGAAGTCAACCGATCGACTTGAAATCCTACGACCTTCATAGTATCCGTCATGCCGCTATAACTAGTGAGCGACTCGAATCTATCAAAGCCTATATCTGGAATAAGGCAGACCCCAACAAATTGTCCCAATCCGACAGCTTGAGTGACCCTTTCGGCCATCTGGATCTCAATGCCGGGGAGACATCATCACATCCGATCGCAAACATAGATCCTCCTCGATCTCCACCTGCTGCAAACTTCACTAACATCGGCTCCCCTGCCCTGTCGACACCACCAAAGCCTCCCGCTCAAGGTTCACCCTTACCCTTTTGAAAAGCGCAACTCAATAGGCCATGAAAAGAACGCATGGGATGCAGCGAAAGGCAGATTTGATCCTAGATTTGTGAAACCCTGCCCACCACCTCACCTCGTCGAGAAGTTGTCCGATGCAACTCGTTGGCTAGAAACCAAGCCGGAAGAGTTGAATTCTCTGCTTACAGAGCTTCGAGGGAAACCGACCGAGAAGAGATGTACCAATCATTTCATCAGCATCGTGCACCATATCGGTAAAATCGTTTATGGAGATGGTGCATCAGAGATGATCAACAACGGTGAAACCAAATTACAGGCAAACGACGAGCTCAAGTTCCATACCGGCCGGAAGAATCCTTACGATTCGAGGTCCCCCATCAAGCCAGACGTGGTTATTCCTCGCTTTGGGAGACGGAACTCGAGGTCATTAATAGATAACTGGAGGGATGTTAATTTAGCGGGAGAAATTCGGACCGCTGATCGCCAGGATATGAAATGCACGGCCGATGAACCCCATGAGAATGTCACACCTCGGATGTTACGTTATGCAGTAAGCCGACTGCCTTGATTCCTAGCTAGTACTGTATTTAGCTCGTCGGTATGCTTTTCCTCCTTAGCAAGTCTTCGTGTACAATCATCCCATCACTGGTAGGACCTTCTCTCTCTCTGTTACCGGACATAGCATCCGCTTATGGGCGTTTGATGCATTCAGTTACGCAACTTCTCGTGTCTGTCGTTTCGACGACCCACAACACTACCGCGAGCTGGTTGACATCATCGCTTTTATCGTTCAACCAGATCTATCACAACAGCAGATATGGTCTCCGCTCGAAGGGTTTAGCTGCAAAGATGGTCTAGATGGAACTGAGAAACGTTGGCTCTGGCAAGAGGAAAGCTGTGTTCTACTCGAGGTCCGCCTGGAGCTGTTCGGATCACGGACTGTCGTTTGGACCGGAATGGCGCATGTAGACGGACCGAACCAAGAGGCTAAACGAGTCTTTCTCACGGTCTCTTTCACCCCGAATGGCGACGCCGCTCACGAGTACCACATGTACAAACGCTTGCACGGCCCTACTGCCGGCAATTTCGACTACGCTACGAGGACGCCGAGCCCCTTGGTCGTCAATTGCCTCGCCATTGCTGAAGGCCTTCCCGTGCTGCCTGATGATTGGCAAACGCAACAGTTCGAAGGCAGATCCTTGCAACTGCATGGTTTGTTGACCTCCGGTGTGCTAGGCGATCCCTTACCGATGACGAAACAGCCCGATTTCGGTCTTCGCGCATTCATGCAAGTAATGCAAGGGGTAGACGGTTCGCTTTGGTATGCTGCTTCGAAGGGGATACATTACCGTGATATCAACTTAGGGAACATATTCTGGATAAAGCAAAAAGATCGTTATATCGGTTATCTCATCGATTTCGGTAAAGCTCGCTATCTCAATCACCGGAGGATACAAGAGACCATCAATGTGGACAAATTTGACGTCATGTCTTTGTGCCAGGACGATGGTAGATCTATCAACCCGTATTTCCAGAGCGTAGCATCCCTGCGAACGAGTGAAGACGCCTCAAAGTATCAGGTGAACTCAGCGAACCTCAAGCGGTATCGGCAGGCCAAACGTTTCCAGCTCGTCGAAGATCTTGAACAGCAACAGCAGATTCTCAAAGTCGACGTAGAAAGATTGATGCATCGGTACATAGACGATCTGGAGTCGGCCCGATACCTTGATTGTTATTATGTAAGCGGATCTATAGCCTCGAGCTCGGTTGAATAAGATTTGACTGCTCAGCTCCATAGGTTATCATGATCCAACTGGGTAGCTTACATTGCGATGACTCTAACCGGGCCTACGACCTTGACGATCTGGAACAATTGCATCGCAAAGAGGCACATTGGAAACAAAACCTTTCAACCGTCAGTTGATAGTCATGAGCGCTTGCAGATCAGCCCTAATCACAGTCAATTACAGTTCGCCACTGCACCAGACGTCAATGAAAAGTGGGGAGAATATGTTATGAAAGTGGCTCGTGGCATTCGTGAAGATCGGGCAGCATTACGTGACCCTGAGCAACAACTTTCGAGACACGAATGGTTCTGTTACGAGAAGATTGTTGAAGCGGCAGACATAAGTGAAGATCTTGCCCACCGGGGTTGGTCGTAGAATTCAAGACTCATACTTGTACCTAGCACAGTCGTTGCATCGCATATACCCGGATTTGTTCTAGAAACCCCTATCTCTTCCTGTCTTATGATTGTAGGGAGGGACCGGGGTCGGGGCTGATAGCGCTGTTATCGGAAAGTTTGACCCGCTAAAAACAAAACACTCTATGTACACCCTAGCAGTTATGTCAAACCCTGATACAACACAGAATCACTCCTGATCGAGTTCCGAGGTCGCATTCGCATCCAATTCTCCAGAGAATTCGTTGGACTGGTCACCTGAACCTGATTCTAGGGTTCTTTTTTGACTTCCAGCACAGACATCGAAGCCCATCGTCTGCTCAAGGCCCCCAGAATCGCAAGGGCCGTCGTGATGATGGATAGACCTGCCAACATCGATAGCCGTGCTATACCTCTTCCGTCCTTAGGCCAACCGTAAGCGCGAAAAACCATCCGATAGTCCATCTCCTTCTTCAGTCTGATGGAGTCTCGGTCGCTGCTCCCAGTCAGCGCGGGGCGTCCGAACGTCTTGCTTTGCGAAGAGACGATCATCTCTGCCACCAGCATGTTCTCGAAAGGTGCGATGTCTCCTTGTTTGACGTGATTGATTGTCGACGTCAGAAGTGAATCAGAGCCATCGCTGTGGGAAAGCCGGCTCAGTCTATTGATGACCGGAGAGGCCAAAGAAGCAGTCAGGCTGGCTTCGAGTGCTGCGCGCGATACTACATGATACTCTGCAAGCTTCACCAACACGTCAGGGTCATCGATCCGCAGGCAAACGTCTGCAAAACCCGACAAGAACTTTAACCATATTGTACCCAAGCGTCTGCCTGATTCCAGCACTCACCAGCCTCTTCTGCTGACAATCGACAATGAACTTGAGTCGCGAGATAAGATCCCACCGCGTCTGACAATTCGCCGGTCAGCGTGTAGTACACCTCGCTCGAGCCGTCGGGCCGTCTACATTGGTTGAAATGAAAGTTTGTCCCCGTTATGTTATACGGTGAAGTGGTTGGGGTATAGCATTTGTCAGTGTAGAAAAGGTCGCCATCCCGTTTCACAACCGACACGGGATCAAACTCGATCGTACAGCTCGCTCGAGGGGAGATGACTGGAATGCAAGCTTCCGCATAAAGCCTGGATGATGACCCGACTTCAACCGTATGTGCGGACATCTTCTTGATCAATTCCTGGTGTATCTCCTCGGACGCGTGACCAGACTTCGTCAGCAGGCCAGTTCCTATGACCGCGTCGATTCTGGTTCCCGCGTTGATACTGATTCCCGACAAGGATTAGCCGCGGTTTCGTTAGTGAGAGGCCGGAGAGGTAGATTTCATTTGAGTACTCACGTTTGGGGTCGTAATGTAGTGGCGTGATGTCTGACAGAATCTCCTTCCATCGTTCTGACATACACTCCCAAAGTCGGGATCAGCGCTGTCGACACGACGAGCGAGGTCGCCATCGATGTCAGCGTGCCGATGGCGATTATGCTCGGTCTCGATTTCCACCAGGACTCGGATGGTAGCGAGTGATGCAATGGTATTCTTGACCTGTGTAGTGACCGTCTGGCCGTCAAGACTCCGGCAGCTATTCCGATGATAATACTAAAGGAGGCCAACAAGTAGCCGATGTTATTTGCGCTGATCCATGAGCCTGGCGAAGGCTGTTCAGGAAAGATCAAGGTCTCGATTTGGGCGTAGCACATGAGTTCTGTAGCTGTCCACAAGGTCGCCGCTAATCCGATGACTGATATAGTGTCTGTGCTCGCACCCTGAAAGCATCCACTCAAGCCGCCTGCGCGTTTCGTGGGATGGTGTGCCGGTGACCCTTGTATCAGCTCTTCGCCCTTCTCAAGAACGCTGTCCCCGTGAAAAGTCCTATATGATCGAGACGGAGAAGAATTTAATAATCGGCCGTGCCTCTGAGCCGACTGGTGTACTAGAGGAGCGTATGCCATGATAAAGGTTTGACAAGCAGAACGTTATAAGCTTCGATATGCTAGCAACTTTCGAATCCAAGTTGCATTCTCACCTCCTAATAGTCTATATACAAAGACGAGACGCATAAACAAGTCTCCGATCATACCGTTGCACCGCAAGCAAAGCTTCCAGATTTGTTGGACAACTCACTTCCCGAACGAGAGTCGTTTCTACGTAGAATTAGCTTTGTTCATACTTCCGAGCGGTCGCCACGCAGAAACCGGAGCCAAATCTCCGCGGGGCGTGTGCTATGCATTGCTTTTGATACCGACAGAAAGCTCGGGCCCACGCGCTTGCTGTCGGGCCGACGGCTCCGAGACACTCGATCGTTAGTGTCAGTTAATGTTTCGCTCAGGGAATCAATCAAGTTGTCGTGGCTCTAACCATTTCGTGTATGCACAATAGCGCGCCTACCAAAAAGACTCAAAATCCCTCTGTAAATGGGATGCACGAACGACAGCTTCACGCTATGCGTTTACGTCCGTGCACACAATACATGGATCACCTAAGAAAACTTGGCTGTCTATCATGCACGTCGAGCGACAATATCAGTGGGCACGCGACTTTTGCTTCCCAGTGGCGTCGGTCACAAACTCTGTCGTACGACATGTATCAGAAGAGAAGACAAGTCGTAATCCCCAAGTTCGGAGGGAACTGTTCAGTTGGTTTTGCAGCGAGGCTCTGTACTCTGCATCGCTCACGGTTGGACGATCGTGCTAACGTCTGTCACCCCGATAAACCTGATTCTGTGCTTTTCCTACCGTTGGATGTGCGGTTTGTGGCCTTCGAAGTAAACCTAGACAGTGACTGATTGGTAATGGTCTATGTAAATCAATATATCCAATCGATCTCCACGTAGTGACAGCTTTGGTACCCCAAAGCATATTCTTTCCCATAGAAATCACTAGGGAAACAATAGTGTACTTCTAACTTTCTGGATAAACTACCTGAGTAACTGCTATATACATGGCAAAATGAAAAGCATTGCGCGTCTCACGTGACAAAGCACTCGACCTCAACTTGACATCAGCAACCGTTCGTTGATCATCTGATCAGGAGCGATGCCCCCTGGTAGCCCTACGCTTGCTGTCCATTGTTAATCTTACTTTTCGAAACGGATTGGCCTTTGGGCTTCTGCCAACGACCATTGCGGGAAGGGCGATATCGTTGGTACGGTAGACTGCCATCGAATCGGTACCTCCACACGTTTGATTGGCGTCTCCTGTGCATTTCGAAGTACAAGTCGTTGCCTGGACAAGACTCGTCCAGCTGGTCCCACAAAGACAGGTGTCTCCGTTCGTGACGGCCGCAATAGCGAAACCCTTGTATCGACAGAGAACCTATGGTAGAGACAAACTCAAGATCGGTTCCATGCTCTAGACTATTGTGACAGGTTTATTTGAGTGACTTACCTTACACATCGACGGATCAAGGGTCGAACACGACATTTCGAACGACGACATGACCTTCTTATCGAGGGCGTAACACACCGGCCTCGAAGAATTTAAGGTCGCGCTGGGCGCTGCGGCGATAGTAACAGAGGAGGAAGACGCCGTATTCTCGATTACGAGCGCAACGCTACCTGGAACTCCCTTCGTATTGGTAGACACTGAGCTAGTCCTAGCTGAGACGATGCTGGTAGGATTGCTGGCTATAGCGGTTACGGAACTGGTTTTTGCGGTGACCGCAGAAGCTATAGTGCTGAGCCCAGCAGTGGTAGCCGTTCCTGTCCTACTTGCAGCCGTCGCGGAGCTAGTCCTTGCGGTGACTGCAGAAGCCATATTGCTAGCCCCAGCGGTGGTAGCCGTTCCCGTCCTACTTGTAATACCAGAGGAGGCCAACATCGTGGACGAAGCCCGTTGAGTGGAGGTTCCAGAAGCAGATGAAATATGCGTTGTTGTGGAAGATAGGGTGGCAGATAAGACAGTCGAAGCCGAAGAGGATGCGACCATGGACGAAAGGACCGTTCGAGAACTGAAAGCAAAGCTCGATGACTTGGTGGAACTGGCCAAGGAGGGGCTTGGAGTTACAACATCGTTCTTGCTGCTAGTGAATACACTAATCTTCTGAGACCCTCCACACTTGTCGGTAGATCCAGCGCCGGGACAGACCGTGCTACAGCTTGCTTCTGACTGCAGCATAAGGGGGATCTTCGTCCCGCAGGTGCAGTAGATTCCGCTCGTTCCAAACGTCGGGTAGCCCTTTGACAAGCAAAAACGTTGGCAATATTGCAAAGTGTTCGAGCTCAACGAAGTCCAAAAGTCAAATGCCGAAGGATTATCATCAGTAAAACAGCCAACATAGCCGGCTTGACCAAGGCTAGGTGGCATTGAGCCGGCCCCGCTAGTGTCATAGAGCGAGACCTGAGTACTTCCACCACACGAAACCGAGCTGTTTCCGCTGCAGGGAGTGCTACATACGCTGGCGGGTTGAGCAATGCCAGCGTCTGCTGCGGCACCACAGAGACATCGGTTCCCGTTGAGAAGGAAAGCCCCAGGCGCGCCCTTGTTTCGACAGGTCCTTCGGCAATACTCGGGCGTCATGGGACTATACACGACGGCATACGTGGCCTTGGCAATCACATTGCCCGTTGTGTAACAACCTATGTTGCCCTCCAGGCCGTTTGAAGTTGGGGCCTCCGCAGCACCAGCGGTCAACATGACCGCGAGACGATTGTAGCCACCGCACATCTTAGACGCATCACCGCTACAAGCGGTATTACATTCGCTGGCAGCCACTCGGTATCCTCCAGAAGCTGGAGTCAGTCTGTCAGTACAAAAACACTGATTGCCAGCCTCAACTCCTGAGACCGCATAGCCCAATCCCTTGCAAGTGCTCTGACACGACAAAGGAGTGTTGGTATTGGACGTGACGACTAGGTTGGCCAACTTCGGGTTTCCCTCTGCAAAACACCCAACAACGCCGTTCGGATCCGCAGCGAGAGAGATGGCAGACGAGACGTTGGCGCCTTCGAGAGAAAATACGGAACCCACGTTGTTACCTCCACAGGTAAGATTGTTGTCTCCAGTGCAGACGGTTGCGCAATCCGAGTCTGCTCGCTGCTGTGACGGTCTCTGAGACCCACACCAACATCGATTGCCGAGAGTGCTCAAGGCGAAGTGGAACGACCTAGCCTGACAATATTGATTGCATGTATCGCGGGTCATGTATGTGCTAGTGTAGGTAGCATTGTTGACCTTGTTGACATCGGAGTAGCAACCAATGTAGCCAGAGGATGGTAGCGTCAAGGAACCAACTTCGTACGTATCGACCAGATAAGCTGCTCCGCAAGTCTCCGTCTTGTTCCCAGAGCACGCAACGTTGCAGCTAGTTCCAGGGTTGCGAGTAGTGGCTGCCGGAAGGATCTGCCCACAATAGCAATTGGTGCCCGATCGCGTTGCCGCGTAGGCGTAGCCTTGAGCAGCACACGACGCTCGACAGCTGGAAGATGACATTGAAGGCGAGCTATAATACGCAGCAGTAAAGCTACTCGAAGGGAAACATCCTTGCCACCCCAGTGCCTTAGAAGAAGCAGCGACAGGAGCATCGGTTGTGTTATAGATCGAAGCAGTATAACTACCACCGCAGACCGCGCTCGAGTTGCCTGTATCGACTTCCGAGGTCAGTGATTCCGACTGAACCGAAATGTCGCGCCAAGACCCACCTTTACAAGGAGTAGTACAAGAAGACTCGGGAAGGATACTGCCCGAGGCCCACTTGTTTCCACAGAAGCAAGCATTTCCACTCTCAGTTGCCGCTAGCTGGTACGGACCCAGCTCGCGACAACCCTGACGGCACATCTGTATAGTCATATTGTCCGAGGTCCACGTGTATGCTGTCAAGCCTCGAGGATTTGCAGCATCCTTGTAACAACCGATATACGAAGATGGTTTGGAGGGTGAGTTGTCGCCCGAAGCTTTGGCAGTGACGTTGTAGACATCCTGAAACCCCGACGATCCGCAAAACTGGGTCGCGTTACCACTACAAGGATAGTTACAGTTTTCGTGCGGCATTCTTCGCGATGTCGGTTCCGATCCGCAGTTGCAGATGTTCTTGTTCTGGACCCCAGCATAAGGGTATCCAAACTGAACGCAACCCGCCTTGCATGTCTCGACGGTCATTGTTACAGCGGTCCAAGAGTAATTAGTCAACTGCAAATTGTTGCCCGTACTGGCGAAACATCCCATCCAGCCAACCGGGTAGGTCGCCTTCAGCCCATCAAACGTGTAGTCGGCACCCTTGACGACATCGTAAATTTCGGTACTATAGGAAGAACCACACGTCTGCGTAGTATTGCCTCTACAGGGAGTTGTACATTCACTTGCAGGAAGACGAGAACCAAAGTTGCTGCCGACTTTACCACATTGACATTCTGGAAGGGGAAGGAACGACAGACGTGAGTCAGCCGAGTTGAATACCATCATGTTCATGAGAAAAGGGACGCCTACTATTTCCAACGGCGACCGATCCATACGTGTAACCCATCTCACTACATCCGTTGACACACGACGCGACCGTCAGACTATTATTGAGCCAGGTCACATCATCGACAGCGTTTCCCCCGTCAGTGTAACAACCTAGCCAACCCGGGGGCTTGTCTGGCAAATTGATAGACACCGCAGAATTGCTCAAATTATATAGGCTGCCGACGTATTGACCTCCACAAATCTCGCTCGAATTGCCACTGCAGGGACGATCGCAACGATCCATGGGAACGTAGTTTCCACCTGTGACAGCAGCAGTCTCGAGGCTAGTGTTTCCGCAGAAACAGTTAAGCCCTACCGTCGTCATGGCCCACGTCGCGTTTCGATTGACACAGGCCTGCAAGCAAGTTTTTTTTGTGAGTGAGTTCGAGAAAAACGAGTAGAATGCGGTGCTCGTCAAGGATTGACTTCCAGCCGGCTGATAGCAACCCCGAAGTTCCTTTCCGCTTGTGCTTGCCACTGTTCCCGGGGGCGCGTAAAGAACGTCGACTATGTACCCGTTACCACACTGCATTGAGTCGACATGGCCAGGCGGGATGGTCATCACCAGCTCGATCGACAGGAAAACCATTGGTTCGACGACTCACGGTCTGCGACGCATTTCCGGGACAAGGGACGGTACACATGCCTTCCTGAAAAGCGACGCCAGGATTGATGCCCGTACCGCAATAACACTGCCCGAAGTATTACGTTGAGGTCAGCTCTTTGGAGTCAAGAATTTGTTACAAATTCCATGACAATACGTGACTCACAGTATCTGCGTGGTTGCCCACGGCTGCATACCGATATCCAGCCTCGAGACAGGTCTCGGTACAGCGATCCTGAGTGAGCCTATCGGGATCCTGGTAGCTAATCTGATTCAACAAACCTCCGGTCGAGATACAACCGATACGCTGCCATCCCCCAATAGTCGGTAGAGTAAACGCTCTTTGCTGTTCGGGTTTGGCTACAAGAGGACCATCCGTGCCCAACAACTTAGAAACGTCCAGTTTGTCGATAGAGGGGTTGCAGGTCGGTTTAAGGCTTTCGTTTCCCCCTAGAGAAGTGAAACAATAGGGTCAACATCGGAGAGGGATACTATGATAAATGACAATATACGATTTACACAAAGGATTGCATCCAGGAAGAGCGGAGATGGCGGCGTTTTCCACTACTCCAGTTGGCTCAATTAACGTGCCTGCGCTTGGCCGGCAGGCTCGTGCCTTGTTGACGTCCATCGAGGCTGCAAAGACAGGACACGCCGACATGGCGATGTTGTCCCCGTTACCGTAACAAGCTGGCGAATCGAGCGCCCTCTGAAAGACATCGCGGTCCCAACCATTCGTAAAATCGCCGTGGAAACCGTAGCCGGTAGTGTCGCCATTGGCCCAGGCAAGGTGACCGTTGAGATTGGTGCCGGGAGCATAGTCGCTTGTTTTCCACGTGGCTTCCAACATCAATGTAGGTACTCGAACGGGATGGGACCAAGGACAAGCTCCAATCCTGGTGCTACCTTGGCCAGCAGGGTAAGACATGTGAGCGTTCCCGGGCAGCCAGAGGTCCTTGCCGTTCCAACAGTTTTGGTAGAACAGATTGGTCTTGAGTCCATACGGACAAGGCATGTCAAAGTTAAAATCAGGTCCCTGAATGATATCAGTAAGATTCCGATTCCTCTGACAGCTAAATGCGTATCCCCCGGTTGCTTGTTTGGCGTTCGGGTCACCGGAAACGATCCGGAGACCATCAGGAAAGGCTGAGACGTTCGAATTGGGTGAATTTTCAGGCAAGAAGTAGTAGACACGGGTGGTCACGCCTAATGGGGCGAATTGCTTGCCAGAAGGCGTATCCTCGACCCAGTATAGTTCTGTCGTCGAAACAAGGAGAAGCGCAGTGAGGACGGGTTAGTTTGTAGATTTATTCGAAGCTCAAATCCCATACGGTACGTACGAGGCATCCAGTAGTTAGACATGTCTGCCTGGAAGGCGACCGAGGAACATGAAGATGCTCGGTTGTCTTCAAAGTTGAACGCTGCTTTGAAAGCAGAGGCACCTGCTCAGGAAGCGAGAAGAGCTTTAACCTCGAAGCGTTACCTATTATTTGTGCGATACTGACCAAAGATACGGTGCATGTGGCTCGACTGAGTGTTGGGGCTGATGATTGTATCCAGCTGCTCCGAAGCCAGAGGATAAAGCTCGTCCAGGTGCCAGCCCGGGCGTGCGGTCACTACGCCAGCGCAGATAAGAATGGTAGAACTGAAAGAGAAGACCCGCATCCTGAATAGGTTCTGATAGTGATCGTCGCAAGCCTATCCGAATAGATACAAGAAAGAGGAATCCTGAAAAGTTGTGAACTAGAGTGGACGTCCAGGGAATGTTGTACTACGAGCAGGCCAGCTGCGAATGGTATGTGGGGTGACAGGTTCAGATAGGAATCGGTGGCGGTGCAAGCAATGTGCAATGGGAAACTTGCTCCAGCTATCTTATATGATATCTGCATAAAATCGAAACCTTGTATTTGTTGTTCTCGATCCGTCCCTGCCACTTAAGCTCGAATCATTCTCCCCACCTTGATTCATCCGCATTCGGCGACGCGATTTCTTTCCAGTGAACAGTCCAGGGCAGGGCATACTTACGTCAATGCTGAACACTGCGCGCCGCTCGGCCTTCTGCTGGCTGCCCACCTCAAAGGCTTTTTTCATGGAAGCTTTCTCATTCCTAGAGTCAGGGACAGCCGAGCAGAGGGAGAGATCTATGTGACGCCGCATGACGCGCCTGTGAATTGGCCCAACCCCAGAAATGAAGTTAAACTACCAGATAAATGTACATATCAGGTCGATCATGTTGCAAGCGGTCCAAGGTGGTAGTGTCTCTGGTTGAACTCTATGCTGGTCTTGCACCGCCGCTTTCGAAACATCGTTGCACAAATCCACTGATGGCGCAGGAGAAACGTCAGCGTTCTTCTCAAAGATCCGTTCAGCTTTCGCTCGTCGATTCTTGCGCATCATCTGTTGAAAACCATACCGTACCGCCGCTGAAGTCATATCTGGTTCAATACTGCGTCATCGTGAGGCAAAACACAGTACCGCTAGGGCGTCTGGTAGAATCAGACAGCGCGCCATTTGTAACTCGCGATAAAAGTATAGGCTGGAGCCTCGCTTGGTCGATTTTGTGGACCAGGTGGGTGACGTTACCATACCGATAGCTACAGACGCAAGGTGGAACGCTAAGTTGAGCTCGGCCGGGTTGTGCGAACCTCCTGCGTGATCACATATGGAAGTTCAGCAGTTTGATCATACGCGGACACATAACCGACCGGTTCTCACTCGTCGAACGTATCATTGAGGCCTTAAGGAATCTCGTCCGTGAAGTGGAGCAGGACCGAAGGAATTCTCAAACAACTGTTTCGACGAGCTCGGACAATCACCGTCGCAGCAATGTTGAGCGTCACAGCTATTTGCCTGGTACACAGTTGCAATACTCACAGTCCGATGTAGATAGATGGACTGATAGACGGGCGACCAATTCCCGAAAGCAACTCACTGTCGGCCGACATCTTGGCATATCACTGCCTGGTTACCGTACCGGTCGTACGCACCCTAGCAGGAAGAACGAACGGATCCTCTGGACCGTTTCATGAAACCGCTGTTGTGAACAAATTTAGTCCTGTCCCCACGACGATGATCGGCCAATCTTGACGAGAAGGCGCATAGGGGTAATCGAAGTGATCTGTGAGGAAGTGTCGCGCGGTCAACCGAGGTGAACAACGTCATCTCGGCAGAAAACATGAGCGGCGGAGGCACGATTAGCTTTGGCAAGTACCAGAGCCCGATCAGGCCTCTCTGCATGAGGCTTAACGGTGACCATCTTGCAGTATCTCTCATAAGAGTAAGGGAGATAAGTCGAGCTACTGTGTTTGTATGGTCTGTCCAGAGGTCAAATAGGGAGGCGTAGTCAATCTGGCAATGAGTACCGTAGCTTAGGCCATCTGGTCAAGAGATGAAGATGCCACACGGCATATCACTCGCCCTAATGTTCAGGCTCTCGGTTGAGTGCTTGAACTGATCCGTAGTTCATGCTATCGTGAGTTAGGTTAGAGAAACGCAGAAATAAATCGCAACACTGAAAGCCGCTGGAGTCAGCGAGAGTGAGGGAAAGATCTTATAGGACGAGAAGTAGGACGATCAGGACTGACCTCACATCGAACGGATCAGGATCAAACGATCATACTTGGCGATAGCATTCCGCTCTCCGCCATCCTCTTGCAATTGTATCATAAGGATTCGCCGCAGAATTGTTCGCCGACTGCGACCCTGCTGAGCATCCGTAACAAAGGCTATCATCACCCGCCAACGTAGACACCAACGCTGATGGAGATGGATCTTCCAGTCCAGATATCCAGAAAGACCTCGTTTGGGCATCTAATATAGATACCCAGGTAGATAAACATAGTATAACGAAGACTACGACACGAGCTGATCGATTCCACAATCTCCATCTTGAGAACGCTCGCAGGGTTAGTCGCTAACGTTGTTATACGCGGGGAAAAACGGGTATTTATCGGATATAGGCGGACGACGGTCGGTAGGGACTGGTGGTCTGTAGGCTTGGGTCGTCCACAGCTATTTAGCGAAGTAAACAAAGGAGGAAGGTGGCGAGAGGACGTAAGGATAAGCTGGAAAGTCGAGTTATCAAGTTAGGCATCCCACATTGCTGAGGACGGTCGTCGATACTGTAACAGAATCGTTCATACCTCTTGTCGAATAACGCAGGGGAAAGTTCGGCCCATTGCCAATATACCACAGCGGAAACAACACGAGACCTCCATTCAAGGTTTCTACTGGGGAACGGGAAGAAAACAAGGACTTTAGCTCTGGCTCCATCTGGTCTTCCACGATAGGCATCCCGTCGAATGTTTCCCGTTCCGCTCAGCGAAGCCCTCTTTCTCTTGTGGAAAGTCGATGTTGAGACATCTGCGAGAATCGAGATTCAGTACCAAGCATACCATGTTGACGTCACCCGGCGGTCGCGCGGAGGTACTACTCTAAGAAAAAAGGAATCAGATTCCGAGACGGCGTCTTCTAGCTGTCAAGTCAAAGTGCTACAGCCCTTCGAATCTGGACTCTTTTCGAACTAAATGGTTCGATCCCAGAGGTCAAACGAGCATGCGTCCCGTCTAGATGACGAAGTGGGTTGCTCGGCATCCGACAGGATGTTCCGAGACATTTCAAGCTCATCCAGGCACACATGCGCGTCGATCTATTTCTGATCCCGTTTTCGGAGCCTAACCTCGTTTCACCGCCGAGCTGCTCCCAGAAGCGAAACGTTTCCGAACCGATAGCGCCAACTACAACTCTACTGGGCGATTGGCGATCAGGCGCATCCATGGGACCCAAGGAGTTGACATCCGAGGGTTATTGGAATCGGATACACCTTTACATAGACATTCTCTACTGTACTACACCACGTTCTCACCCCTATGAGAACGGCTTTTATTGTATCTCAACCGGCGACGTTCTGGGGCTCGACTCCACTCAAAGTCCGTCAGTAACTAAGAGTTATCATATTAGACTATAGTACTACATCTGCCCCAGTCAAGAGCTGCAGACCATGATTCAGACTCTGCTATGATCATTACCAGTACCCGTTCCATCGCTCAAGCTCATAACACTCCGATATGGCTTTTATCCTTTCTGGCGCATGTAGCTGTGATTGTCCAGACATATTGGCTGCTTGTCCATATGCTATCCAATCGAATCTCATTATAGCATCTAGGTTCTCAAATTGTGTGGCAGCGCGCATCTCTACAGGAATGCTGTAAGAGCAAATTGCAATGTGAGATCTCGAGCTTGCCGGTAATTTAGGTGAACTCACTATCGATCTATAGGATTGCGGGCAGCTATTCTGACCTTCTCTATCATATCAGTGTTGTTGTTTGAATCCCAGCTGTAAACATAAGGAGGACCAAGGAGTTGAGCGGGTCCGTGTTGGGAATAATCTCTAAGGAGAGAATTTAGTATGTCATCTAATGGATCGCCATAACCACTGCTGCGTACTGGTTAAGAAGTTTCCAACCATCAGTCTGGAAGGCACCTTTATGGTATGGCAAGACCACTGGAGTTCCCGCACATCTGCGCAACAGACAGCAAATCAGCGGGCTATGAACTTCCTACCAATGACTCAAGAACACTCACAGTGATTCATATACAGAAGGACTGATTGGTGGACGTCCCAGACCAAGCATGACTTTGCTTTCGCGAGCTATACGCCTGAACTCCTCCTTGCTAACCTCTCCTAGCACGGAAAGTCCTTCTGGCATAGGATAGCGCTCATCTCCTTCCTTGTGAGGTTGGTCTGAAGCTACAGTAAGAAATTGGAGACCGGTCAGGGCCTTAGATTCGGGCCAGAAAGTCGAAGGGATTCGACTTTCATGAAAGTATTTTGTGAGCTTGGCCAGAATGAACTGATACGAAGGCAATCAGATGATGGGAGGGTTGTATTTCCACTAGCCGACTCACAACTTCGTCCTTTTTTTCCGTGTAACTGATCGCGGGTTGAGCGATACATTCACGTTCGATTGAAAGATGTATCGCGGTGTGGTTTGGGTAGTCAAAAGGCCTAAGATTCGATCTTTCAGTCACATGCACGCGGTGTCTTTTACATCACTCTTACACAAGACTCATTGCCTGCGACAGTGGGTTAAAATAGAACTCGCTGTGTGGTAGGCAACCATCCCAATTGCCAGGCCTTGCGCCCCACTGAGATCATCAAGTCCACTTAGTTCCCTGGACAATGCAGCACGCAAGGTGACTCACGTAGTTTACCGAGAACATCTTCCATAGCGGACTAGGATCAAACGAGTAGTGAGTTACAACGTGGACTGTTGGATCTGAGAGGTACGGCTAAGGTAGCAAGCTCACATTGTGCCTCTACTCTTGACAGGCAAACTATCTAAATCCTCTCTAGTCCAAAACCACTTCGGTCCTTTAATTGGTTGACCTTGATTGTCTGCCATTACCGAAGCACTCGAGTCAAACTGAACGTCGTATCGATCCGAGGTAGGTTCGAACGTGGACCAATCACGACATCGGGCGTCTTCTTGACAGGCCAGAATCTGGTTGGTGTCCATCCAGATGTGGGTGCTGAATGTTCAGCTTACAGTGGTGAGCGTCGGACCCTGAGGGCTGAGAAAATCGATGACATACATGACATCAGGCATAGCGTTGTGGATCGCTATCAGGCTTTGATAGTATTTTACCGCCAACACCGTATAACCCATTTCGATTAACGCGTCGATATTGCTTCTCATCCAGATTGCCTCGCCGTGCTCGACCCCTCCGGACGGTCGAAACGCCTGTGAGAAGTCGCCCCAATCGCCGAGAAGCACTTTGAATGTCGTTTGTGTGCATTCTTGCGGATCGGAGGAATCGGACTCAGAACGACCGGAAGTGAATGAGGTGGGGTAGATGGGCAGAGAAGATATAGGAAAGGTATTGTTCGCGGCGCAACGCTTTAGGCGGTCGAGAAATCGCCTATTCCGCTCGCGGTTGTCCTCCCTACAGACGCAACGTTTGAGGCTGTCAGTACCAAGGTCTGGGTGTATTGCCCTCGACAATGAGAATGTGCACGCACTCAGCACGCGTTTCTCCCCACCAATCCCAATCATTGGCCTGTTTCCAGATCCTCGCTCTCCGACACTGGGACCACAGACGGTCCCCGGCCCCGACCTGCATCTCGGGTCGCCAGTCCCGACACATGTCCGCGTTGTCTCCTTCGTCCGCCAACCAGTCTCTCGACAACGCGAACATTTCCTGCTCGAGCCGAGCCACATCGATGGTTGAAGGGGTGTAAGCGGAATCTGCATCCATCAACATGTTTAGATGCTGATCGAACAGCCTTTTGCCAATCGTGCCGGGTCGATATACATTGCGTTGATCAGAATGAGACCACCCGTTCGCTGAATTGACAATATCGTCAGCGCCGTAATACGGCTGACTCGTGATAGCTTCAATACCTAAGTGGAAGCCATTTGTGTCTATCAAAAGGGTGCCGTGGTGCAGGATGGCAGAGAGGAATAAAGCTGAGCCAATCACGAAGAATCTTGTCCTAGAGATCATCCTTCTTGAAGTCGTCATCGAAGTAACAGGCAAGTGTTCTTTGGATTCTTGAAGCTATGTTAAAGGACGATGACATGACTCATTTCACAAGCTCGCGAGTGCTACATCAACCTTTCCTTTACCTATACATACTAGTACAGGGTAAAGGCAGAATCGTGGTCAGGCGAGGCAGCTAATCAAAGGAAAGCTTTCGCGCATGGCTGAAAGAATGTCGTCTGTGGGGGCAAACCATTCACAGCAAAAGATGGCAACCATCGTATTCGCAGACGTGCTATGCCTGGGACGGAGTGGTGCGATCCAGTGGAGTCCGATTTCTGTGACGATCGGGAGGCAAAGCTTGAACATCGGTGAAGCAGCGGGTCGCGGATCAATTTAGGACCCGTTCCGGCGCTAACCTTACAGTCAGAGACTCGGAACCAACGTCAGGTAGTTTCCCTTCTGGAACAAATATGCTTGGCCGTCGATACCGTGATGTTCTTGATAGACGTACTGGGGTCTATGTAATGGACGCTCAATTTACTTCCTGCCATTCAAAGAATTAACCGGACCTAAACAACGCTCCGCTATCATCTGGAAACAGCATGCTCACGGTGATACAACGACTGACAGCTTATTGCTTACATCGCTCCGACACGTTGGCCTTGCCACCGGTAACTCAACCAGTAAAAGAGCAATCACGCAAGGAGCCTTTGTATACTATATAAAAAATAGGCGAACATTGTTGAACTGCCCTACCTAATCTCCAGTTCCGCTTCAGCCGCATTGCCTCGGTCGACCTTCGTCGATACCTAGCGGCAAGTTGTCGAAATCAGCAGTCGCTCACAGCTAGAAATCCACGAATACAATCATGGAAATCCTTACATTGCAAACCTTTAGTCGAGCGATCAGAAGAAGGCGGACTATCTCAACCCTCTCCTTCATCGCTATAATTTACAGTCTACTTATTCTTCATGCCGTACGTCTCATGCCGATGATCGCAAGGTTTCGTGTGTATACTGGCCTCAGTCTGCTGATTGGGGACTGTCCTTTCCTGTTCACCCTATATAGTCAGTGTATGCTCCAAAATCTGTCGACCGGAAGCTGGGCGAGTTGGGATTCCTGCAGCAGAGAGAGCACCTTCGCCAAGAAATGTCCATACCCTTACCCAATGACCAAGGACTATATGCTGCTCCAATAAGAAGAAAAGGTCGGATAATCGTAACAGGCGGTGGTGGCAATATAGGTAAGCCTATCCAGAAATCCTATGTTCTTCGTCGTTTTTCGTCACCCGCAACAGTGGTTGACGTATTACAAGAGAATTCATCAGGCCGCTAAATATTTGCTATTACAGGTAAACACCTCCTACACCGCCTTCTCTCGTCTCATATCCCAACGACCGTCGTCGATCTCATCTTTCATCCTCAAGAACTAAGTGCCTTTCATGAACTTTATCCCTCCTCCGGATTTGAGTTTGTTCAAGCGGATATTCGTAACCGCACCGTCTTGCGACAAGCCCTTTCCCACTCTGACGGCACATCGATCCCAGTCATAGGTGTCATCAACCTCGCTGCGGTCTCTCGCGTCCTCTGGTGTTTGGAAAATGAAAGGGATTGCCAGAGCATTAACATCGATGCACTTGGTTCGATTCTCGACATCACCTCACGATTCGCAGAAACGACCGGGAATCGACCATGGTTAATTCAAGCCAGTAGTCGTGAAGTGTACGGCGTTTCCGAAACTTTCCCCGTAGAAGAGCATCATCCTACCCTGCCTGCGAATGTTTACGGGTCCAGTAAATTAGGAGCAGAAGAAGTCATCACTCGACACGCCGGTGAGACCACCGACTTGAGAGCGATCGCGCTACGGTTTTCCAATGTTTATGGAGGAGTCGCAGATCACAAAGAGCGATTAGTCCCGGCTATCATGACCAATGCGATGTCTCATCGTCCGATCCAAATCGTTGGGGGGAATCAGGAAGTCAGTCTTTTTCAGTCAGTATCGAGGTTCCTATATGTACTGAGGCTAAAAAGAACGATCGTGTTCGAATCGATAGCTGGACATGGTCCATATCGACGACGTCGTTGACGCGATAATTCTCGCCATGCATCGATTAGAGAATAATGAATCCGGGTCCTGGTGGTTTCCTTTTTTTAGCTTGCTAAGATCGACGAAGAGCTATCGAACGATAGCAAAACCCTCTTCTGTCGAATTTTTCAATGTGGTCGGTCAATCTGCCGTACCTGCAGTGGATCTCGTCAAGAAGGTCTTGATGTTGACTAGAAGTCAGTCCGCTGTTCAGCTCATACCAGCGGATGAGCGCTTTCCAGACAAGTACCAGGGAAGTCCTGATAAAGCTGAACGCGTGCTGGGGTACAAGGCTAGAATCGGAATCGACGAAGGCCTGCACCGGTTGGCAGCGGCGTATTATACCGAAACCGAAAGATTCCTTCACAGGAAGCAGCTGGCTGATTGCTCGAAAGGCGAATACGGAAAGCAAGACCTGCTGCGGCTGGACGGATGTCTGGGAAATGTAGCTGCCAGCCTTGATGGGATGATCGGTTTACTGAACTATGAGCAGCCAAGGAAAGGGGAAGTGAACAGACCGAGAGAATGGCGTTGGGCCGACGCAATCCATCCGTGGACTTTCAAGTTTGACGTCAAGCAAAAGGAAGACGGTCAAGTTAGATTGATCATCCGAGATTGGACCAACAAGAAGTCGTGGCGAGAGTTCGTTCATGAGGAAACTGGCGCAATCTTCAATATCACGAATCGCTTACCTGGCGGCCCTGACGACGCTGATACCGAACTTATTATGGAGGTCCACTCTGGAACAGGGCACATTGCTCTTCAGCACGCTTCAACCGGGTTCCACTTGATACCGCCGGAGAAAGACGGCGAGACGGTCTCCATCGCAAGGGAGCCAAGCCCAAACCCGTATTCGTTTAGGCTCATACCTACCTGCTGCGCCGGCCAAAATGCTCCCTGGCCATTCTTCAACGAGGATCCTGTTGCATCACTCATCAATGATCAGAAGCAAGTTGCACCTCATCTCTTTAACGCATCGTCGGTTGACGAGGCCTGCCAACGCCTAAGCATAGCTCACCAGGTAGTAAAGCTGAATCTGGACAGGCTCGAAGAATATGCCCGTCCGATCACATTGGGCATGGGAGATATGCCATTGGGAAAACACAATGAGTGGGCATTTGCGAAACGGGATTCCTGCTCCAATCTCTGCGATCATCCTACAATCTGTTTGGACACCCAATCATGTGCTTGTGTAAAATCGAACTGTGTCCCTCAGGCTAGGTTCCCTTTCTCCGCCTATGCGAATGTCGATAGGTTATCATACGGGGAGAATCATGATGGGTCTTTAAGGACGGACGCTGGCTCGTCCTTGGTCGAGCAGGTCAATCGCACATCATGGCTCTCAGTACTCCATGCGCCTGCTTCTAGATATCTAAGTCGTAATCCTGCTTTCCCGCGGATTAACGTGGGGTCCATTCCGCCAGACCTTCAGGCGAAATACGATGCCGAACCTGACCGCTTCACCGACTTTCTCAACCACGCCGGATGTTTTTCAGCGGACGTTTCCCTGTGGCGAACGTTTGAGTTGATGGACCGGAATGCAGCCGGTCCGCCAGCTCTTACGTTCGTTCCCGTTCTCCAAAGGCCGTCTTTTGTGAGTCTCAACCCCGAACACAGAACAGCATTCATGCTCAACAGATTGTTACCATAGTATCAGAGTCTTCAGCCTATTTTTGATCATATTGCCCCTGTTCCTCAAGTTCCGTTTGTCGTTCCCTTCACGCACGACTGGGGTGGCTGTAACACGTTTGTTTGGGATGTATACGAGATCAGGAGGCAGCGAAAGAGCCTGGGCGAGGTTATGAATGGGAACATAGCCTTTTCAGTAATGGGAGATCTTGTAAGTCCCAGCGATACCACAATGAGGATTGGTCGATCTGATAAAGGCATGTCGAACAGAACAGCAATTGTAGGTCGAGAGCGGGAAATAAAAAACCACGTAATGACAGAGCCTTCTTGCGAAATCACAGGCTATCGACCCGATCAAGACATCATGTGAGTCCCTCAGACAAAGGCTTCTCCTGTCCATCAAATCTGACCGGCATTTCATAGCATTCCTCCCCGCACTTGTCTAGCACAAGAGCTTTACGACCGATACAGTGACATGCGGAGTGTCAAACCTGCTCGATATCGGAAGGTCCTAACGACGTTCAGTGGATCCATTTGGGGCACTGGGGCTCACGTTCGTACAAAGGTGATGTGCGATCGACCGGTGAAACCGCGCAACTTGATAGGAGGCGAGCGTTTGGAAACGCTGTGGCAATCGAAAGGAAATTACAAGGACTATCTTGATCTGCTCAACGAGACAGTGTTCTGCCCCTTGATCAAAGGCACTACAGGTGGGCATGCACCTGTCGCTCGAATCATGTCTCCCGCATATGGCTGACCTTCGAACCACGGATGTTGCAGGTTGGGCGACCAGAACTGTTGACGTGATATATGCGTGAGTGTTGTCATGCTAGGCGAGGGTCATCATCGGTTAAGGCTTATTGTCGTCCTGATCGTGGAGTAGTGGATGTATTCCAGTGATCATCGGCAAAGAAGCTCACTTTCCGTTTTGGGACATGATCGACTATGGCAAGATATCCATCAGCGTGACCGAGTCTGAACTCAACCGTTTGGAAGAAATCTTGTTGTCGTACACTTGGGAACAAATTGAGGTTATGCAAGCCAACTTGATGCTCGTTCGAGATGCGTTCATGTATCCACTGAACGGCCGAGAAATGGATGCTCTGACTACGAGAGGACCGGCTTTCTTCGCGTTACACTCGGCCGCTCTGGGGCTACTCACCAGATATCCAACCGTGACGTTGTCCGATGGATAGGAGGAAGGGCAATAAAATGAAGGAACGACCATTTAGATGTACAAGTCGACCATTGTGGTGTAATGCTATATGACAACTTTCAGGCGACAGACCAAGCGAATTATAGATGGCACACCGCTGTGCCAAACCTTTCGCCTCCTTCTGTGGCGCGCCGTTTGGGCCCTTGAGCTAATTTTTTGCGTTCTTTGTTGTGCTTGGTATTGTTTAAACCAGCGGCTCATGCTCATCGTCTAAAGGAGCTTGTTATACTTTAGCAACCTCCTTCATGTTGGTTGTTAGAGGAGACGGGCAGGGCTCAATCCAGTTGAATAGGGTTATTGCGATTGACCGACGACTTGATTTTGTCGAAATCAAGACCGTGAACTGCGCACCCAAGGCGAGACCAAGAACGGATCCTAAACGCATACTATATGCCGAAGCCTTACCGTGACGATCCGTAGAGGGCGGTGTATGAGTACCCCTTTTGCATCTTGCATGAACTTTGGGCAGTAAGGTATCGCCGCCGCGCTATGCCGGTCGATACTCCTACATGGAACCAGAATCAGTTAGCTTCCATGGAAAGACGTTATTGCACTACGATACGACGACAACGCGTGCGCGCGGAAGGAACCTAACCTTAGGGGTTAGTAAATGCCACCTACCGAACAAGATGATCGATGAAGTCGAGAGTCGAGGTGTTAGAGTTTGGGTCTCTTTCCCTCTGTCGCTTCGGAAAGAAAACGATCGATGATCCATATAGTCCAGCCGTGCTTGGTCGGCAACGTTGATGATATGCGAAATGGAATCAGGATCACAATACACACAACTCACATTGTCACTTGTTCACTTGTTGACTTGCCCGCTTTGGCTCCAGCCTGCATACATCTTGAAAATTACTCACTCTCCACCGGAAAAGCCTTACCGCCTGAGCGCTTTGATATGTTCTCTCTACATGACATCTTGGGACCACCTAGACGATACCGCCTCATCTTAGTAATCGTGGCATTGCTCTTAGTAGTTCACTATACAGGTCAGACGGCACACATCATCCGTCATTGGCAACCCTCTGAGAAGAGGTATACACCCGGGAGACTCGGTAAGATCCTGGAGAAGCGTTATGAGAGCCTCGGTGCGACTGAGGAGATTTCCAAGGAACAAACTGGATGGGGTCTACTTGCTCAAAGTGAAGGACCGGAAATGTTCCCTCTCTTGCCCTACGAGCATATGCACAAGGATGATGACGCTATAGAGTGTTCGATACTTCAGAAACCAGAAGGGTTCGAAGACGGTCCGGATGACTTGCAGACTTGTTGGAGATTGAAGCTTCATAGACAATTGAGCGAATGGCAACCGCATCCCAAGCTCAGGTACGTCTCGGCTCATGGTGGCTTGATATCCGCTCGCGTGCGCACTTGCTTTTCTGCTTCCTGACACTGTTGGTGCAAATCCATAGCAACAGCCACGATCAAGGAGAACGGAACAACCTCGCCGCTCGCAGACTCCTAGGATGTCTCCTCGCCCCTCTTTTTCCAGAACCTCTCAATGAGGGCGGATGTTCTCTCAAAACGACCAAGATAGTATTGGGAAATTGGGGGTACTGGACCCAGGCATTCAACCGTGATGGTACGTCAGGAGAACATATCTGGGCGATGAGCTTGGTAAGTGTCTCGTCCAAGATGACCAATCATATCCCTGCGGCGACTGTTTTGTGGAGTTCTGAGTAAAGATCTGCTCGTTTTCGCCCGTCTAGATGGACGCGATGGAAGAACAAGGGTATACCGTCATGGCTGTGACCTCGTACGAAGGAATGATCATGACTCATGCCGCCTTACCTAATCTTGTGTGAGCCGGAGATGATTTGATCCTCTGCTCCCTCAAGACCTTATAGGGGGGTCCGGGGGTGGGGGTTTTTTTGGCGTCATCTAAACAAAACATGTTAGGTATGTCTGGATGCGCATTTTTCTCAGCTCTCGGAATATACCAAAAGTTTTACGTAAAATCGTAAACTGACGGCGCTAGGGCCAATAAACCCCGTTTTTGAGCGCAATTTTG
>BCIV01000026.1:0-104480 GCA_001600055.1 Filobasidium wieringae
TAGGAACGTCACGTGTTCTAGCCATTGAGTTCAGCTTTGTGAGTGAAATTTCACAAGTCATGTCCAAAAAAAAAAATGAAATTTGAAATTTAGCCATTAGAGTGTATTTCCAGACGTTATATTTCGGTCCATCTTTAACTTTTTTTTTTTCAAAATTGCGCTCAAAAACGGGGTTTATTGGCCCTAGCGCCATCAGTTTACAATTTCACATAAAACTTTTGGTATATTCCGAGAGCTGAAAGAAATGCGCATTCAGCCATACCTAACATGTTTGGTTTAGATGAGGTTGCAAAAACCCCCGCCCCCGGAACCTCCCTATAACCCCTAACCCCGAAAATCACAAGTCATGACCGAGAAAAAAGATGAAATTTTGAATACAGCCATTAGACCATATTCTGGAGCAGTTCTAAAAAAGTTCATCTTTAACTTTTTTTTTTCAAAATTGCGTTGGAAATCGGACGTTTATGCATTTATCTCCAGCCTCGTGCGACCCCATGTTGTGGGGATGGTATATATGGAAAGCTGAAGAAATTTGCTTCGTGATAGACACCACCCTGAAGTCTCTAGCGCGATATTGAAAAATGAGGCGCCAACCCCAACCCCGGTCCGCCCCTATAACCCCTAAGTAGAAACCTTCCGCTCTCTTTATGTACATCCATCGCTTGTGGACAAGTCTGCGTAGTTGGAGTTGATGTGACCGATGTAAATCGCGAACTCCAACTGAAAGGTCATACCATATCGCGAGAAGTACAGAGCTTCGTCTCATCAAGACATTTTTGGCTAACCATACCAACTTGCGTATACTTTACTCGGATGCGTCGCGGGTCTCGATGATCTACCAGGCAAGCAAGCCATGTCCTAGTGCGAGAAGACATGTCACAACCTTATCGTCCTGTTTCATATCTATCAGAGCCATGAAAATGATCAGCCACAACTTCCATATAGTCGGTACGGTTCCTCGCAGCGGAGGTAACACCGTCACGAGCTAAAGAGATAATGATATCAGGGCCGCGAGTCTCCCAGTGCGAACGCGCAGGGAAGACGAACCTTGATACCAGCGATGGCTGTCTTGATGATTGCGACAGTTCCAACGTTAATCGACCAGACAGCGCTTGGCTTGGTTCTTTCCGGGCCGTCGGAGAGCAGTAGACTATCGTCATGTTTCATGGTCCTGGACATCGGTCGATGACCTGTTTTGACTAGAGCATCCACTGCGCTAGGCCGTGTGATCGTCTCCACCTGATGCAACAACGAGAGTCGGGACTGCGATGAGATCCCAGCTATCGCTCATATAGGGAGACAGCTCACTTTGATAGCTCGCCACGTTTGTAATGCTCGCGCAGCGGTCGGTCGTTTCGCTGGCGAGACATGCAGGAGCTGTTCAAGCAAGTCGAGCATTCCCCCAGGTATGCCTCTTCTTGCACAATTGACCCGCATGTTTTGATCCGCCTTGAATCTGTCACATGGCGCTCAGATCATCAGCTTGTGTAGCCGTCGAACGATTCCTGAGACTGTCAGTACCCATCATAAGTCTTGATCTTCACCTCGAGCTCGTCGTAAGTCGCTGTTTCCCCATAAGGCAGTTTGAGGAAAAGTAGCTTATGTAGGATCATCCCTGCAGCGTCGTGACCGATTGGTCAACTCGATACTATCTCACTCGAGCGTACTAGGGACAACTCACCTAGTCCCCAGATATCTAATTTGGAATCCATTTCGGAGAACCGACCGTGCAGATCGGGTGTGATCGTCTCAGGCGCCTGCACACGAAGGGACGTATCAATATCAAAGTCTGTTGCTCATCCTCACCGCTTTTGCATACCAAGTACCTAGTCAAAGTAAGCGAATACGGTGAGCATGGAACTAACACATCTCAACTGATGACTTACTCCATTGTACCCGTCTCGCCGGTTCGTGTACGATCGCTATGCTGGTAGATGGCTCGAGAACTGCCGAAATCGGATATCATCGCCGTAGGACTAGCCCCAGCCGTAGATTCTGTTCAGTATATTCCTTTGTCAAGTGAACGTACGCCTGATAGTACTCACATGAGCTCCCCTTCGAATAGATGAAGCAATACGTTTGGGCATTTCAAATCCAGATGTACGATTCCTTTCGAGTGCTATGACACCCGATCGACTCAGCTTCCCGGTGTTTGCAGTAGGAGAATCGGTTACATGGCTCACGAGAAAATCTAACCCTTCGATCACATCCCCGAAAAGACTCTCCAACTCGTCCCTATTGAACAAGATCACCCCCCTAGCGTCCCGCTTTAGATACCCCGAAGCGATCCCGGACGCCCGTTCGGTCTTTGAACTGAGTCTTCTTCTTCTGAACATACGTTTCCTTTCGGATGCCGAGGTCAGGTCAGAATCGTCGTTCCCGTTTTCTCCAGGTTCGAAGACTTGGTCGTCTGAGGATGAATATCTCGAATTGATGTAGGAATCGATGTTCCCCGCGTTCGCGTACATCATGAGGATACTAAGAGAGGAAGGGTCGGTCAGTGTGTGGGAATACGTTGTGATTGTGATAGTCGATCACTTACTGCAAAGCCTCTATAGGAGGAGCTAACCTATCGTTTCCAATATCAGTAACCTTTTACAAACGCTACCCGAACACCAGACGTACCTCGAGAACCGGGCCGGTTCGATCCAAACGTGTTCGTACGGTATGATATTCTTGTGTCTCAACAGCTCCAGCAGTTTCACTTCTTTCAACATGTCCACCAAGTAACTACGAGAGGTCCCTACGGCGATCTTCTTGACGGCGTGGTACGAAAGGGCGTTCCCGTTCAATACGTGTTGACAGAGATAGACGGAACCCTGAGCACCCATTCCGAGGCGTTTCTCCTCGATAAAGTATCTAGTCGGAGAGGATCAGGGTTCAGTAGATGCGGAGATTACTGGTAAGTGTGGATCGGACTTGCTTTGTGTAGTACCCATCGACATTCACTTTCGGGTCTTGCGATGGCTCCTGTCCGAGATCACCAATCGAACCACGTCTAGAAGTGCTCGTACTATTCCCCTGAGACTCTGGATCCAGAGCTTGAACTAGAGAACTGGTCCCATTTCGTTCCAGCATCTGAAAGTAAGGCTGAGTCCTCAAGAGCTGAGTGTGTCGTTGACTTCGTCGAGGATCGATCGCCAGAGTTCCCGGATCGTTTACCTCTTCAAACGTTCGATCGCTATCCACGCTGCCTTCACCAGGATCTAGATCTGTTCCGAACGGATAACCGGCTTCGTTCTTCCTCCTATTCCCCGTAGGTGTGAACTCGCCGTCCGGTATTTCCTGGAAACAGAACGGACATGTTTGTACGAGTGGAGGGGAATTGGATCCCGGGACGACTCTCGTCAGATGATGAGGAGATGCGATGACCAGACCGCCGTGGTTCCCGCTTGCCTCAGCTGGATCAACGATCGAGGCTCTCCTCACTACCTGCATCTGCCTCGTGGTGTGTTCTGAGGGAGGTGGTTCCTGCGGATTAGGACCATACGTCGTGTGGACCTGAATGGAGCCTCTTATTCGCGATCTCCAAAGGATGACCTGTTTTGGCTGTTCGGGGATCGATATATGTTGCTCGTCCATTACTTGACCAGCTAAGACGAGATTGGATGTCATTCATGGTATACGCTACGTTCTGGCTGAACAGGAAAGTAGAATCAAAGCAGAAGAGGTCGAGAGGTCATCTGAGCGGACTAGGTCCTTGCGCACAAACACAACACGTCGTCACGTAAGCTAGTTCGGATCCGGTAGAGCAAGGCGAGAAAGCGATACGGGTGCAGCACAACTGCGTCATGAGCACAGCACGGGGGCGCCACAAGCAGGCACAAACATAAGACAAGGCTGTACAACTGAAGCACGACTGCGTCTCAAGGGAAACACGAGCTCGGCCCAAGTATAGCACACGAGTCAAACAGGAGATTTAACCCCGTCAAACAATCAACCAGGTGAGGATACTTGGACATACTTGACTCGATGTAATGCACCATCGAATCAATCAATACAATGCCTGCTGATGTGATCCAACCTTTCGAAGTAAGTGTAGGTCCACAAGGATCATCGTTTCAAGGCTGGCTTCATAGACAAAATGTCAGCACACCATGACGGCAGCCTTTGGCTGATCGTTGGCGAACCGTGGGCGGATTCATTGGCGATCAGGTATTCCAATAAATTCATTCCGTACAGCGTCTAAAACGTTTACAAAAGGTATAGCATCTGACATATCGATACATGCTCGCTTAAAATCTAGGTCTATGGTCGTCCACATTTCACGCGTGTCATTCGTCATCATCGTCTTCCCCCTCCAAGCCCGACTGACAATCCTCCTCCTCCAACTTGATCCGCCTCTGTCTCCTCCTCCACCAAACGAGACCGTACACGGCGATCGAGATCACCACGAGACCGAAAGCGCCGGCCAAGAGAGCGAGATAGCCCCAATCTTCGAACCAACCGGGTTCATAAGGTACAAGCACCCTATCGATCAAGACGACCCCGCCTCCGAGTGACTGTCCGCCTACCCAAGGCTGACGCTCCGAGTCCCATTGGACGGTCTCGTATCGGTCCCCAATGTGGGTCCAATTGGGACTCGCCCGGCCCGCCTCGATCACTCTGGCCGCGTTACTCTGTTGTCCCACCCCTCGAGCGGCATTCACGCCGACGAGCCAAGATCCATGACCGTCGTTCCGGAAGATGACGTCCCCGTACTTCCGACTCGATCTGAGCGTACTGTAGATGCTCTCATCCAGTAAGAGCAAAGGGAAAGACGCTTTCGCTTTGAACGAACTGGTAGTCATTCCGGAATCGACGTTCGGGCCGGAAGTCACGATATGCAGCTTCAAAAGGGAGACCAACGCGTCCCGATCGTTCTGATAGAGAGTCAAGTTCAGGCGAGAAAACGCCTCGTCCGTAGGTGCAAGTATCGTATAAGGATACTCAAACGTGACATTCAACGCTGGTTCTCCCCCAGTCAAGACCCATTCCATATCAGCCCTGACGAGCAGATCGATTAGAGTGGAACACCCCGCTCCGTGCAAAAGCTTGCCAAACGTCAGATCCACAGCAGGAGGGATCTGGACCGCGTCGATCGCGTGAATGGACCCGGTCCGGGTGAGCAGATCGTTCCCCAAGATCCTGCTCGGTCTCGCTCCGTTGATCGGCAACATCGTCCCGCTCGTATTCGTATAGGGTCCAGTGATTTCGTATGACGTCACATTGACTCCCTCGGTAACGTTCAAGTAGATGTCATCTCCCGTCATCGTCCTGATGGAAGTCGAGCCGGGGACCATATCGGTGTTATAAACCAATCCATCCAACGCGTGGTACCTCACGACCCTCCTCAGATCGTCCTTCCCACCGGGTCCGAGTAAGTACCTCCCGCCCAGCCCGAGATCACTGAACGCTTGGTTAGTAGGTGCGAGCCAAGTCACGCCCGCCGCCTTGTGTACCAACCGATTCAGTCCGGCAGCGAAAAGAGAGGCGACGAACGTGCTCAGGTTGAGATCGGATACGGCGGTCTGGATCACGTCCGTTGGAGGGTCGTTGAGCGTGGTGACGAGGTAGATCATGTAATCGTCCCCGTAGTCTGCGAGGTGAGCGTGCACAAAGGGTTGTCAATTTCGAACTACTACTCGAGCAAACGACGTGCCCCGACTCACATGGCTCTCCAACGACCGCAGCAGCTCCGAACCTCAAATCACTCACTCCGCCATCCTCCGTATCCCGATCGACATGTACCCTCACTCTCTGTCTATTCCCCTTCAAGAGACTCGTCACCAGTTCAGTCTCCGCCAACGTTCCGTCCGTAAGGTCCTTGGGCTGGAATCGACCGGGAAGGATATGATACCTCAACATCTCTTCCAGCTCGTCTTCACTATCGTCGGCAGCGCCTGAGATATCCCGTCGAGCATCCTCAAGGACCTCATCGGTGGGCACGAGAAAAGTCCAGCCGCCCTCTCTCCTCTTGGTTATATACTCCTGCGCCAACCCGGTCTTCTCGAGCAAACCGACGAACCGGGAAGCGTTGAGCGCCAACATGACTTTCCCCGGATCGTCCAGTAGTTTGAATCGGGGTGGGAGGATGAGATGGGAGGTAAGATGGATGACCCCATTCTCGGCGAATATATCGGGGGTGATGACTTTCGTCCCGTTCGCGGTCAAGTGTCCGGTCTCGTTTCTCTCCATTGAGATTGTCCCATTATCGATCGTCCGGACTGGAAAGTACCCTCGACGCCAGTAAGCACCTGGCCGTAATCGAAAAAGCGTACTTGAAGACTCACACAACGTCCCCCCCTTCAAACTCACGTTACTCCTCCAGCCAATCACCGGCCCATCCTTCCTCCCGCGCTTCACGTCCAGCACCGCATGTCCACCCAGTACCCTCTCCCTCCCTTCCCCGCCCCAAGGACCCCACAAGTACGACATCTCCAACTCGTCAAACGTCTGCTCGAAGGCCGAATTGGGCGGCGCGAAGATGGTCAAATGAGGATCGTTGTACAGGTCGGGGACGAGGGTGGTCATGCTCGAAGGGGACGCGGTGGGAAGAGAGAAGAGAGATCTGAACCGACCGAGTTGTAGGATCCGGTCGATTTGCTGGCCTGCGTGAGAGGGCAGCGATCAGCATCGGCGAATGTGAAATTGTCTGTACCCCGTCCACCCAAGGCCATAAAACCCTAGGCCCTAAAGTCCAAAACCATC
Source organism: Filobasidium wieringae (assembly GCA_001600055.1). Classification (NCBI taxonomy): domain Eukaryota; kingdom Fungi; phylum Basidiomycota; class Tremellomycetes; order Filobasidiales; family Filobasidiaceae; genus Filobasidium; species Filobasidium wieringae. Next base: position 6,691 of record BCIV01000026.1, read on the forward strand.
ACACATAACGTCCTCGTTCCACCTCTAGGGCGTAGAGCGTAGAGCAAGAGCGTATAAGTGTAAACGGTAGAGCTAGAATCATAGAACTTTGTCTGTCCCACTCCACCCGAGCCCATAAACCCTAGCCTCTAGCGCCCATAACCATACCACCCAACGTCCCCTTCATCTTCCCACCTCGATCCGTAAACCGTAGAGCAAGATACGCAGACCACACGCCACACACCACACACCACACACCACACACCACACACCACACACCACACACCACACACGCCAGAAAGAAAAAGGGTTTAAGGTGTACTTACCAATACTTTTTGGGACCCTCAACACTCCATCGAGCGCAATCACGACCCCGTCACTCGACCTTCTCATCCTCGTCCCGTTCTTCTTATGCTCCTTCTCCATAGCTCTATTGCCATATGCTTGTGCTTGTGCTTGTCCTTGATCAAGATCGCTGGCCCAACCGGTCCAGACCCCCACCCCTCCGTGACCTAGATGATCGACGCCCACCCTAGCCGGTCCGTGAGCCGGTGGATCGAAGAGGAGTCGGAGTTTTTGAGATGAGTGGCCTAGAGGTGAGCGGGGTGGAGCTGAGTGGGCTGGAGATGAGAGGTCTAGCGGTGCGTGCGATGGTGTTCCTTGGAATGTGAAAGGAGAGTGGGGGTGAGGTGATGAAGGAGGCAGGGGGAAGAGGATGGTCGTCTCTGTAGAAATGTTGTTGATCATCCATCGATCTTCTTTTCCTCGAGAATCAGAGTGGGGAGAGTCGAGAGCCTCGTGCGAATATCGAGAGTCGTGAGAATCAGCCATGAAGTCAAAAGCCTGTTCAGATCGCAGTACCTCGAACGACGACGAGGAAGAGCTATCTGATTCGAACGGTAGGGTATAGTTGAGGATATGGTAGAGTAAGAGCTGATGAGTCTTGATGAGGACGTTATCGGCGAGTTCCGAGTCGTCGTCGTTGATGTCGTTGTGGTTATGTGAGAGGTTGTCGTATGAGTGGTCGTCGTAGAAGAGATTGCTGATAAACATCTTGACCTGCTTCTGATCACTATCTTCGTCTTCATCACCACCACTCTCCCTCGCCCATCTCTGCCAAGCCTCATCGGTCGGAGCGAACAGCGTCACTCCCCGCATCATATTGAGCGTCGGGACGAGCTTGCATCGCTGTAGCAGCCTGATCAACACGGTATGATCCGGACTTGAGGATAAGATGTCGATCACCGTGGTCGCCAGAGGTTCGATGGGGGCGGCGGCGGTGATGAGGAGCAGGCAGAGCGTCGCTGCTATAAGTGGGAGGAAACGTTTGTTGCTGGCCATGGTGATCGGTAGGTCGTTGTTACCATGGATGAGGTCGATGATGTGGTGGAAGCGACCCAGGTGAATCTGATGTGGTCGAGTCAAGGACATGAGAGGAGATGGATTCATCGTGACGCAAGCCAGATCGACAGATCGCACCGCGGTGTAAAATCTGCAAAAGGGCTAAGTACTTTTCATTTGAGTATGCGTTATCGCGCATGTGCCGTCGTCGTGTTGCAGTCGTGATCACCCGTGTTGCACGTGTACTTTGGCATCCTCTACTACTAGCCTGGTACGACTGATCTCGAATATGCGTTATCGCGTTGCGCGACAACTCGTGCTGCAAATGTGACAATGACGTGTTTTCTTTACGCTCCCCGCGCGCGTTTGTGCAACCTCGTGCTACAATCGTGAAACCTGATATCGCACTTGTGGTGCGCTTATGCTGCGCTCGAACGAGGCGAGGCCTGATCCATCGTCCAGGAAGAAACAGTCAGGGGCTCAGCAATCGATCATCTGTATTACGGACTGGAAAATGAAAGCTACATTACTCAGCAATATAGAAGCGATATCACCACATCTGGATGATACAATGTCGATTTGTTTCCATCAGCATCTCTTCCTGTTCTCTGAGGGAATTCTGTCAGCCCGTAGATACGGTTCATATCATTCGGTAGCAAGAACTAGATGGCGGATACCTGGCGACCGCTAAAAGTGCGGAGACTACATAACTTTGCGATGTGACGATTCGAAGACGCCATGAACCTCGATATCTGCCATAGCACGATTTCGTTAGTGACAGGTGGTTCGTCTTCGTCAGCAACGACGTGTCGAGCGATCCTGGATAGACTCTCCCTAGATCTGGCGTTCGGCTTTTGGAGACGATCTGTTCTCAGCCGTCTGCCCGCAGATATCTTATCGCGACGAGTCTCGACTAGCCATGTTCCACCGCTGACGCTACATAGCTGCCATGCTTAGGATAGACAAGGGCAGGCGGCGGATGGAAGTCTGGGATGAGAAACGATTCTTCGATACGCGCCGGTCTACACGTGTACGTTTCAAATTCGGAGTTGTGCAAACGTACGATTCTGATTGCGATGTTTTCCCTTGCTCCTGTTAACGGTAGGCATGAGAGGAATACATTACCGCTGATGGCTGATAAATTGAGGGTTAGGGGTTACCAGACTTCAGCATTCAATCACACCGCCTGAGCGTATAAACGTAGTAGACCTTGCGCGATGATAGCGACGACGATCTGCAATCAGCGTTGCTATACAAGCACTCTAGATACAACGTCGCGTCCACTACAAATGCAACCAGTCCGGGAAAGGATAGAAGCGGATGGCATCGATAATGACACGCCTTTGCGATATCTCACCATAACGAGTCTTTAGCAAGGTCAATGCTCTGGAGTTCAGCGATGACGGATCTAAGCAAGAACATGATTGGCCACTAAATAAGTTCATCTCGCTCACGTCAGGGAATCTACAACTTTTCAAAGAGCCCTCGAATGATCAATTATAGATGGTCCAGGTAACGTAGCTCTGTTCCTGCAAACCAGCCAGATAACGACGTAGTGATCGCGCAGTCGGAACTGCCAGAAAATCCACGATTGAGCAGATGACCTTCTCCGCTGTAACGCGCAAGTGCGAGTACTGACGTCCGATCCATTCCCCTGCGGTTTGGGTCTGTGGAACATAGTCAATCAGAGAATGAGGACGTTGAAAGCTCACCCTGAATCAGTTGCGAGGGCTTAAAAGGCTCGATACATTTATCTTGAGCAATCGCCAGGTCAAACGAAGGGAGAAAGCCATGCGAAGATCGCAGTGATCAATTTCGTCACCACCGGTGGCCATCACTTGACATCCATCATTGTGCAAAGGTGAGCCGCCTGCGAGTCCTCCTTTGACGGAGACATCGGCGTACCCTTGCAGAGCAATGATTCGAGCCTAATACTTCAAAAGGCGGTCCATCTTGCCGCAAGAAGGCTGCATGAACCAGTGTATGCGATGTGATTGGTACGACCTGGCCCAAGTACATGATTCTGTCACAAATCTCCTCCCAGAAGCGTTTCGACGGCGTTGCCAATAGAAAGGAATCGAGACGGAAATAATGGCACGGTCGGACGAACTGATTCTGCCTTCAAGGTAATCAGGAAAATGTTCCTTGTCGTTATATCGAAATTCAAGGCGTCGGCCTGACGAGTTGCGTAAACTTATCGGGCAGATCCGTCCTAGTCGTGAGACCAATAACCATCTGACCGACAGCGTGAGAGACCTGTCAAATGCTGTCTGCTGTGCAAAGATGGCCTTTCAGTTGTTCCGCCTCTTGGTAAATGAATCCCTTTCCAGCCGTTCGGCTCTCTTCGCGCGACAACGGGACGTAAACCGATCGACGTTCAAGGTCATCAAGGTTGAGCGACCAAGTGCGGAACACAGCCATCGACCGTCCACTCCGACGGGTACTGACCTCTACGACGTCTCAAAACCCACTCGGCATGATCGTCCATCGATGATCTCCAGACCGAAATGTATGACGGCGACATGCTTTGGGGGCGAGATATGGTTGTCCGTGAATCGATGATGAAACTTGGATCGTTTGACCAGCTGCTTGTAGATACAGAAGGTCAAAGATGTGTATGACCGATCGACCACCATACCTAGCTTTCATACTATTCGGATCCATCGAGGTGACGGTCCATGTTGATCATGATGGGCGACCTGCATCAAGCCTTTAATCTTTATACGCCCTCGTACGATCGGGTCAACGATGACCCATCCTACGATCCTCATTGTGATCACCCAAGTGGGTGACGATGGTTTCGATAATCACTACCAACCCCTACGTTCGTAAGCTGTCTCTGCCCGGTAGTGTCGTGTCCTCTATCGGAGCGATGTTCATCGAGACTGTCGAAAGCGGGCTCATCTCCTACTTCAAATCAGGCTATCGGTCATCCCGCCCTCCCTCGAAGATAATTGCCTGTCTCGAGATGGAAAATCCTCGGCCATGGAACGGAGGATACTATCACAGGAAGCTCACTTTTGGCCTGCCCAGATCCAACCGGTGGATGCCAAGTCCCGAAGCACCGAGCTTAGACCCTGTTCGACCTGTATCACTCCAGAGCTACTCAGGAGGACTCCCCTTCATCGGCCACTCGAGGTCGAGCCGAGCGATCTCGTGACGGGGTCGGGTCGATGTTGAGGTCTATAACATGAATTGGGAGGACCGCAAGACGAACGAACGATGCCCGTCCGATCCTTTCAAGAAAAGGTCCTCTTGCATGATCGTACAAAGTCGGACCGATCCGAGCGAGGCCTTTGGACGTGAGGTGACGTCTTTCCCTTGATCCTGAGCCTACGTCAAGTGTCGAGAATCGATGGGGACGATGCCATGGGGTCGTCAACGGTATAGCTTGAGAACGAGGTTTGTTGTTGAGCGTAGATGGAATGAACCTCTGGGAGTGAAAACGGGCTGGGGTTGGGGAAGATGGGCTTGGATATGTGGGTCTGTCGTCTACTACTGTTCAGGCTTTGTACGGTCGATGCGTTCGGTTGAAGATAGGTCATATTAGGGCATTGTCGATCTATTGAGAGGCCAAGGAAAGCTTTAGGATGTTGCAGTTAGTGACCGACGTATTAATAAGGAAGCGGTGGATCCTCACCATAGTCTGAACTCTACCACTCCTCAGACATCTATCATCCTTTTCAGTGAGGATGCTGGTCCTATAGACCAGAGAATATCCGACCGAGCCTCTCATAGTCGCATTGTCGAGCCGATGGTGCGAGGCAGGATGGGATGGTATGCCTGGTTGAATTGCTCCTGCCAGTACCTATGGCCTATGGCCAACAGGGTGTGGGTTTCGGATACGAAGTACGGTGTGACTATGGGTCAGGTTGATGTGTTGGAATCATCAGGTAGACACAGACGACACGTCCGATGATGGTCTTCATGTCGTGCTTGTGCTCTTTCGTACCGTGTTTGTGCTATGGTCGTGCTACAACAGCGCAACACCGTGTTGCGCTTGTGATGCGCTTATGCGGTGTCACGCGCGTCTTACCACTCGTGAACAGCATATGACGCGCGTGAACGGGTCTTGACTCATTCACGACTGGCTGGATACAGCCGGACATGATCTTGTACGCGTGTCCGCCAGCTACCTGATCAAGGGCGACGTGTAAGTCCGATCCGTGGAGGCGCGTCGCTCGAGCTCGATCCCACCTGATCACCTCGATATCGAAGAATCATCAGCTCGATATTCCCCATCACTCGACGTCTGACCTCCTCCAACATCTCATCGACAGTGATATCCACGAAAGTATAGGTCTCGATAACAACCTCTATGCGGCCTCTGATATCGATGCTTGAGTAGGGTCCAGCGATACCACGATATCAAGACATCTCGGCAAGGCTTCGAAAACGTCAAACAAGGCAGCTCACCTCGAATTGAACATTCAACTTTCGACTCGATGCCTACAGCAATCGCACCACCTCTGTGCCCTCTTCTCCGCTTCTGGGGTCGCTTACCTGGGAATAACATCGTTCGATTTCAAACATCGACCAACTCCACTATACAATACCACAAGTCTGGTCGTCCAGCAATCCTCGCCTTAGCTGAGGCCTGATAGAAAGTGATCCACTACCGCCTGCAAGAAAGGACAGGAACTCGCAGTCACCTTTCTTCGTTCCTTATCGTCTTCGTCATTCAGTTTAAATCGTTCAAGAGGCACAGTCTCTACCGATGTCGCATCTCGCAACGACCGTTCAGCGTTCCACCATCAATACGTCCGACATGGAAGAATCGATCACTGTTACCCGGAGCTTCAAGGGAGCAGGACCATGCATTATACCTCGTCAGCGTCGGTGAGTCCATAATTGCTCGGTTCACAGGACAAGACGAATCCTCTATCGCTCGTATTGATTATTCTCGTTCCGTCGATAGTCGGCCGCGACGACCAAAAGTCCCGTAGATTCTACTGGGGTCAAGTTCCAGCTTGAGTCACTGCTGGCACTCTGCCCGAGGATCGCCCGCGGGAGACCGCTTGCTGGTATAGCACAGGCGACGTTTGATCGAGTCTCTCGCCCGGTCGATCTTTCCACTCGGCTGACGAGATGAGCCCCGGCTCATGACCCGATCCATGACTTCCGTGTGACTGACGATGCGTACATGTATCCCGTCATCTCCTTGGTTTGGCAGGTATAATGCAAGAGATATACGACCGAGCTGTCCAAGAGGGTTCATGGCAGTGAGATCCGAATCGATGGAGGAGAGGACACATGAACAGTAAGTCTAATCTGGAGTCTCTGCGACAAGTTTCTCGCTGATGATACTTACGTATCCCGCTCTAGCTCGGCTCACGGGGGCAGGTATTCGCACAACTCCTGGTCCCTTGTCGTGGCGATATCCGGACTGGACTGGACCCATGCTATGATGACAATAGTGCTTAGATCTCGGGATTCGATTGCGTACAAGAAGTATCCCTGATCTGGCACCAGGTTCACATGGCAACACGAGGCCAGACGTGGGGATCGTACGACTGGCTTCACCGGATCAAGGAGTTTCAAGCGGTTCGAAGAGACCGGACAAGACGTGAGGTCATTAGGGGACGCTCGGCACTACCGGTTCCGACATACGATTGCAGCGACAGCTGAAAGCTGAGTCGTCCTTGAGGTCAGGAATAACACACGTCCATGACAGCCACGATCGGCTGCCCGACGGTCATCCGATTAGTCACCTCCGTCTTGCAGGATCCTACGGGTCGTTTTTCACAGACCATACCTCTCTCCGGACGGCGTTGTCAAGTATCGATGAGTAGGCATTGACGGCGGACCTGCAGGGGTACACTGGAAGCTATGCCGATGCGTGCACTTGATGACGGGAGGATTTCGTATCATGCAGGAAGACGATTGGTGGGATCGTCATGTGAGTTTCGGTCCGTATGCTTCGATGTAGACTTTGGGCAATGTCGAACCCACGATATCACATATCATCCGTTATGTTGAATCCATTCCGTTCGTTTCCATAATGCCAAGGATCTTGATCTGTGAACATGGTCGTCCTATATCAGACAAGACGGAAGGAAACTCCGGAGCTTGAAATGAGACAATTCGGGAAGGGGATGTGCTAAGCTTAGTGTTGACGGCCTAGAAAAGGAGAAGCACTCAAGAAAATCTACACATTGGTTGACGATCTGCGTACAAATTCTTGGAATACGGTACAAGCACCTCTACCCGCCTCATGGAGGCCATATCCCTCATCTGTTCCCATCTGTCACACCGTGCGCCGCGCAAATCTACCGATCGTTAGTTGGAGCAGTCAACCTCTCGTCAGAGCAAAGCGTACCACCCGTGTCGGCGATTCATCACGCACTAACCATATATATACTGATACTCACAAGCCTGAGCCCATCCAACCAGTCCGGCTCGTAAGCAGATCTCATTCAACATCGATGCGAACATCATGAAAATCGTCGCGAAACAAGGTACCGCGCTGGGTGGAATCGACCGCGCAGAGCTACTATCGAGCCAAAACAGCTCCAACAATCAATCAATCGATCGATTGATAGGTCTTATTACCGTCGATGTGGGCTCAGGCGATAAGCCTGATTCACGGGGGAGTTCCATCGAGTTCGAATACTTTGCTTGGGTAAGGTCTCACAGTCGCGGAAATCCGCTTCCGAGTGATCAGTCGAACCAAGTGATCAAGTAAGTCCTGCTGTCGTTTCTCGCTCCCGCGTGAACGTCATCGATGTGTAAACTATACTGGATAAATGCGCAAAGCATTGAGACGTAACTCATCTGATATAAAAGACACTGGTTAATCATAGCTTTTACCAAACTAGATCAGTTCTCGTCAATAAACCAAGCCAAAGAAGATGATCTTCAGAGGCGCGGTGGAGAGGGTCGCTGGCTTGAACGTCAGTCTCCTAGGGAAACTACCCGTGCTGTCGGTGGAAGCCATGGTTTCTACCGGTGAAGTAAGTGACATGTAGTAGACTAGCTATAGTACTGATTATCAGCATTGCCTGACAGTATCGATAGATGTTCGTCCCATCTCGCTCTTGTCATCCGTTTAATAGCTAAGAATTTCAGGCTGGAGCACGACCTTTGTAGTAGGAGACATGTCAATCGCACGATGTACGTACAGCTGACGAGCGATGTGATACCGAATACGTGTTCTGTGAAAAAGTTGGGTCGCTTGAACCCAATTTACAGGATCCACATGACATCTTGAATCGTGCTGCTTCTGTCTCTTGAGTTTGGCGCGTTTCCACATTCAATGTTCCTGTGAGATATCAAGCTGGGTCGAGTATCCAAATCCCTAATGCGCTTGATCAGTTGATCAGGCTTTGTTGAAATGGATCGGCTCTGGACGAAGTCCGACGTCGCAATGTATGATGCGCGCAATGATATATGTCAATAGATACTCTCGTAGAAATGCTCCTACCTGTACAACAAAAGCTCGAGCGATGCATCACACTGACACCTGAACCTGGAGATTGACAAAGGCCTCTTTCACAGTTTTCTATCTTGTCGAGTCTATAGACCCTACCAGCGTCTGGGCTCGTGTCCCTTCACAGAAATTGTGTAGTATACGCGCGTGAATTTGTGATAGGCGACTTCAAACAGATGGCCGCATTTTAATGAAGATCGGCAAGATTCAGGTTATCTAGGATTTCTAGAGAATCTCATGATCTATCCATACCGTAACAGTTTGATTCGCTGAAGCAACGAGCACGTAACACAGCTGAACGAACAAATTGCGAGTTCATCGCCCTCAAAACCGTCAAGAGCGATACGATGTTGGTCTTCGCACCACAAGAACCTGGAATTCTGATTATGTTGATATGTTTGAGCCCAAGAGTAGACTAGGCGACTGTTTGTAGCCCAACAGCCCCCAGCATTAGCCTACAGCGGTGTAGTCATTTTCAATGTATCCCTTTCCTAAATTAAACTACTCTTTCCTCCCACCTGATGTGCCACTAAACATAGCCAGACTCGCAACTCAAATGCGCTGGACCTGGTAATGACCATATCTCGAAGATGGAAATACTCTTCTCGTACGCGTGTCTATCATCTCGTACGCGATGATTGATCTTCCGCCTCGAAGAAGATTGGCCAGCCATCTGAAAAGATCATATTTTTCGAACAAACACGTCACTTATCTTTTTCCGCAACTAGAAGATGAATCGTCAACAATCGCGACAAAACGATCTGTCGTCGAGGTGAAAGCCATTCCTTTATAAAGATATTGTTACTCTAGACAAGCCTATATACTATATACGACTAACACCGCATCCCATCAGCATGTATCAAAACTACAGCTACGTCCTGGAGATAGAATCAGATTGAGAGGCTTGTATGCGTTTGCGGAGATGTCCTGGAGTTCCTCGAGATTTCGAAGGGTAGTTGTCAAGAAATCGACTGGTCCACCACCACTCCAGCCGTTCCTGGTCAGCTCGACATTGTTCTCCGCTCTCAGAAAGGCCTACAAGAGTACCTCTCGACACGTAACTCAGCACAATCATCCGCAATCCTTACGTGCTGGCTGTTGGAATTGCTCGAAAGACAGGACGATACCTCTGAAAAGGTCAAACTCGTCTACCAGTACATCAGGAAGCACGGCCTGCTTGAGCACCTCCCACCGACTTTCCTCCCTGAGCCTGCACACTCGGAAGAAGACGAGGAATATGAAGACGAAGAACAGCAAGACCGTGGATCGCCCTCGATATCAAGAACGGAGATCCGTTTTCTGGAAGCGATTGGCAAGGAGAGATTTCTCTCTGCGCTGACTGCGGCAGCCTCTCGATCGACACCTGATCACGAAAAGGTCAAATCAGCTTGGGGAAGAGATTTTCATGTCAAACTAGGGGCCCTGTGGCGTTGGAGAGATGGGTTCCCTTCCGATCACACTACTGCTGTGGCTATCAGAGAGATGGCTGTCACCACGGGCTCTATCGAAGTTGCTCTACCTTACCTTCACCAAGCTATTTCCAACAATCCTTCTCGCAAACAAGCCGATATAGCAGACGGATCTCTGAAGCGGAAGTACAAGGTCGCCACAAGGCATGCATCCGGAGTCGAATGGAGAGAAGCTTGGAAGCTGTACAAAGTCAGCCGCTGGAACCCAAACCATATCGCAAACCGTCCTATGACCTCACAGCATCCTTCCACACCAAATTCTGAGCTGGAAGGCCCCATCTCTGAACGCGGATCATCCGGATATGAAGGTAGCACTCCTGCTGGCAGCGACGACGAGGAAGGTAGCGGTAACGAGTCCGACATTGTTGACCAACCAGTGGAACGAAAGAGACGGCGACTGGGGGTCTATCGCGCTGAGCAAGATTCCACATCGGCAAGAAGTGTCAGTGACTTGCGTGTTTTCGTGTTTTGATCTCTCGTCAATAAATCTTATCTGAATACGTCTGCGTGCGAAATTTCGCAGGCTTCGGACGTCACTTCGCCAGGAGTTGGAAGAAATATGGCCGTGCAATCTCCTCCATCCTCTGCATCTCAACGTACTCAAGAATGGGCTTCGGACGATGTGACTCGATCACCTCCTGCCGACTTCTCACCTTTGCATAACGACGAAGAACTGGAGTTGCCTAATACGCTTGGTTTTATCCCCGGTACGCCTCGGGGGACTACTCAGTTACCCACAAGGGATTTGGAAGCTGTGGATTACGAGACTAGGCAACCCGCTCAACGGTCTGGTGACGAAGACAGATGTGTGCCTGTTATTGATTCTAGAGAACAAGCCACAACACCACACTTGTCTCTGCAATACAATGGTGGCAGACCGACAATAGTCCATGTGCGACATATCGCTCTTCCTTCACCGCAATACATATCGCTTTGGGTGGATCAATTCATTCATCGTCTTTCGTAAGTACTCTCAGTTATGTTATGCTCTTATTGACTAAGTCGGTGCACTTCACTCCCAGATTATCCTCCGAAAGCTTTGCGACCCCATTCTTCATCCGGGGTCCGGCGAAGAAACTGTATTCGGCTCACCCTTTCGACAATCAGGTTGAACACCGTCTCGCAGCTCAAGCCGTCATGGAGATACACAAAGAAGCCCTGGGTCCCTGGCCGCTTCTCGCCACTTCCTCTGATTCGTCCTTGGAGGTTTATATCGCTGGCCATTTCGTAGGGGTACTCGATCCGAAAGACCACCTGTTAGTCGTCTTCTTTGCCTTGAGGTCAACTATTGATGCTAAATTGACTTTCCAGGGTGGCATCGGCCGGCAAGATGATTCGCTTGCGCAGTACGATGGACACGACTGTTTCTATTGTGAACTACGTCAACGTATACTCAGCCGTGTGTGCTATACGTCGAATCAAGGCAAGCTCTGTACGGCGGTACGATGATCTGCAAGATGAAAGACGATGGGAACATGTCGCTCAGGATTGGCTAGTGCAAGCGAGCGACCGTAAGCGAAGAAGGGGACATGGACGGTACCTGATCGTTTCGCTGATCGCGCTTGTGCAATGTCATCAGGAAGCATGACGCAGGACTTGCTGTATAACGTTGGAACTGATATCCTTCCCTACCTCTCAGTGGCTCGGAGAGACGAGATCCAGCGGAAACTTTCGGAATTGCAAGATGAACTGGATGCGGATTAGAGAACATCATGTCGAAGAGAAGTTTGAGTAGTTCGTTGCTCGCCAAAGTAAGCGGTCAACTCTTTCGCATTCCTCCCTCGCTCCTGCATTCTTATTTTGTCTACGCTTCATAGCCGAAAGAAACCACGCCTCGGATCTGACTATTATTGGGCAATATCTCCGATCGATTATAACCTGGATGGCCAACTGATACCCACCTCCGCCACGCGCAGCGGGTACCTCCAGATCGACTTGTGAACGCACGGGGTCAATGCTCAGGGTCTGCGGATAAGATGAGCGACGGTAACAATCAAATAGAAGTAAGGCGTTCGCCAGTAATGTCGTCAGTCAGACAATCGGGTTCAAGCGGCGGGCTGTAAGTATATGTACTATACGTTGTCGACCAATATAATATCCTTCCGAAACGATCTTTGACTACGCTAGCATCCGGTAGAACTGTGAGCTGAGCTGTTATAGCACCTCCGCCTGTGCCGATGAGTCAGGTACCCGGTTTGAAAGCTAGGTACTTGCTGTAGGGTGATATGTCCCGTATGTCGAGTGTTCAAGCGCGGTCTCCCGACCGTTCATTTGAGCGTCCGCACCTTTGCGGCCATCAAATACAACCCCATGCGTATCAAATGCCACAGTATCTGGGGTACAAGATGGTTCTCCCCGATTATTGCTCGAGGACATTTGATGCCCAGCAATCGCTGAACTTGGAACCTCTCCTTACTGGGCGCAATGGGCGGTAATTTCAGAACAGGCGGGATGGCATTATATGACCTCCGTACCGACTATCGATCCCCAGCACGACAACAGATCCAATACTTATTACGGCTTCGGTTGTAAACTAGCTTTGGTCATCATGTTCAGCCCCAAAGCCCCGTTGCATCTTCGCTGACGGCCTGGCAAAAACATGACGTCCAAAGCTTTCTCACACATCACGAGAGAATCACGAGGATCGCACAAGTGAAGCACAAGGTTGCGCACGAGCGCAACACAGAGGGAAAAAAAGCGCAAAACACAAGCGCAGCACGGGACACGCAGAAATACACCACGAGCGCAACACAAACTCAAACACAAACGCAACACAGCAGGACACAAATGTAGCACGGCTCATAACATGACTGCAGCGCAAGCACGGCACAAGCCTAGCACGAGCTAACGCAAGCGGACCCCCTTGATGAGTTCGATAGGATACACTTTCCCTTCTATCGTTGGCATAGATACATCATCTTCTCCCCTATCACCACACTATCGGCACGGCAGATCACTATACTAGCTACATGGCACTCGATCTATAGTCTATAGCTACAATCGAGCTGTCTTTAGGCGGGCATGAAGCCACCATGTGGAATCACCAGCCTGTCTCGGTTCGGTTCTGGTGTCTCAAAGGAGTCCGTCTCATCATCAGTACGATCAGCAGTGATGGTCATCGGTGACAAGCAGCATCATGATTGTGGTACTCATCATACCTATATCATCTCCATCAAGCGGACTCGGGATTGGGATCAGCCGTGGCTGTAGCTAGCATTTTCAACTGCTGCCTAAAACTTCATCGCCATGGGTCAAGATCCCTCTCCTAATGACCGGCAGCGTTTACCTCGTCCAGATCACCACCGTTCACGGTCCTCACGATCATCCACATCTTCCCTAACGGTATCTGGCAACACGGCGTCGACTGTCCAGACCCATCAGAGCAAGCCGAGACGTAGAGGTGCTTCGATCGATGTCAACACCTGGCTAGCAAAGGTTGAAGAAGAAGGCCCGTTAGAAATTCCGAAGGATACCTTACATCGTCATCGAATCAGGGAAGACAGACCTCGTCCAACTCGTCAATCTCGATTCCCTGCAACTCCACTCTCTTCCACCCGACAGGAATCAGACCCACGTCCAGCTGCATACGACCCCGACTTCCTCCTCCATTACAACCGACGAGCCCCCTTATCAGATCAAAGCTACTCATCCGTATCCACTTCCACCACTGCATCTTCTACCGACACCATCCCCGACGATTGGAGGACCGTCCTTTTTCCTCGTCGGAAGATACCTCGTATACAAGAGCAACAGATTGCTGAGGACGAAGAATTAGAAGCGGAGAACAGTTCTACTGGTAATTCCTCCATGTCCCTACGTCTCTCCGTCCTGACGCTTACACGATCCGTTCCGCATTCAATCCCCTTACGACGAACAGTATCTCAACTTCCGGAAGCAGGTTCCGAATATGAACCGACAAACCCAGAGTCCGAGACGATTCTTTTCGGAATCGAAGGGAGAGAGAACCATATTTGGACAAACATCAAGCAGGCCGTCATCGGTCCCATGCTCACGGATCGTCCAGCCATCTACGCCCGGTCGGATGTTCAGGACATGAAGGAGGTAGAGGACGAGATGGACGAGTAAGCAGATCCATTTCCTTTCTTGTGATTCACATGATCACTGACTAGTGCGCAACGTGATAGACTGGAACTGTTAAGGAATGTCGGTGGACGGGTCGAGGTTCGGGTCCAAGCCCAGGACGATGTCGCTACTGAAGTGTAGGTGTTCGTCGGTCCCTTTTCTCACCATCCAAGGCTTATATACCGATCCATCTCTACCTTTTCCTCTTCTCCAGACAATCGCTAGTGGAACAACCGGAAGAGACTGTCATTGACAACGACGTCACTCCGAAAGCATCCAGGATCAATCAACGCCCCCTTTCCGAACCCGCATCTCCCATTGCAACAAAAGCAGACCCCATTCAAGAGGGACTACCTGGTTTTGAAGGCTTGACTCGGGTCCCTCCTCCTGGTAGGTACGATACCCGAATCCTCCCCACTCAACTGGTTCCGGAAAGCCCCGATCCGCTCGGAAGCTGGTCCAACGAGAGTTTCGTCGACGCTCGCAAGGTCGTGCAAGTAAAACGAGGAGACGCAAAGAGATATACCGGGAATTGGCGGCGCTGAGGCTAGGATGCAAGGGTTTCGACATGTACTCGCTCTTTTCTTTCAGAACACAAATTAGACCTCGAACATGACAGAACAGAAATTACATTGCCCGAATCTCAAACGAATCAGCACGACCCTTTATTCCTCATTCTCGCCGTCCCACTCGGTGACCACCCGATACATCCCCACAACAGCCCCACACTGGCCGTAAGCTTTCTTCTCCGGTACCGTCTGTTTCGAAAGGAACGCCAATAGACTCGCACAGCACCTTGAAGTGATCGCGCTCGGGGCAGCTTCGTGAGCCTCGACGAGGGACTGAGCTAGTTCCAAGATGTCCAGAGATGGTTCGACGATTTGTGTGCCGGGTTGAATCCGGTCTTGCGTGGTGCCAGACGTGGAGGACGGTTTGGAGCGACGACTGCTAGCTTGAGTGGGCATTCTGGAAGAACTCTGACGACTCTCTACTGTTCGATCGCCCTTTTCTGCACTGTGCTGGCCGACAACGCCAGACTTGCCATTCAAACTGCAGTTTCGCGCCTTGCCCGAAGAACGACATTGTCCACACCCGCTCTCGACTATCCATCGTTTCACTCGAGGTTTGCGGCGAGAGCTTTCCTCGTCGAACTCTGGTTGGATGATAGCCCAGCAGCCGACGAAAGGTTTGCGGCTTCGGCCCAGCTTGCGCCACTTTTGACCCCGATGTGATTTACAGCAGTCGCATTCTTCACCTTTACCCAGACGCGTGAATCCAGTCGGATAGAGGTTTCCTTTCGCCCAGGCATGATAACGCTAGCGTAGACAAGAACAAGTCAGCTTCCCCGTTGTAAGCCTCCTAAAGCGGTGACGGATACATACCTTGACGATGTCTGTCATATAGACGCTACTGGGAAGAAAAGGAGGGACCGGGACTCCAGCGACGTATCGAGGTTTCAAGAGGTACCCTGTCTCGAAACGGCTTTCCGTCATCGTGACATCTCCTTTTTCCTCGGAAGTATCGGAACCTTCTGAGTCGCTGACCTCTTCCGATGGTGAAGGGTTCTGTTCATACGAAATTGTAGCCGGTAGCAATGGGAGATCCATCAAGTCGGCTTCGGCGTCCTCCATCAAACTTTCCTGTTCGCCCTCCAGAAGACCACTGTCCATGCTGTTCCCGGCGAGCGAAGAAGACCGGGAAAATTGAGAAGTAGAAAGCGCCGAAAGAGAAGAAGAAAGCGAGCGGGAAAAGTCGTATGTGTCATCCGCATCCGAGTTCGACTCATATCCGGGACGAAGAGATGGTGCCCTCGACCGAACAGCTTTCCCTGCTGTCGGTTTGAGATAGCTCAACGGGGTAGAGCTTGAGAAGGGTCCAGCGGAACTGAAAATGCCGGCGGGACCCATTGGAATATCGTATCCGGGTCTGACGGCGTTTCCCAGATTAGCGGATCGTTCGCCAACTCTACCGCCTTCCTCCAGCATAGCTGAAGCTTGAGCCCTCGATACGACGCGAGTCTGAGACGAGTGGTGAATAGGTAGGTGTCCTTTCGGAACATGAGGAACGGGAGTTGCGATCTGCTGAGATTCCGTGTGCTCGGATTCGCCGTCACTGGCCATTCCGTGTGAATGCCTGAAAGCTGGTGGGTGATAGACCACTTTGTTCCCTGTAGCCTTCTGACCCGTGATAGGGCTGAAGAAGGGTGAATGGCTGGGCGAACGGTTGTGTCGACCTGTATCGCGCAGAGGGAAAATACGGTTCCCATTACTGGCTCGACGAGCTAAGGCGTAGTATTGAGATTTCTGAGCGTTCTGATGGCGTTCACGATTGGCTTTGTCAGCTGTCGATGCTGCGAGGTAGATAAGAACCGAATGAGTCAAGTCCGCGTCTTTATATATCCGTTGGGACTTACGAATAGGCAACGAATGATCCTTTCCAGTTCTAGACTCCTTCTTAGAGGCGGTCGAACAGTCATCTATCGCCTCCTGAGCTTGGGAGACTGTAAAGGCAGAGTCCGAGATGAGCTTGGGTTATTTGTTACGAGATTTGAGTCCGTTCATGAGCTCACGAATAGGCAAAGAATGGTCCTTCCGCAAACCAGACTCGTTCTGCTTCTCTTGCTGGCGATGGACGGGTGCGAGGTCTTCAGATACAGAGGGAGGAGATCAATCGTTGCCCAATCGTTCAGAGCAAGCGGTAACTCACTATCATCCTTGTGGTCTCTAGTGAAAGGGTTTCCACTAGTCTTGAACATTTCTGGATACGACTTGACATTTTGAACCGCTTGCATCCTTTCGTTCGAAGACGGATCGCCAGTTCTCAGAGACATGTCGTTGAAGTCAAGTTCAAGACGCTGTTCGGTGGTGTCGGTCTTGGGGATGTAGTTCATCGTGTTGTGATAGGAACAAGGTGTCGTGATAGGACCAAGAGCTGTGAGCCTCGGAAAAGGGGGAGAGTTGTGTCAACAGAAAGTTGGCTGTGTTGCTGTATGACAAGTGTGAGGGAATGCCTTTGGTGTATATCCCCAAGACCTTGTGCGACCTTATGTACGAGTCCTGTTGCACCGCAGGGTCCTTTCCGAGCCAAGTCTGTCGTCATTGTTGTTTGTTGTTTTGATGTTATCGGTGGTGTCATAGTGGTGTGTTCAAGTTTACGATAGCGAATCCTGCATGATATGCATAGAAGTCGAAGATTTGGCGATTGCCAGCGTATTCTGGGAGATCATATGCAGGGAGGATTTTCGACTGGCGACTGGCGCCACTGGGGCTCGGCGACAGGGTGTATCGCTATATACCTAATCCCTTAAGCGAAGATTCCTCCCTTTTGCAATACGATCGAGCAGAGTCGATGACGCAGAGTCGATGAAACGCGTTTCACCAGGCGGCGGCGGGCGGGCCGGGAAGAGCGCGGGGGGAGACGGACGGGAGGGTACGCGAGGCGAGCCACCTTCTATCAGGGGTCTCGTCGAGTGATCGCTTTCTTTGTGAATCTTTTCTGCTGGTGATCAAGAGGATCTCCATCGGTCGTCCGATTGATCGGTGCGCAGTCATCAGAAGGTTCCATGAGAGCACGCGGAAGCGATCAAACCCTAAGCTGTGCGAGTGTGAAAAAGGGCGACTTGTGATGGTTTGATGGGTGTGTTTACCTTTTAAGGATGTACTTGTGATCTAGGTAACGATCTTGAACGTGATTGAGAACAAGTTTCGTTCGATAGGCCCACACAACTTGAACGATGTCCGACAGTACAGGTGGTCAGCGTCGCCTGAAGAAGGCCAGATCGTACAGGAGTCTACGTGATGAGAAGCAGGTGCACGAGTTTATGGGACAGGCCGCACTCGACAACTCGCCGGAGGAAAGTTCTGCTACTCCGAGATTGAGAAGGAAGCCGAGTCGGGCAGGAAGTGATTGGGTGAGTGCGCATTCGTGATCAAGGTTGAAGGGGGAGCGGGAGTTGATCGATGCTTTGAATAGGATACGACTTCATCCACGGGGCATGGTTCACATCAAGTCTCGCCTCCACCGCTCCCACCCATCACCTTTCCCATCAGAGGCGGAATTCATGGGATCGGTGGTACGACCGTATCGACCGACTCATCCTCCCTATCCGGATCGAGGGAAGGATCTCTGCATCCCTCTCAACATTCTTCCACGACGAGACGTGTCCATCAGAGAGAAAGAGAATCCCACATTCGATTCAGACCGAGAAGTGAGTCCGACGTAGGCCCCGCTCTGGACCCAAGGCTGACCTCCTGCCAGTCCCTTTCATACCGCTATCACTCCCCCACCCCGTCTCACCCAATATCGACCTCATCGCGCGTTCCTGTATCGCCAAGCTCCAAACGGACCAATCACTTTCCCAATCCCAACCGAGTTCCGAGCTGGAACTCATCCCATCCATCCATTTCCCCCATTCCCCATCGCCTTTCATACATCACGATCCCTCCAGCTCTGCCTATCCGGACGGGCTGATCTTGCCCAAGAGATTGTTGACGAGTGATCAACTGCGATCCAGGTTCGGCGATTGGGAGAAGGAGGCGTTGTTGTATGGACAGGGGGAGGATGGGGTGAGGACTAGTGATCCTCCTTTACCTGATTTGTTTTCCCGGGTGAGTAGCGATTCAAGAAGAGCGAGGTGTGCATCGTCACTGACCAGAACGACGGTTCGCAGTGCCACGATATAGCCAGCCAATCGAACGGACGAAGGACGATCGTCACATTCTACGTCCCCGATCCTTCCCTCTCTCCGCCCTGTGCCTCCGCTTCCGCCTCGACGACCCAAGACCCACATCCACTAGAGATCTATGTCGCACCGGGCTTGGCGGTGGATATCATCGGTCTGGCAGAGACGGCCAGCGATTTCAAAAGCAGGACGGATCATCTGCTACGACCGCTCCGGGTGTACAGGGAAGGTGGGTGTTTACCTGTCGAAGACGGGGCTGGGGTGGGCGAGGGACGGAGAGAGATCGGACCTGGGATGGACGGGTTGCCAGGTTAGTAAAGAAATTGATCCAGGTCGAAGGAGGTAGACTCACAGGACTTGCGTATTCTCAGCTCGATTGATCAACGATCCGTTCGAACCGAGTCTCAAATCCACTCTTCGCCAACCAGTCATCCAACCAGACGACCTATCCTACATCCTGAGCATGTCCGCAGCCGCCGCACTCCCGATCTCAAGAGTAGCTTTATGTCCTACGGTACATGAGAGGTGGTCCGGGCGATACGGCGTGAGGTTCCATACGTTTCAGAGGGGGACTGGGAGGTTGTATGATCCGGTTGAAGGTGAGGAGGACGAGGTGGAGCTGGATCGCGATGTAGGTTACGATGTGAGTCTGCTATAAAGTCGTCAGAGTCAGCGTCAAGGTGGGATTTCACGCTGAAACCTAGCTTTGACTTACAGATGAGATCGGTCTGTGCTCTCACAGGTGGTCTGGGATGTACATTCAGCTACACGCTGTACGACGCCGAGCCTTATCCACGAGTCCAGGCCGAGGTGTGGACATCGTTTCAATTCGTCCCGGGCGCTCATGAGCCTTGGCTAGGTCGATGGAGCGATGAGATCTACCGTGCTCTTCGACCGTCGTTGTTGGTGCCGTTGATCGTGAAGAGGGAGGTGGAGAAGGCGATGAGATTACCGGAGAGGAAAGTCGCTAGGATCGTTGTCCGGACGCAAGGGAAAGAACCTTCTTATCGGCGATTTACATTCAAGAGAGGAGAATCGTTGCTTCCGTGGAGAGGATTCCTGGGATCTACGGAGAGGAGGCTCTTATCCGATGGATACGTTCAGAGTTGCAGACGATTGCACGAGAGAGAGTCTGTTCAACGAGCGAGGATGATGTTCAAGTTGACGACGCCGGGACCCAAGCCGAGGTTGCAGGGAGGAGCGGCGGACATGCCTGGTACTCCGATTACACCGGTGCGGACTGGATTGAGACCTCTGTTGATGAAAGGGTCGTTGTTGTAGGCAAAACGACGATGATAAGAGGTATATAAGATGGCGATAGTAGTAGTGATATAGGAAAGAGCATGAGGTGTCGTAGCGTTTTGGGTGAATGCCTCGTCACAAACGGAACACGACTGCGATATGACAGCAACACAAACGTGACACGTGTGCGACATATCTGGTTTACAGCGCAGCTCCAGCGGGACGCGGGTGCCCTACAACTGCTTCACAGTGCATCACGAGACAGCCCGCGCGGAACACACTCGTGACACAAATGCGTCACGAGACTGCATGACTTGGCTCAAGGGGATACAAACGCGTTACTTCTGAATCACGGCTGCGCCACAGACTTGTAACAAGCGCATCACAAGCGGGACTCGTATGATATCGATTGGAGCTGAACACTTCGAACCTGAAGCTCAAGTAAACCAAGATGGCGAAGATAGATTCGATATGTCTTGACAAAACTAAGGCACTCATCAAGGGTCTCCATAGATTCAATCATAACACAACTGAGGAGAAAGGTAGAACAACTCAAACAAATCTTTGACGACGACAAACGAGGCCCAAAACGGGAGGACCGATAGTCCTACACCTCTACGCTAAGGCCAAGTCAAACAGACTGTACCCGAGAACGGTGCGATTTCGTCACGACATCTCAAACACCTCGAATTGGTACGTCTCTGAATTCGAAGGTTGATTCTACCGCAAGTAGCACTCTGACAAATATCCTAAACGTAGCATCGATAGGTCAGTCTCCACCAAGTGTACTCTCCCTTGACGGACACGCGCGCCACTCACGATCCTCCTCAAACTACGCTCGAGCGAACTTTCGGCATCCCTCCAGTCGGCATGACCAGCATGGACAAAGAGGAGAACACTGGAGCTGGCCTCGTTCATGTCCAAAAGGCGCCTATGTATGATCAATTCCCTCACGCTGTCAGTAGCTACTATATCGTGACTGTGAAGCCTTAACGTTCCACCAGCCACGTCAGGTGAAGGCGGAACTACCAGTGCCATCCTGTCAAGAGTAGCGATCATCTCTGGCTGAAGATCCTGTTGAGCGGAAATACCTGGACTGTTCGAGCGGATCGAGTGTTGCTCGGGAGGAGCGGGAGCGGGAGCGGCTTGGCCTAGGCGACGAGTTGATTGAGTGAAGATTTCCCATTTCGACTCTTCCTCTGGCTTACCTTGCTGCATCACGATCGAACTCGAAGGCATCAAAGGGATCTCGGGGTAGATAGGCGTAAAGGCGGCAAGGCCTGTACGATCGATCATGTCAGCGAAGACATCCCGTTTCAGACCACTTCTTTCTGTATCTCACCTTGCTCCATCGGAAATTCATCCTCCGTTAGCCTCCAGCAATGAGGAGGTGCCACCCTCACTATCGATACGCAAAACACAGGTCAGTCATCAATTCAATGCTCATCAACAGTTGGACTCGCGAACCTTTCTTCAGGATGGATCCACCGATCGGACCGGTGAATTGACGTTTCTTGGGTAAAGGACGGAAAGGGCGGGGGTCTTCCTCCTCCTTCACTATCGCCCCCGCTTGAATATTGTCATCTTGAATGTTGTTGGGTTCGTTTTGAACGTTGGTTGCTCCATCTTGGACATCAGCATGGTTTACGCGGGTAGCGTTCTCCTGAACGGTGGCAGTTTGATTCTGGGCGCTGGCGGGTTGGTCTTGAACATCGGGAGCGTTGATCTGGGAATTGGTCGCAGGTACTTCCGCTTGAACATCTCGATTCGCGTTCGGGGTCGGGTTCGGGTTCGTGGTAGTGGTCGCCTGCTCTGCACGGTGCTGGTCCTTTGCGGATTTGGCGGCCAGACGTGCTGAAGTCCGAGTACCGGGGCGGCTAGACATGGCGCTACTGGTACGGTGGAGGTTGAAGTTGGGGCCGGCGTCAGTTGTGGGCCGGATGTGAATCGATTGTATAGCGTTGGTTTGGATTGACGGGAAAGCGTGATATCAATATCGTTGAAGCTATTCATCAAATCCGTTCATCCCTAACCCTATACCTTATATCTCTCTACGCTTTACGCCACCACGCACCACAAGGCATCAACAATGCTCCACTCTTTGCCGTCAAAGGACGTCTGGACATCTCATCCGCGTCCCTACCTCGTCGCTCGCGCTCATAAACATGCCACCATCGCACCTCCTCTTGAACCTCTTGTTCACCGCTTTCCACCTGTCCTATCTTCGATTCGACTGCTCAAACATAGCGGTCAATAATTCACTGACCATCATCCCACTCCCTAATGGATAAGGATTCAGGGATCAATCAATCACGCGCAAATGATTAGGTTTCTGATGGAAAGAAAACGCTTATTCCCTTCGCGCGATCACCCGAAAGGAGTCGTCTCTCTTCGATCACGTTTCATCGTCAAGCGAGTGTGAGGATCATGTTCGTTTCTTTCGGATGTGATTGGCGCACATCTACCCTTCGAATGTTTCGATTTAGACGTATCCTTCTTTCGTTTGCACCACGGTAATAGGACTCACCCGATCAAAGTCCCACCCGAAGCAAACGTGGCGGGCGATGATGACGCCTCGTCTAAAGGGTTCATCCTGGTCGATGTATTTGACAACTGATTGACAACGAACCGCACAGCACAAACATACATACATCCTTACGCATTCAGACACATCGATCTACTGAGGTCGCTTCAGCAAGCACCACACACACGCACACACCATGACGCGATCCAAAAAGAACCGCCGTACCGCGCCGTCTGAAGATCCGCCCAACTTCATCGATACCAACGCTACCGTTCCCGATCACGAACAAGCTGAAGAAAGGGTAGAGATGGCACAGCCCAGAGTTGAGAAACGGGAAGAGGTTGGGGAAATTCAGAGTGAGGTAGCTGAGATCAAGGTCGAGGAAGGGGACATCGCCGAGCCCAGAGGAGATGAGACTCCGGTTGATGGTCAATCGGGTCACCCGAGTAAGATTTTGGAGGTAGGGCCGTCGGTTCGATTGGATTCGCCACCTTTGACTGACAGATCTCTTCACTTACTATCGAGCAGATCCAGGATACTCAATCCGTTCCTCCTGCTGCCGCCCAGTTGGGTCCCGGTCACTCAAACAAGGCAAGTTTCGTTCAATCTCACTGATGATCAGTCAACCTTGACTGATATTCCTCTTCTCTGTATATTCGATCTACCCGATAAACGCAGGTAACTCAGGACGGTCCTACACAGAGCAGTCCTGCGACTGCTGGAAACAGATCTCTCCATCAGATGCAGGACGGTATCAGACTTAACAAGGCATCGCCAACTCATTATCGTCTTAAGGGAAATGTCAAGAAGCTAGGCGGCATGTGGGAGCAGAAATGAGCAAGGTCGTGATGTGTTTCAGCGTCCAACCGCGGACATGTATGTAGAAGAACGTGGTCATGTATGTGACGATACAAGACATGACGACCTGTGACACAAGCTACAAGTGACCGACTGGGTTTCAATCGGTAAGCTGTAAAAGGTCGTAAACATCCTTGAACCGCAAGTGCGGATGTTCCCTCAGACCCAAACTTCTCTAAACGTTCACATTCGCGTCAGCCGACTTGTTGCTGCTTCTTGTACCTGTGCTTACCCCTTCCCCATAGACTATCATATCGTACATATCGTCCGGACTATCTGCAGTAATGAATCGATGTATCGTGACGAATTTTTGTTGGCCGGGACGTAAAAGTCGTCCTTCCAGCTGCGTTACATCGCCTGGACTACGTCTGCAGAAGTCCACTCGAGACGTCAGCGGACCTTTCGGGCAGGAACATCTAATTACATACGGAATATCGAGCACGTATAGATGGTTGAACATTTGCAAATTCTTTCCCTCTGAAATGGGGTTGATCAGTCCGATCAGTACCTTAACGTCTCGCCGTCGTCCACAGTCTAGTAAGATCTGATTTTTAGCCTCTCTTGTCTCGACTTGACCGTCGTATACCATATAAAAATGATCCGCTGGGTCGTTTGTAGCTTGTAACAAGTCAAACGGTCGATAGCCACGAGCCCGTAAGTGCCTTTCGAGCGGTTTGATAAAATCTTGGCTTTGGCCGACGATCAGGATCTTGTCATGTGGAGAGGTTCGGTGAACTGAACATGCCCGGGTACTATATCGACACCTCACGACCATCAGACATCGGTTTCTATAGGTTCTAGACTTGGCACTCACACGACTGCCTCGATCTTTGCTGTGCAATCTCGTTTGAGAGAACGCAACTGTTCCGTGAAATCCTCGGTGTCTCGCTGCGATAAGACCCGTCTTTGATTGCTGCGGACCCATCTTAAAGCCCCTTCCAGGGAGTAGGTCGCACGCTAGGATTTGTAAGCAGGTCAAATTACGATAAGCAAACGCCAGGTGCATGGGGCTGAGCTTACTCTCGCAGCTTCAAGAGCCTCGAAGATATGCGAAGTCTGAGGGATGAATCCGTCAAGAGACGGGGCCATCCGTTTTTTGCACGCCCTGAAGAGATTCGATTGAGGCTCTATAGGCGACAAGGCAGCGAAAGAAATCACTTACTCTTGGTACGCGCCAACCAGCTTGTTTCGCAAGCGTTTCTCTATACACGCAGTCGCTGCATCAGTCATTATCGACATGTTTCGACCTTGTTTCACCTACGGAATAGTCTCTCCACCATCTCCGGTCGACAAACGACTCTCTGTGCGTTGGACGCGTTGTGTTTGATACCGAGCATGGCAGCGACATCGGTCAAAGTGCGAGACATGTAGAGCGAGTGATTGCCTAGCTGTTTCCTCACCCAGTCTGTACGTAGATACTGTCCTTTGGGGAGTGTTTTGGAGAACGCTCCATAGTTGACTGTTGATTCGATTGCCTGGACGGGAAAGAGAAGATCAACATTTCGGCACGCATTGGTTGAAGACGCGCTTGATCGGACTCACTCCAGCCATTCTGAGCGGTGCGTAGAGGTCACAAGCGCTTTCTTTGATAGGCGTTCCAGACAGTAATATGACTTGTTTCACCGTTTCGCAAAAGGACGGTATATACTTTGCTATTCGTTTCCTAGCGTTACGCAGTTCTTGGACTGATGCGGTCAATATCTGTCAACTTCAGTCGTGGGATATGGCTACTTGAGCGAACAGCTGTGGGAGCTCACATTCGTCCACGATGACTCGAAAGGCCTTGTGATCGGATAGGGTGATGGCGGGCGTGGTTCTGTCCTTACCCTCGCAGTTGACGTGAATCAGGTTGAAAGCTGTGTGCGGGAAAAGGAGTCAATCCGGATCGTCCGTTGGCTTTTCGATTTGACCCTGACTTACGCATGATTACCACGCTTGCCGTTTTCGGATCCTGAGATCACTCGTCAATGCACGGTTCACACGATCAGCGATGACTCGAAGGGACATGCTTACTTTTGCGTGATCCTGCAAGAGACGATCCCATTGATCGACATCCGCAACGATTCTCAACCACGGGATCAAGGCTGGCATATGTTTCTCTACCTCCCACTGTAGGTCATCAATACTAGCGCACGTAAGCGGATGTATCGTAGCACGCAGGTTCGGGGTAGTTTTGCGAAAGAGGGAAGGAAGATATTGAGACGGAGTGTGTACTGACCTTCCATACTACGGTCTCCAATCCGGCGGGACAGAAGACGATGGTATTCCGAGGTTGCTTGGTCTCGGTTATGTCTTTCGAAAAGACGGACAAGGCGGAAATTGTCTTTCCCATTCCCACAGCATCACAGAGCATGAACCCGCGAAGCTTCTTAGGGGTAGGGGAGGTGGTAAATCCCGGCTCGTCCATCTGTTTAAGATAGCGAGGAAGAGTGTTGTGAAATAGATCAGTCGAGAGGACCTTGTCGAGTGCGCAGTAAAGGGACTTGCCAATTTCCACAAGCTAGCTGCAGCACAGATCTGAAAGTGAAAAGACCTAGATCAGCTCGCTTGTCGTCGAACGAACGATCAAAGTAAGCGACTCTGACCTGGGCCGAGGTCAACGATGTTTTCATAAAAGGTAAAGCGGGCCAATTCTCCAGAGTTATTGTTTCTATGGGTAACTCGAGCATCTTGAAAGCCTCAGACAAGGTGGATATCGGACCATCGCTCCTCATGGTAGAGAAACTCGGGACCGGATCCAATCGATTCGACTGGACCGTTTCCTCTTCCTCGTCCAGAAGTGCGTCAGGTTGTAAAAACGACCCGGCTCCTATCACGAGACTGCTCAACATGTCCACAGTTGCATCATCATTCAGATCTTCCCTTGTGAGATCGTATCTTTCGGCGAGGTGAGCGTGGAGTTCCTGTTTCTGACTGGGAGACAGGGTAGCCAGACGAGGAGGTCTTACGTCGGAAGGTGCCGGCGTTTTCGCTTGAAAGTCTGATCGGAGCGATGATGATGTGTCCTTTTTGTCCGATAGGGACGTAGGTGGATCGAGATGATGAGCACGAAGAGCCGGAGGTAGACGATCTCGAACGGGTTTGGTGGTCGATCCATCTTGCTCGGGAGAGGATGAACGTCTCGATCTCTTTCTTGAAATCTTCGGACGGGAGGAATGGGTGCTTGATGGCCCAGCTTTAGCGGAAAGAGACTACTTCATATGACAGAGGATGAGGTAGGATAGGAGATAGAGCGAGGAAATACGAGAGCGAGCGATAAGAAAAGGAGAGAGAGAAAGCGATGAGAACGAGAACTCTTTCCCAGCAAACACCCCTCTGCGTTTTACTCACTGCCTGCCAGAACCTGATAGTCCTCCCTATTCTCTCCAGATGCAATTCTGAACCGAGGTGATCCTGTATCGATAGTGAATGGTTTGGACACATCAGACCGCTGCCCGTTCTCGTCCATTCGAGGGAAGCACGTTGCTCACGATCAGGACTTGCGGAATTCGATCGTAATATTCAAGAGGATGGGGAATATAGAGATTGCTAGCGGAAGGACATTCAGAGCCTGCGACGCCGTGCAGGAAGAGCGAAGTGGAGGAAGGAGATCTAGTTCGTAGTCTTAAGAAGCCGAACTATCTAGATAATTCGAACTCACAGATGACGGCAAAATTTCCCTTTTTCTCGTCACCCATATAATTGCCAGCCCTGAGTGACATACAAGTCTGACACCCGTGTTCTGAGAGCAGTTTTTCCATGACGGGTAAGATAGCCGACCATTCCTATAGAAGAGTAACGAGGAGATCATGAGTGATTGACCGGTCAGGAAGGGGACAGAGAGCCTCGCTCTCTACATGAGCTGAACATGATGGCCAAGTCATCTATCACTCACCGACTTGACCTTTTCAATCTGATCACCGTAGAACTTATCAATGAACAGTTTGACGGGATCGTGACTTTCGAACGTAGGGATCTTTTCCTGATCTAGTCGAGGAGGATCCTCAGGGGACTCTCCGAGCGGTGCCTTGTCTGAGTCGACATCGAGCGGTGAGGACAAGGTGGTTGATGGAGATTTTTGAGGTTGATGTGAATGTATGAGAGCCGAGATATTCATTATTCATGGTTCATGGCTCGTTGTCTACGGCCGAGTGATGCAGGTGTCGAGGTAGTGGTCAGCATCTGTCAGGAGAGGATCGCTATGTGCAAACAGAATTGCGAGCTGATGGCCATTTTGATGAGATAATGATGACCTCCACTCTTTTGTTTGCTTTTTCGTTCAGCTTGTGCTGTGCTTGTTCAGGCACGTGCTGCATTTGTGGCCCAGTTGTGTTGCGTCTAAGCAGCTTTGTGTTGCGCTCGTGCTTCACCGATGCTGCGATCGTGCTCGCCAGAGTTTCAGTCGTGCTGGCTTGTGGACCGATTGTTCTCTCCGTGCTGCGTTCGTACACGGCAACCCTAATTTCCGAATTAGGGTCGACGCGCAAACTGGCTCGTTGACCCTGACGTCACGACCGTGCTCGCTAAGAGCTGGCTTGCTGGCTTGACAGCTTGACATTTGCCCGCTCTCGCCGTGCTGCGCTCGTGCAGTTTTTGGTCGCGCTTGTGTTGAGCTTGTGTTGCAATTGTGATTCTTTGTGCTGTGAGTGATATTGCGCTTGTGATGCGCCTATGCTGCGCACGTGTCCCCTTTGTGACTGACCCCCGACTGGGCGACTTGCATCAATCGAGTATCTACTCTAGCTACTCTAGGTACTCTAGCTACCATATTCAGTATATATACTCTGGTTCCTCTAGCTTCTCTCCGCTCTGGTTAGCCTACCATCATACTGCATCTACTCGCAACCTGGCAATCTGCACTCGTCCCTGATGAGGATATCCAACCTAGGAAACTAGAACTAGATCCCTGTTAACAAGATTCGAGCCATATCAATCCCGTTTGAGATGTCGAGACACCGCTATTCCTCCGTACCTCCTTCTCTTCCTTCGACGCTTCCATTTTCTACAATCGCTCCTACTGCTCCTCCTGCTGTTCCTCCTTCTGCTCCTTTTCCTTTTCCTCCCTTCGCAGCAATCGATCAACTTCCACCCAAAACGCCAGAACAAAGCTCCACTCCCTCGAAACGTTCACACAGCTCTACTCAAGTAAGAGTAAACCGCACTCGTTCACACATCTCCGTCCTCTGGCCTGAAACATGGGAATCCTCCGTCTTACCTTATCTCACCATCTCTCCTCGACCATCCTCGTCGAGGCCGGACATCGGACTGGGGATACTCACTCGATTGCTACGGATCGCTAGATTGATCGCTCGGACAGATGATCCGAACGTGGACCCGCTGTTCCTTTCGTCGGAGGAAAAGACGATCGCTCTGAACAAGTTTGTCGACATCCTTCGCAATGGTCACAGGGTCTCGAATGTCAACAAGAACGTCAAGAGATCGTCGTTCAGAGGGTTTGGGAGAGGGAGATGGTCCTTGAACAAACTCGATGGTTTGATCAAGGACTTGATGGGACCGGATGATGAGGACGAAGCTATGAACATGGGGCAATCTCCACTCAGTCCGCTATTCGAAAACGCACCCTCATCATCCTTTATCGAACAAGACGCATCCTCATCTCATCCTGCTCCTCTCCTTCAACATTCGAACGATACCCCGCGAGCTTCTTCATCTTCAACATACCTCCATCCGTCCCCGCCTCTTGACCTGGAAATCAATTCGAACTCCCAGCCACGTCCACAACCTCGAGCCGAGGACGAAGAATATAAAAAGTCTCGTCTTCCTATCATGGTCAAAACCTTGCCCGCATGGTTGCTCTTGGCACATCGTCAGTCGATCCAGTCCCAATCGAGCCGGATCAACACAGCAAGTCCGGGACAACCCCGTACCGAATCCAGTATCGATTTTCAGCCTCTTCCTGAGCCTAGGGAAACGACGGCAACGACGACGAAGACGAAGATGAAGAAACGTTCTCCTTTATGGGTGTTGATGCCCTCCGGGTTCGTGGCTTCCATCGATAAGAACGCGCGAGACGACGAACCCCGGTGTATGAACGAAAAGGTACTCCAAGAGGTCAGTGGCTCATCGATAGATCCTGCATTGCCAGGGAAGGAATCTCAAAGGGATCTGGGGAGAGCGAGACATATCTGGGAAGAGGGGTTCGATTTGGATCTATGGTGGACGGTGGATTTGTCGGTCGATGACGAGAACTCGAACATGAATAAGAACAAGGACAAGAACATGAACATGGACAAGGACAGCTACCAAGCAAGAACTGATAACGACAACGTGGAGAACAACCATATGAGAACCGATGACGACGACAACACGATCAATGACGGCACGAGACCCGACGACGATAACATGAATAACGACCAGATGAGAATCGATGATAGCAGCACGAACAACAACCATACGAGAACTGATAACGAGCAGGAGGACCGGGACCCCAACAACTCGGACAACGATGAAGACGACGTTTCAGATGATCAGGTCCGACTCACCGTCAGGATAGGCTCATTACCTTCTTTGATGCCTCATCGGGTAAGTTTCTACCCTACTACACATTCGTCTACTCCCCACATGCTCATCGAGGATTTTTCTCGCCGAATGGGCCATGTTCTCTTCACTCGGATCGATCACCTATAGCAACGCGTTTGTAACCGAATCCTCAATCTTCTCGATCGAAGCGATTGCTCGACGTCCGTTTTCAGGTCGATATCGAAGGTGCTGCTGCAGAAGCGGATCTTGAGGTAAGTCTTACGTATGGTTCTGGTCTGAAGTTGACACGGTCCGATTTGACCTCGTGATGTGGGTTCGCTCTCATAGTGGCGATCTTCATTTCACGCCAGTCTGGATCTTGGGGGACGAGATCGATCCAAGTCATTTCCAGTGCTCGGTCAAAGATCTAGTCACCAAGCTCTTGCCGATCGGTGAAGCACGGGCGATAGCTTTCCTGGAGTGTCAGTCGATCTTGGTAGTCTCTCAGCTTTTTGCTCGCTCACTCGCTCCTTTTTATCGGTAGACATGAACACTGATGGGTTGATCGTACGCGAAAGCAATGTACCCTTCGCCACAGCATACAAACAGACGTTCGTGGACCTAAACTGGCTTTCTGGAAGAAGGTTCGGCGTCGATCTGATAGACTTCCACAACCTATTAAATCAGGTGGACGGTCCCAGTCAAATCTCGTAAGTCTACCATGCTCTGAAAGCAGGACAGTATGCCTGATCAGATCGATATGCAGGGCTTCGCACGCGACCCATCTCGAACTCATCGAAGCGTTCAGCCCTACGCTGAAAGAATCGTTTGCAGACCGCTTCTCTGCGGTTCACATCACAGCTCAATGCTCTCAGATCGGTCTGGTCGATCAGTCGATCCCGCTACATTGGCTCGAGATGATGAAAGAACTAGAGCAAGAGCTGTACATGTCGCGAGGACTCTGGACGCTCGTCATATCAAATTCAGGCCTGGTCGAATTCGTTCTTCCGAGAGAACGCGGCAGGATAGTAACCGTCTTGGCGGGATTCGCTTTGCTCAGCGTCGAAAACCGGACAAACAAGGGCTCAGAGGGGTTTCCATGGGAGGTCAGGCTGTTGTCGCCCGGTCAATCCGCGTAAGTCCAAAGACAAGCGGGGTCAATGTACATAGCTTGACGATCTCGTCCCATGATCCCAAGCAGCGTCGTACCATCGAACACTAGGTATTATTGGTACAACTGTACAGATACCATGGTAGAACAGCATGACTGGTATCACGAATCAATCTGGATGAACACTGAAACGCTATACGATGTTCAAACCAAGCGAACCGAGATTGAGACTATCGCCACTTCCACTGAAGACGACGAGTTCCTCACCTGGCATCAAGCAAATCTGATAAGGGCCCTCTCATCGACTTGCGCTCGTCTTCTGGACTCGGATGGCTTTGTCAGTGAGTCGATCGTTTTCCGCTGCCATATCATTGAGCATGAGGGTATCTGCTGAAGTGCTCGTGTGGCAGCCGACGCACACGCCAGCCGATCGAGAATCGCAAAACAAGTATTCAACATTCTGCGGTACCTCTCTGCCCAGTCAGATCTGCCCCATCTACACTTACGTATCGTCAACATGCTGCTCAGCGTCGTAAATGCTTTGAAAACGTATTTGGCCGCGCAGGATTACCTGTGATCGGACTGTACACAAAGAGATCGATGGAGATCATCGACGTTTCGTAACCTTCAATAATACACGTAGACAACATCCGGGTGATAAGCAGAATGATATACAGACGTGCAGCCGTGTGTTGCGGTTGTGTCGCCTCGTTACCCGGATGAAATTTGCTTGTGTTGCATTTGTGCCAGGTTTGTGTTGCGTCTGTGCTATACTGTACTTATGCTTCGATCGCGTCATTTGCAAGCCTTCACTTACTCATGTTGCGCTCGTGCCGCCTCGTGTCGCAATCATGCTCCTCTTATGCTGCATCTGTGCACACAGGCGATATTGCACAAGTCGCTGACAGCTAAAATCTTGCCTTGTATCTGGTCATGTAGGCTGCAACATTGAGGATCTGGGTTCATGATACATCGAAGATAGTGCTAATGTTTGAACCAGACTCCACAACCGACGAGTTAAGGTGTAACACCAAGTAAAAATGCAGATCGTGTATCTCATTGTGCACGAACAGGCCGTCCGATTACATTCTCAATCGACAGTAGCTTTCAGCCGCTGTCAAAAGTCTCCATGCAGTGAGAGAGGACGTAACTTTCTCGGCTTGAGGGAAGGCGACGGTGAATGAGCAGGTGTTGTTGGTACCGTGGGATTATCAAAAGATCTGCGCTGCCATGTACGAGCGCTGAAATCCTCCGCCGTGTTTGTCCTAGTTGACAAAGATAAGCACATAAGCATATATTAGCTCTTGCAAATCACGATTACTACGACTGTAGGTCCAAGTGTAATCACTTACAAGCGGATTATCATGTTTCTTTGGGTCTTTTCCCGTTTGAGTTTGATATAGACCGCACAAACGATCAGCAAGTGTAGTAAAATGACCTGCGACTGCAGGGTGCACAGGTTGCCAGTCAGATCCGCCCATACTTTCAATACTGCTAGCCAATGGTCGAATAAGGTCTCTAAAACGTTGAGTATCAGATAGCCGTGGCTATATTGTACAAATTCTCAACATCATCAAATCGGTCTGACCATAAGGGCTTCACCTACCTGTCGCGCGGCGGTAAGCGAGCCGACCCTAGCTCGTCTATGGCGAAAACTGAATGGCTAGGAAGCAGTTGAGACCGGATGGGAAGGCAAAGAGAACCAAAATGAATGATGAAGTCGTCCTCTCCCTATCAGCACGTACAAAAGATCACTCGCATCAGAACGTTCATTCAGCTGTGGCGCGCCAAGCGGGAAGCGGTCTCTCTTTTGATCGTTTCAAAAAGCTCATCATTATTGGCGCCACCCGCGATTGGTCACCTAAGTTAGTCGACCCGATCAAATCGGAAGAGTGATCCAACAACTTTGACAGAATTAGGGTTGGTTTGATTCCATCTGATGCTCGTATGGATGTCAGCTTCATGAGTCGCAGATAAACTCAAGGCGTTGATTGGGCCTCAGATAGGATCACATCTGTACCTTGCTCGTAACCACCGGATCTATACCCACCTTCGATCTTCCACTGCAAGCACCTACCTTCTGGTCGACCAATCAACTCTATACGGCATGGAAACGCTAGTACTGATCGTGTTACGACAAGTCTTCAAGCGTCAAGGCTCACAAATCCAATGGAACCGGGAAGTAAGCTTTTTGTACCATCCGCTCGTCATCTCACTAGATTAAGCTTCTTATGGCGCTGTTATCTATCTGCAGTCAGAACTAGGTCGCCTATCCGGTGCGATCATCAAATCCACTCGGGATTTTGTCCTACATGTACGGCTAGAATTGATTGCGAGGAAGTATCGAAGGGGGAATATGATTTATCGATGCGTGAGTGAATCAAATTATCCTGTCGCCCGGGAAGTCTCTCTCACGCCCATGATACGTCACAGATGATCCCATTCCCTTCTTCCCCTTTAATACATCACAACCTGACCTTGACACCTAGTGGACACGGAGAAGATTCGGAAGACCCGTTGGGAGTATGCCCATTGCCCTCTCGCAGTCGGCATGAACACGGGTACCTACCTGTTCAGATGAACCGTCAGCCATCACAAAGGGGACGTCCTTCCGTATACCCGGATCATATGGTTTCCACCGAGATCGTCAACCCTCTTACGATCATCCCACCCGCAGCGGATTGCGTACCGCAAACATTCTGTTATGCGTATCTCCAGGTCGCGCATGACCAAACTCATCTTGGATCTTACTTTTGGGGCCGGACCATCAGCCAGAAGACCTTTGAGAGCGGGCTACCGATGGGAGCAATGTATCCTATGCACAGTCTTCAGATACCAGCACAGACAACTGGGTCACTCTCAATCGGATTCGACAGGCAGGAAGAAGCGATGGTCGATCCAGTTCTCGCATTCCTCGCCTCGATCACATCTCTACTCATTGTGGTCTTCATCTACGTCCGCTTCGTCTACCGTTGCTGTTATCGCTACCTTCCCCTCGATCGATTGATCTTCTACGGTAACCTGGGAGAAAGGATCATTGGAGGTTTCAGAGGTCATGTCATGGAGTGCTATAGGGACGAGATGAAGTCTGTCTTCGAAATGAAGGTGATCGAGCTTCAAGCCGAAAGTCGTGATAAGCAGAAGCGTTGAAAGAAGAGGAGAATAGATTATGGACCAATCGGATTCTTTCCTATTCATCAATGAGATTTCTATCGACTATACACGGGAGGTGGTCCGTTGACTGGATCTGCTGGTCGATTTCTGTCAATTTGAAGAATCCGTTGTGGCTTTCTTTTTGTCATCCTTCCAATAATCATGCCAACAACCGTTGCATACACCCAACCGGGTACTTCCGCGAAAGAGATACCGTTCCGTTTCATCGATTCCAGCCACAGTATCGTCTCTTCCAGCGAGAATTCGTCGACCATATGAGAGAGATGGTTGATGGCTGTAGCAAGGTCCGTAAGGATGGTGGTGATGACCAACTTGACAAGGTGACGCCGTGAACGAGATGATGAAGATGGGTCATACAATTGACCGCTTGTGAGGTGAGGAAATAGCCGGAAAGTGAGCTGTGATAGATCCTGCTTGATCAAGATCAAGGTAGTTTCGACGTGCTGCAAGCGGTCGACAAGCAATAGAAGTTAACTTGTGCGCTATCAATATTGTGACCATGATTGTACACACTCTGTAGATCTCTTTCGAACGCTTCACAAGCCGGTACCGATACAGTGCCTGTCCACTGATGTCTTTTTCCTCAGTGATGAGAGCTTGGCGGCTGTCGAGCTGCATCTTTCGTAACGAGGGAGTTTGAAGATCGTACCAGAAGATCTAGAACAGGGACGTGTTCATGGTTAGACAACTGACGAAACGGCAACTAGTCGTTTCCTAGGCACTTACACCATGGGATGCTCGGTGATTGGTACCGGATGACTCATAATCCGCTCTAGGATGGGCTATTCCTAGCTTCAAGAACAGGCGAGGATCATGTGCTAGGCTGGCAAGGCTCTTGTCAGACGAAAGAAGGCCGTCGACCGCCCCTTGGGACCAAGCTTGCTATTCGTCCAAAGACTGGTTTCTATCATCCCTGAGGCTGAGATCAGGGGCAGCAAGGTTGTCGAGTTCCTCTCGAGCTTGGTGTAGCTTGCAATAGTACGAGGTCACGCCGAATGGGATATGACTGTGTAGCAGCCTGTCGGTATAGCCTACCACATCCACGCAAAGGCATGCAGCTGTAAAAGCTGTGAGAGAGACGGCAATGCCCTTGAAGAAGAGTCCTCCCAGCGACGACGTGTACATCTAGCAAATATCATGAGTTTACTGAAAGGATGTTGAGCTGGTGAGTGTGTTTCTCGGCGGTATCGATCCTGGAGGTCTGCGGTATGAACAATTCGAGGTCTTGGTTGAAGCTTAAGGCTGTTGCGTTAGACTTTTGACGTTAATGTATTGCGTTGATCCGGCTCATATAGAAGGCGAGGGCGAGGTTGTGACCGAGAGAATGGTACATTCTATTGTTCCACTGACCCGAACAAAAAGCTTGTTGACCACGAACGACCAAGTGATGAAGGCATGGCTCAAAACGAGTGAACCGACTATTCCAAACCGAGCGTATATCATCTGGTCTCCAAAGTCGAGGTGATGCTAGACGTTACGACGTAAAAAAGAGTGAGTCGTGCACTTGCTGAGCCATATAAAAAGAATCGAAGCGGTCCGTGCCAGAGATATCGTTGAGGTGGGATTGTGTTGCGCGTGTGCTGCAATTGTGTTGCAATCGTACAGCCTGATGCAGCACTCGTATCTCATCCGTGTACTGAGCGATGTAACCGTGTGCGTTCTCGTGTCTTGCTCACGCAGCCTGAGCTGCGTTTGTGCTGCACTTGTGTTTCCTGTGCTCACTTTGTGTATCTCGACCGTGCTGCCTTGTGCTGCAATTGTGCCTTGATTGTGCTCCAGTTGTGGAGTGAGTTACAAAGCGTTACAATCGATCCCTTGACAATGTCACCCAATGCGACCTGACCTGACCCGATCTGTAGCTTTACACAGCGTACACAGCTGCGACTCGACAAGACATTCCTGCAAGATCCTTGAATCATTCCTTTGTCACCAAATCGGTCCGATTAGATGTGCAAAGCACGTGGTATCTTGCTAACTTGAACGATACGATGTTGGCACATCCCTCGTGAGCTTCAGAAGGTTTCGACTCTATTCCAAGGCTGACGATGTGATTTTTGATACCTCTCAGGTGTTGACGACACGTCCAAACACACACAAGCGGTCTCGGCGGTCCAGGTGTTGTCTAGGAAGGCGTTATACACCTGCAGTGAGATAACAAAGCCACTAGCTCGATCGATATTCATATGAACCTTTTCGATTTCAACAGCCTAGCTTGATACCATACTACGTCTTCCGACCTGAAGTCAGCTCTAGCTGTAATCGCATCAGATTGAATTCAACGGCAGGGAAGAAATTCTACAAACGAGGACCTTTCTTATTACACTTAGATACGATCTCAAGCATGAGGGGACGCAAGCAAACTTTGATTCGATAGGCGTGAAGGACGGACGTGGCATTTTCGTCTGCAGCTTCGCTGGGCTGAGTCAAGACAAGGAAAGACGATGGATTGAACAAGGCAGAAGGGGATATCGAGCTGTACGCAACAATCGGGAAAGGTGCTACCGGTAATACCTTCAGATCCTGAGCTCAATCAAATCGCCTTATCGCCGAAGAGCATTAGAGGGAACCGCTGTCTTTCAGTAGAAGTCGACGAATGAAAAACCTCAGCGTATAACTGAACAGGTCAAAACGGAGCAAGCCATGTGGGGCTCAGATATCACATCTTACCTCATATCCTCAACAAAGGCTCCACTTCTCCCTCCTTCAATCTGGAGCTGTACATCATTCGCAGCAACGAACCTTAAACGAGGCCAACCAGAATCTCGATTTCCGGACTCCATCTCAGTCAAATTCCAAATGTGCTGGGACGGCATGTCTGTCCTAATTGCTCAAGCTTCGGACCGAATATTGAGTACGGAATACCTGACTAATGGCCGCAACGAGGTCCCGATCAGCCTTTCATGAACGCAGGCGACTTGGTGAGCAAAATTAGCCACTGCCTCCCAAACAATCGATCTATAGGCTAATTGGAGTATAAAGATATTAGCCCGTCTACTTCAGTGAGGGCTCACTGATGCGGTTAGGTGGTCATTCTTCTCAATCGGGCAGGAAGCCCTTACTATGGAACTGGTATTGCCTGACGGCTACCTATCTCTGCTTCAACCGTCATACGAGGTCAAAGACAGCGTATATCAATAGCGATCTATCGGACGACCGTGTTTCGAGATGTAATTACCCTCGGGGGCGGACGATCGCCCTTTCAAGCCGCAAAAGCTACGATGGTGACTCGTCTGAATTGTACGACTTCAGGACGGTTCCTCGCCGTGGCAGTCCATCTCGCCGTCGCCCTGGGAAACCAATCTTCCACGAGATTGCAATTGGATCAGCTTAATACTAGCTCTTCAGAATGCTCTGTCATTAAACCTAATCCCCATGCGGACTCAGGTCTACCAGCTCGTGCCGAGGAACAGGGCTGCTCACCTACGGGGGTAGACATGAGATCTAGTAAACTTCGTGTCATACAGCTGACATCATGTCGAAAGTCGGCTCTTATGGTCAAGCTTATTGTACTTTGCTGAGGCGAAGCAGGATGGAACCTTTCAAGGGATGGAAACCCGGTCAGCGACGTGCTCGGTAAGATGGATTTTCTCAAGCGTTTCTTGCAAACGCTATAATCGCTTCTGGCCATAAGTATGAGGCCCTTCGGCTAGTCTCGGTTACTAGCCGTCTGAAGTGATAATGAACGATGCTAGGAGCTATGAGAAGGATGCTTTGGTCAGCGGGGAAGTAAGCGAAGAACTCACTCCGGGAAGCGTCAACCGAGGTTCCTCGCTCAATCCTTTCGGAATCCTCCCCGCTTCATGCGGCCACCCCTGCCGTGGCATTTTGGTGGGTATCTTCCGTATAGCGAGTCCGGAACGGCTTTTCTTACACCCCGTTCCTTTGTTACCTCTAGAGACTCGTCATTTATCGCGATGATATTGTGATATATGACAGTCTACGTGACACTCCTTGCCAGGCAGCGCAACCACATCATGCCTCAATGCAACTCGGTTCGTAATTATCCGCTTGAGTTCTTGGAGGATCATGAAACCAGCACCCGTGGTACAGGTCCCGATTAATTACCGGGAAAATATAAAGGTTATACCGGTGGCGTCGACCAGATCTTCAAATCGCGATGTGATTGATTCTGACCTTGTGACATATCTCACTTATCAATCACCGCCGTGCGTATTCTGTTTAGAGAATTGACATATTGAACGCTAGCAGCTCGTAGTAGACATCGTCGCCGAAAGTATCAGTACGAGTTGGTGATAGCATTTGGCAAATGCTTCGTATCCGTATGCAGCTCATTTTCCCCCAGCGCTACTCTACAGCGTACATAGCATTCGTTACTAAAGATATTGAATCAAATCGGGTGCTTTCTCGCTCAAGCAGAACGATCGAGAGTGCCTTGAAGTTCGAACGCCGAACTACAATTCGGAAGATCCGCCTTTACAGCTCACTGCCGTACAACTAATCCTGAGATACCAACCCTGCACAATGA
This sequence comes from Filobasidium wieringae, assembly GCA_001600055.1. Classification (NCBI taxonomy): domain Eukaryota; kingdom Fungi; phylum Basidiomycota; class Tremellomycetes; order Filobasidiales; family Filobasidiaceae; genus Filobasidium; species Filobasidium wieringae. The sequence continues at coordinate 45,527 of BCIV01000026.1, forward strand.
TAACGTATGAACTGAAAGCACGCTCAATGTGCCGATCGATGATGGTTGGACAGCAGGCATGTCGTCAGAATATGATAGCGGATATGTGGGGATTGATTTGCGATCTGATCGGTCGATATGGTCCGGAAGAGGAAGAGAACGATTGAGAGAACGGTCGATGGATGATAAAGGCTGAACGCGGCGCTTTGGTCTTTTGTAGAAGAGTTGCTTCGCTCTTACGCTCTAACACGAAGATTCTCTGCCGGGGCATGCGAATTGGCTGCACAATCCGGTTAGCCAAGACCAAGGAAAGCTAGCTGCTCAGACCGGCTTTCTGAGTCGACCATGAATGGTCGACGATTCTCGGTGATTATCCAATGGATCGGTTGTTGTAATTCTGAGCCTGGACAAAAGGTACTATCCACTACAAGCTACGGTCACTATGTCAGACTGGCTAATATTGCTGGCAACTCCTAGCTCCCAGCAATCCTCGACCAACTCCAGTCCAGCTGCTCTGCTTTGTAAAACCGACTCACCTCAAACCTACGACACGCGAAACCGCCGCCACTCTCAAGATGTTGAGTACAGGCCGAAACATCGATTCTCCTTCGATCGCCATGATCAGAATGACGGCAAAGCCGATCTATACTCCGTCTGAGCTTGGGGTACAGTTTCCGCTTGCTTATGTCCTCGTTGGCTTCCTCTTTGAGTTCAAGGGATAGACCGGAAGGGTTCGACCACTTACGCGTCACTCGAGAGGTGATAGCGAACGGAACTGGACCAACGGAGCAATAACGTAGTTGAAAGATTACTTCGTCCTTCTGGACGATGGGACAAGTAGTCCATCGAAAGCTACAGCCTCTTGTGCCTGTGAAACTCAATAATCCATATCAACCTTGGTCGATACCCCAGATATGCCAGCAAGAACCATCCGTGTCGCAAGTCGACTTATTGGGCCATCGGCAGACTTGATCTGACCACATCCCCGAGGATCTTCTGGCTGAGAATTCGAGTTCCTGGAGAGCAATCTAAGCTAAAAATTGAAATAGGATTTGGGCATCCTCGGGTGGCAGATAATTGTCCGAGCTTATTCGCCATTTAGCATAAGCCTCTATCTGTCCAGCAGCGGTTTGGTCCACGGATACGAGGTGTACCCTAGAGTGAAGCAATCCAATGCACGCAAATGAAACATGATGCAGCAATGAAATGAAAGACAGCCTGGAAGGCCTCGGCTACTAGGTCGAATCGACGATACTCGATGGCGATATAGTTTCTTTCCATAATCAATAGTCGATTGCTGAGTCCGGTAGTGTGCATGTGAGGTTAGATTGGTACGGTCCGGGAGCTTCAAAGACTAGATCAAATCGCAAGTAGTCGATTTGAGACATCAACCTATCATTCCAGTTATACACAAAAGACCCTTTCGCACTTACCGAGAATGTTGATTCCCCCAGTCGATGAATGCTACATCCCCCAAGAAACGACAAGTTCTCTTTCTTTCCCGTTGTAGAACTAAATTCCATCGAAAACCATCCCTTTGATCCTGGACGATCTCGGAACGAATTTTATGAATCTCTTCGGTCGTGTACAGCGTCGTTCTTTTACGATTCGTTCAGGGTTATGAGGCAGGGCAAGGTGACTGACTCGAATGCTAGGTCCAAAGCCTTTATTCCAGGTTAGGGTTATGCCGCTATGATAAGGATGAGTATACGAGTCTGAATCGTGCATGCTCAATCCAGACAGACCTTATCCTGTCTACATCGTTGACCCCTTCAGTTCGGCAATCTTCAATCAGTGAGCAGCAGACTTACCTAGGTATGCTTGATGATATGCTATCACGTTCTGTGAAGGGTGGTGACTGTTTGGGTATAAGCTGAAATGCTTCTTGTCGAACGGGCGAGAACCTTCCTTACGAACGACAAGTCGACCAAGCGTTGCCATTCGTTGTGACCTGGAACCGCGAACTAGTCCTTGTCCCCAGAGGAGTCAGGACCTTTGCGCAAGCATCCCGCCGTTACCTTAAAAGCCTGTTGGGGGGAACTCGGTCAAGTCATCGTGTGGTTTACGGTGATCCATCGGTCGATTGGTGGAGGAAGTCAAGGTTGTCAAGGTCTGCTCGGACTGAACAAGGGCCTGAGCAAGATGTTCAGATCACATGTGTATTGGGACTTCAAGCGACTCACAACATATCGCGATCAGGTGTGCGAGCTGAAAGCGAGGAAGGGGCTTGGAAGTGTTTGTCCTCCGTATCGAAAGCTACTTATATTAAGGCGGCCTGGTGACCTAATGCAGTCTGTCTTTGATTCTCTCCCAAACTCTCTCTCTTCAGTTGCCATCCACCCATGAAACCATCGGTCGTCAACCGCCTCTCTCGCTCTTATTCTAAGATAGACTAGAGATGATGGTGATTCCTTCGGACGGAGCGATATCTTGCAGGGTAAGAGCGATTGAGCAACAAAAAGAAGGGCGGAAAGTAAGGTTCGAAGTTTGGAAGGGGGCAAGCACTCGGATGAAAGCCAGAGTGAGGTCCAAATTCCGACATTGACTTACTATATCGACCTTGTAGAGATGTGCATCCTCTTTTGCTGTTTCTCCGGGTCTTTAGATTGCTACTATTTAGTGATTGGGATAAACTCGAGGAAAGAGAGGTCAGGGCTGAAGCACACAGAGCGACAACTGCCGTGCCGTTACCGAAGTGACGGGTCGACTGCATGATGAACTTGAAGAAAAGAGGTAGTAATCATCCTCGCAGAAGGTGAGCCGCTCTGTAGTTCTTGGGCGACTGCAAATCGTAGACGAAAAGTCACGTGACTGATTCTAGCAAATTCCCGCTGGGGATTATGCCACGTCATGGAAGCTTTACAAACTCGTGTCGTGCTCGTAACACCTAGTGACGCAAATGTGACGCTGTCGATACGCGCTTGAGCCCCCTTGTGGTCTAACTGTGCTGCACTAATGTTGATTTTGTGAAATTCGGCGCTGCGCTTATGCCGCAGTCGTGCTGCGTTCGTGTCCCTTTCGTCCCTCCACCTGGAGCAATCAGAGGGAGATTGATCCTGACCCTCGGATTCACCCTGGTCAAACTAAATCGATTTAGAGGGACAAACAGGAATTGATTTTAGAATATCACATCTGTGACTCAAGGATGATTTTACAGAGTATCATGATCACAAGTGAATATATCTGTCTTGGTTTGGTGATTATCCTAAATCAGGCAAGGCAGACTGAAGCAAAACGGGATGGAATGATCCAGAATGACTCATACAGGAGGAAGGTAGAGTATCAAGGAATACAAAGTGACCAAGCGTTGAGGGTAATACCAAATTGTCCTTACAGCTGTCAACATCCCAGGTTATGCAAATGTCTTATTCTATTTGCGGAGTGACCGGGTGTTCAGAGGAATACCAAGTTGCTCTCACAGCTATTATTTGTCCAGGTTCTTGCAGTTGTCTTATCTCATCCCTGAATCCCACTGATATCTTAACAAGTTGATGAAGTTGATGAAGTTGAAGTGAGCAACAAGGGTAGCTAGGCCTTGTTGTGTTGATGGTTGAAGGTGCTGAAGCGTGAGTGCTGAAGCTGGTGGTGAAGGTATGAGTCTGGAAAAATATTCTATGGAGACTGAAGAACTAGGAGGTATGAGTGTTCAGCTCTGTTCATCCTCTTCTGGTCTTGTATATATATCCACACCACAGTAGAGTACAAGTCAGAGGTAATCAAGAAGGATCCACAAAGTCCCACAAGCATCTGGAAGATAGTACCAGTATCCATAGGGTGAATCTTATTCCTGCCAAGGAATTGATGAAGTATGTGTTTGAGAACCCTAAGTTTGATGAGGTAGGTGTTTGAGATCACAAGGTTTGATCAAGTACGTGTTTGAGATCAAGAAGGTTTGATGAAGGCTGAAACTGATTGATGAGTCCGTGAATCTGTAGTGCTGTGCAGCTGTGCTGTGTTGGTGGTTCAACTGTGCATGTTGGTATATCTGGTGTGTATAGTGCGTATAGTGTGTGTATCCTTCACACTATCCCCAAATCCCACTGATGTTTTAGCAAGTTGATTAAGTTGATGGAGTCGAAGTGGGCAACAAGGGTAGCAAAGCCTTGTTGTGTTGAAGGTTGCAGGTGCTGGAATGTAAGTGCTGAAGCTGGCGGTGAAGGCACAAGTCAGGAAGCATGTTATATACAGATTGAAGGTATGATTATGTGATTGTTCCGCTCTGTTCCTCCTTTTCAAACGTAGTAGTTGTATGTTACAAGGCAACAGAGTATCTGTGAGAGGGATACAAAAAGGGTGTGTAAAGTAGTACACAAATTTGTCAAGTGGTACCAGTATCCCTCAATTGGATCCTCTTCCAGGAAAGGGACAGTGAAGTACTTGATTGAGAGTACCAAACTTGATGAAGTGTGTGTTCCAGACCAAAAAGATCTGATAGAAATTGATTGTTGAGTTTGCAAAAGCACCCTAGTGTTGTGTTGACATTCCAAGTTTGTATGTTAGAGTGTTCATTGTGTGTAAAGTGCATGTAGTGAGTGTAGTGTGTGTAGTAGCATGTAGACCATATATCCTTCAAGAGGACACAGAAGAGGGGAGATGTTGCATTGTACTTAACTTAGATTGTATGGCTCAATAGTGCATGGACTGGACTATAAATACAAGCGTGAGTTTGGAAGATTGTGCAATTTCCAGTGATCCATTTCTCAAGTTGATTTGCATCCTTCTTGCCTCAATGATTGAGAGAGATATTTCTGATCACCATGAACTCATGCAGTAAAAGAGTATGCTCAACCCACTGATACCTAAGATTATACCATTGCTGTCACCAAATTGGCTGATCATCATTCAGTCAGTGGTTGAGCTCCTCCATTTGATTGCTGTCTTCTAGATTGTTTTTCTATTGTATTGGCTACTGGTAGATTGTGCAATGCCGGATCATGACTAAGCTGAGCGGTAGAGTGGATACGATGTGTCTGGAGTGTGTTAGTCATTAGCAATAACCTGACCTTCACCGTGTCCAATAAAGTGACAAAATTGACAAAATTGACTATTATAAGTGTAGCAGGGCGTTGTTGTACTAAAAGTTGAGTGAACAAGTGTTTGTTGAGCAGTATCAGCATCTATAAAGTCATACAGCACAAGTGTTATGAAGCCCTAAATCACTAGGAGTAAACAAGTAAACAGTATGTGACACCATCTGTCCAAGCTGTTTCTTCATAGGTAGCACTCAATCATTACAAACGCACATGGCCTGAACCTGCGTCCTGTCAAGCACTGAAGACATCATCATCCCACTCTGAATATAGAGAGAAACTTACAGCACTTCGATTGCTTGGTCATGTTCAATGCACATGGATCAGTTGCATGAGTGAGATGGATGTGATCTAGCAATGAAGATTGTACATGGAGAGCTGCAGCTGGCAGGAGTACTGTTTTGAAGATCTTCAAACAGAAAGAGGTGCAGGAGGTACACAAAAACAGGTAGCATTAATGCATCTCTTTAGCTTTCTGAAGAAGGTCTGTAGCTACAAAGAGAGTCCTTCATTCCTCCTGTGTTAGTAAGTCATCTCTACCAAATCTGATCTCTTGTCTTTGTCAGTATGGGTCATAGGACTGACAAGGAATCACACCCTGCTATGACCTACCAAGGTGTATGGTAAGGCACTTGTTGCGTTCTCTACACATAGACAAGGCCAGAGAGGGAACAAAAGCAGCTATTCATCACATCAGCTTTCAAAGAATACATTCATTGTAATTCAGTGATAACTATATAGAGCATCACCACTCCACAGCAACATACCTGTTGTGATTCAGTGATAAGTAAGAATCAGAACAGGGAGACTGAAGCAAAGCAAGATGGAAGGATGGAGAGTACTTGTACATGAGACGGCCAGGGAGAGCAGGATGCCCACAAGAGGGGAGATGTTGCCTGATGCTAGGCTGAGGTTGGACAGCGTGATAATGCATCGCCAACAGTATCACTGAGGGAAATCGCTTGCTCACATAGATCACCTGACCATGATTTATGCTTGATTCTCTTGCACTATACATCTTATGCTTATCATACAAGCTTTTCTCATTTGAGCCATTGAAGAGTTAGTGAAGGGATCTCTGCTGTAATGTCTTGCCAACTTGATCACAATATTTCGATATACACAGCCATTGGTACTACATCAACCTCTGGGTAAGAAGGCCACTCCCAAGGGAAAGAACTCCCTGATCCCCTTCTTTGTAAGATCTAGCAGAATTACTGTCACCAAGGGACCCTAACCCCTAACCCATAAATACCTGTAGACCATCAACCTAGGTTGTCAAGTGCAAATCACAGCTGGGAAAGCAAATTAGGGCAGACAAAGATAGGGTAACAATTGGCATGAAAGAAGGCGAAAGAACGCAGGGGAGACACATAGAGGAGAGGTATGTCAGATGACAGTGAGCACAGGCTGAAGAACTAATGGATTATATGTGAAAGATACAGCCAACAGCAGGACCTACAATGTTTTGTCAGCTTTTCTTATTTGTATTGACACAGTCCTGCTGTTGTGGCCAACTATAGGCTAACAGCCTGAACTTATAAGCGTTACTGTAAGCTCTACAATTTACTCTACATCCCACTGGAAGACTTGCCTGACTGGCGCATGACTTGTTTGTGAGTTAGGCGTTATTCATTCCTCCTGTCAAAGAATAGTTTGTGCACATATTGGCAATGGTATCTGGAGGTACTCTTATCAAGAACTTGTGAGACTGATACATGACCTATAGTAATGGCAAACAAATGGAGATTTTATATTGAAATTACTCTACAGTGGAGTGGGCTAGAACCTGCTGTTCTGTGAGTCTCAACAGGCACATCCTCCATCCCTTCAACTTGTACTCACAAAGATCACAATGACATGTATGGTCTGGTACCCAATCATGAACAATCAAATGAAAGTTGGCCGCATTGAGATTTATCTATTTGCTATGCACATCATGCTGAAAATCCTGCACTGCAAGATTCAAATACATCAAAGTTGTAGCATATGTAACAGGCTTTGTTTGATCAACCCACAGCTCACAGCTACATATGACAAAAGATAGGTTGCTGACATAATATATGGGGTGCTATTAGTCTGCATCTGGTATCCAATAAGGCACTTCAGCTTTTTTGCTGAGCACTTGTCAACTGTGTCAAAGTCCAGGCAGTACTTACATATCATATGTCATACTCCTTTCCAAGTGTTTTCATCAGCTGGCATGAATTACAGACAGAGGCAAGTATAATGGTCTTGTCATCATTGCATTATTGTATCTCAGTGAAACGTTTATGGAGTGTTGTCATTGCAAGATGACATATCTGTCTTGATTTGGTACTATGTGTGATACAAGTGGGAAATCAAATCTACACGGTGACATAGCATGCAATACAAGGACTCTGAACGCAAGTGTTAGATATGTGCTATCGTGCAGTATCTTGTAATGCCTTCCCTCTTGTGTGTGTCCTCCTCTCTGTCTCTCTCCCATACAAGTCATCTCTTCTTTCATACTACTCTACTTTAGTTTCCCTGTTCTGATTCTCACTTATGACTGAATCACAACAGAAAGGGATACCAAGAGCTGCTGCTGAGCTGTACAAAAGAAAAAGGAAGCTATTAAACCGCAAATCCAATGAAGGAAGTAGATTTCAGGTAGCTGCAGATGCACGGAACCACAAATGGCTGAGATACCCTGCCTGTTCTTCTCATACTCTTAGATATGGGGGGTGCAATCACTGGGCTGACCTTGGGCTGTTTGGAATGTCAAATATCACATCACAAAAAGTAGCTCTATTGTTTATGCTATATCTCTGATGCTGATGCCTGTATATGGCTTTCTTGTGTTACGCTCCATATACAGGCTGACTGCTGCATGCTAACCCCAACATAGGTTTATCTATAGATCTTTTGACCAACTGATTCCGTGGCCCCCCAAAATGAGACATGTGCGTCTAATCAATGTTTGTGAACTTATGCTTAGACTCAGCATCTCCAAGCTTCCAAAATTTAAGCTGTCCTATAACCACATGTTAAAGTATTGAGACACTGATTGGACATTCAAAATGTTGTGATTCAGTGATAAGTATATGAAGCATCACTACTACAAGGTAACATACCTGTTGTGATTCAGTGATAAGTATGAATCACAACAGGGAAACTAAACTAAAGTAGTATGGAAGGTGAAGATGACTTGTTGGAGAGAGACAGAGAGGAGGACGTGCGCAAGAGGGAAGAGTGTCACGTTACACTAGGCTGAGGTTGCATAGCGCAATAGCGCATATCCAACACAAAAAGCCAATAATGTTAGCTGCGTCAAGAAAGGCCATCAACGAGCATGTTTTTGTACCTCCTTGTAGCATTTGTGTGAGGTTTATCATGTCTAGCCACACAACATCTATCTAATTGGAGCCTGGTAAAGGAAACAAGTAGACTCCCAGCCATTCTTTCAGAATCAATCACTTGGACTTGCCTAGACTTGTATTTCAACGCATCATATCATAGTCTAAGAAAAAAGTTCAGATGTCTAATCAACCTTGAACATATGAATACCCTGAATCATTTGAATCTACTACATAGGGGTCAGGTATCACAAAGACATTGTAAGGGTACACAATCCGATGCTCTGCAGGCTGTAAAACTCAAGTTTACTCCTTATGCACAACCTGTCCCCTTGCATAGTGTAATAGTTCTTCATGTGCTATCAGATTCTTTTGCAAATACACCCTCATACACATTCAAGTAGTACTGCAAACAGACTCCTGACAGCACTATCCCTGATGCCCGTCTACTTGGGATGTGATGGTTCACAATCTGACATTTTCCTCTGACAATAACTAGACAATTTGTCTGAGAATGGATCACCAGCATGTTCATGAACTAGCACATAACAGTAGATCATACCACAGATACTACGGTCTGGCTTAAGGGTTAACTGAGCCGCTGATCTTGTTTCTGATGTCTGCAAATGATCAAGAGAAAAAGTAGTTGCTGCCAATGTGACCTCTCTGCCATGTTTTCTACTACACTGTAATTGCTCATTTCTTCCCTTTGAAGATGCACTGTCTCTCCTCTAGATATCTCTGAATCGTGAAGGTCTCCCTTTTTGTTGTGTCTCTGGGCATTATATCTGATACTTTATATCACAAGGATGAAGCTGTTTATATCTAGACATGTGCGAGTATATGATCCGCTTGGTATTTACTTGTTTGCACTGCTTGCCTATTACTACAAGCCTATAGTGTCAATTACGCTCTATCTTTGTATTGATTGTCATAGATTGCGGCATCTTCACTGAAGTCTCATCAGCCATTTGGGGTTGCAATGAGCAGAGGTAAGTAAGGTGTTGCAAGCAAAGAAGTTAGCCTTCATACCAGCTTAATCTTGCCAACCCTGTCATGCACAGATACTGAGATCATTCGTCTTGAAGGACAGTCCCACGGTCTTTTTGAGGTTGGGATATTCTTGCAGGTGAACAGGTGATACTTGCAATCATGCGAAACAGATTGTTTCTGTAAGTCGGTTTAATAAGAGGTGCCACAGGTAATAGAGTCCCAGTAGGATAAAGTCTAAACGTTCTTGCAATGACCAAGTGTGCAATCTCTTTGAATCCAAGCTTGACTTGATTTCAGTAGGCAAGTTATGGCTTTGTCCTAGGTGTTGATAGTTTGTCAATCACTGCATCCCTAGCTGAGACTTAACACCAAGGCTGAACAGTGATATAGGAAACCAGTACAGAGTACGAAATTCATGCTGTTTGTACTGAACAGCCAAAAGATCTGTTTTGGGACTGATGCGGAGATGATAAATGGAGGCATTACCAACTGGAGTTCCTGCAAAAAACATCATCACAGAAGCAGAACCCATGTTGATAGCTGGGCTCCCAGTACACACGGCTAGTAATCATGTCAGACAAGCGGGCCTCGAGATGATTTTCAAGGCTCACTACAGACAAACGATACTCAAGGTTCAATACGAGCAACCAGCACCCAGCACCAAATGTGAGCGGCCAATACTAAGTGCTCAGCAAGAACAAGCAATACTTGGCACTCATCACCTGAGGCTCATCTTGTGCCAGGAGTATTGTGATTCTGAATCTGGAGGCTGTTCAAGGACAAGCGATACTGAGGACCTGCTGCATTTGGTTGGGAATCCGGATGCAATAGACCCAACCAGCACCTAGCAGTCAATACACAGCACCAGAACTGAACGCTCATCACACACAAGCAATGCTGAAGACTTGATACATACGGCCAGTGCTCAGGATGCAATCCACACAACCAGCCCTCAGGACTCGATACACACGACCGGTACTTGGCACTCAGCACAAACAGTCAGTACCTAGCAGTCAATACACAGCACCAGAACTGAACGCTCATCACACACAAGCAATACTCAGGACCATTACATGCAGTCATTACTCAGAGCACTCAATACCTAGGATCAGAACTGAACGCCCATCACAAGCGAGCGATACTCAGGACCCAATACACGCGACCAGTACTCAGCACCCAATATCTACAACACGGCTCACGCACAACCCACTTCGAATCCATTTCGATTTTCCATCACTACCGACCTGTGCTTCATACGAACAATCCAATCGATTCTCGCAACACCGAGGATCTACTTCTTCCACTCGATAGGAGCCAACCCTTCCCCATAATCTCACTATCTCCTATACGGATCAAGCCGGCAGCACATCATATCATGACCACGCTCAGCACATGCGTACGCTGTACTAGGCTCAAGTTGATACCATCGCTACGGAACACATCGGACCTGGACATGCATCACGCATCATCGCATCGTGACCGGGCTTGTCGACGTCTCCAGGCATTCAGACGGCCAAAGTCACTCAAGCATGATGCATGCAATGCCAGCAAGTCTAGACCACCTTACTATGCTTATACGGTCAGATACTAGAACTCCGAACAAGTTCGCCAACCTCCATCGCCGCGAAGACATTGGAGCCGGCGAAAGGGGATCAGATGCAGAACACTGTGCATCGTACAGAGTCGTTACATATGCTTACACCAGACGAACCAACAGGATAACGAACAGTCGAAAGAACTGTACAGCTTTTCGCAAGAAAACCCAGTACCTGGCATGGTTCCGCCACCGTGCGGCAAAACTATTCATATCTGTTGTGTCGGCGAGCCACGAGAGTTCCTGTTACGGGCAAAAGCACGGACCATATGACTAAGCACTCATACCTCTACAACGAAGTCGTAGGTGGCGGCTGAGGCTCAGGAATATCGGACAGATGGCGTGCAGTGAAGGTAAAGGTGCCAGTCCACTACCCCCGTACATTCGCGGCGCCCGATACTATATCATGCACAAGGTGAAGCTCCGCTGATCGAATTTATCTTCGTGCTCGTTTCGTGACAACAAAAGATCAACCGTTTACCGCGTGCTACCGACGATGCCTACCTTGAGTTAATTCCTCCCCTAATGATTCCCGCGAGCGAATGACGCACTTATACTCACGTGAAAAGGGCGAACCATGTTGAAGAGTAGCTGAGACCAGACTATAAGCCTTGGACGGGCATAAAGACAGCCAGACGACTAATGACTACGCAAAGACGGACATACGTGATGTATCTTGCAGGAGCATAATCCGGTCTTCATCTACCAACTTCATGGAAGTGCTGTCAGAAGTTCGATCTTGATATACCGCCGTCCATGCAGAACGACCGAATAGACCTTCTTCATCGGACATCAGCACCGTGTGCGCAGAGAACCGGCCAATCTTCCCGTCTGAGGAGGCAGCCGTGATGTTCTGCCTGCTCAAGACCATGTTCCAGGCATTTCGCCTTCGGGTATCATTCTTCGCGAATCTTCGCTCCATCCCAACTTTCTTACTTCAGTCGAAGGTTGTTCACAGTCCCGGTTTTGCTTTCGTCGCTCGTTGCATGCCACGACTAAATGACTTGGGTTCTCTTATGTTAGTGTCAAGCGGTCCAGTCTGCACGAAGGAACGACCTACCTATCTTGAAAACACCCAACGAGATCATATCACCTTTTAACTTGAAGTCCTGACCCCGATGTTGCGAGTGTCATCACAGTCCTACAGCGCCGTGTGTTCCCGTGACTGATTGTTCTGTCTGTGAGTCAGTCACCAGGCCGAACCCCTGTGTGCCGTCATCGACGATCGGCAGGGCTAGAATGCGGCTGGCGACTTCTCGCGGTCTGGCTCGAAGCCGAAGTGAAGTTCTATCGCTTCCTGAGATCAATGCGGAGAGTCGTATCAAAACCGGCACTTCAAGACGGCGAAGTACCCTCAGCCAGGACTTACAGTTCCGTTCCCCGCCTGAAAGTCTCCGTGGAGAAAAACGTAGTTCAACCGCCGGCAGACAGTCTTCATTCCGATCGATACCATTGGCAAATTTCCTGCCAACCTCTTTGTCATCAAGAGGCTGACATGCAATGACTCACATTCAACCTTAAATCGAAGCTACCTAGCCCTGTCATTGGGGCAGTAGACGCTATATGTCTCGAGTATACGCTGAGTAAGTTAGGTTCAAGTGAAGTGTTGGGATAGTCCAGTAAATTTGTGTATTGAGGCTCTCAGATGTCGATTCCCAGCATGCTTGTGCTTGTCGTCTATCTTCCCTCAAGTTCGGTGAGCCATGGTTCACCATACTTGCAACCTGAACGTAATTCTTTGCGTTCACTTCCAGCAGTACAGTATTGCTTGAAGAAACGTCGACTTGAAAGAAAGACAGTACGTCCAAGTGGATTGCGTTCCCGAGGCACTCTCAACGTGTCTATTGCTTTTTCTGACAGTGGGGTTGTCCGACGTATATGTCTTTCTGGCTACCGAGGTCTGTTCTGGTCACCAATTCAGCAAATCAAAACTCCACCGATTTTAAGGATGACAGAGACTGTACCCCAATCGGAATCGATGGCACTAGTGAACTGGTCCACGTATTTTCTTCGAGAAAAACCCGGACGAAAAGATCTTATCATATGTAGAGATGCAAATCTGATATCTTATCGTATGCGATATCAAGGTTTCCGCGGCAAAAATGAAGTAGAATACGCATCGATCCGCGGTTCGCCTGATCTGACTTGGGATCGACACGGAACAGGTCATCTCTTTTGCTTTCAACATTAACCGACCTGCCTTGCGTGCTGACGCTCTATAATACTCGAGAAGCATCCAATCATGGCTACCCATTGGAAGACGAGAATTAAATCATGGAACGAGAGGAGGATGCTCTCCTAGATCTACATACAGCCGGAGAGATAACGACGACACAACTTCCCGACGGCCACCACAAACAATACTGTCAGCATCTCGTTCCCAGTCATCACTCCCACCCGCTCTATCCAGGACAATACCGCCCTCTTCGACCTTCATCGGCCTTGACAATTTTGAATATCCTATCTTTCCCAACCTGCACCGGATACCCTTGCTTTCGCTATCACCTCAAGCGTCGCGCATGACAGGGAGATGAATCTAGACTGGGGCCCAGCCTTCTCTTCTACGTCTGCTCCTTCTCTTCTCCTCCTCCTTCTCCTCCTTCACTTCCAAGCTTTCAGCAAAGGGTCTCGATGCCTCGATGTTCTGGCCTCTCTTGTAAGTTGGTGATATTACCAATCGAAAGAGACAGTAAGCGGTATGAACTGTATTTGTAACGAAATACATCTTCGTCCTGATACACTTCTACGTTGCGTCGTTGAGGATAGACTGTTTCATACCTCGAAATCGTCAAGCCTGTACTGACCCTTTTTAACTTGTACCCAGAAAACACGACTTTAGCAGCCACAACGGTGACTCGATTGGATGGAAGGTCGGCGGCCAGTACTTGCCGGTTGCCGGTCGATATGTCACTCAACGTTCACGACCGGGATCAACGACTCGGTGGAATTCACAGTGCCCGGACTGCCTCAGTCTGTTACCGACCCAACTTTGCGGAGGGCAACAGCACGATCATCCGTTCTTCAGAAAATTCGAACGGAACGTGAGCCGCTCTGACCGATGGCGCTTCAGATGTTTTTGCAGACCATGTCGACTCATTGGGCGTCTTTAGAAAGCTAAATTTCATTGGCAGGACTGTCAACCATCGGATTCTATGTCACGGCAAACAGAGATGATCTGAATGTCCGGCAAAATAGATTCTCTTGAGCACTCAAACTCCTCACCCACGGTCGTGGATCAAATCACTACCGATAAGCAAAACCCAGCGACAGTATCGCCTGCATCGGCGATTGAAAAGACTGAGCGGGACGTGATAGTTGACCGAAGCGCACTCGTGTATCCTGCGATGACTCAACCGACAACATGAGCAAGCCTTTCATATTGACATGACTATGACGTCCGCCGGAACTTTCGACCTCAAGTTCGCCCTAACATACGCTGGTGTAAGCTCGTACTACATCGTACCCGATGAGCTGAGCGAGGCTATTTCCAATTCCTTCGTTGGTGTCAAAGCCAAGAATTGGACGAGTCTAACAAAAGCGATTGAGGCGGGTACATATTTTCTAGGATCATTGACGTGGAGTCTACAGATTCACCAATCGACAAAGAGCAAACATTTGCAGGGAAGAACGATCTCTCATTTGTGTGCAAACCGGCTTGATCTCGTCGATCTACTTGATACTCTTCAACCAAGCAAGTACTCGATACCAGTCAGCTGGACCGTGGATAGCTCTTTTACATCTCATTTACTCTTCGCTCGATAAGAGCGGTGATCGATAGGGGATTCTTCCGGTATGGCACTTCACGATAGTTACAGCTAAACGACATCTAAGGAGTCGTATGGACGTAATAAGGAAATCATTTGCGCGATCAAGCTGTGGGAAGCAAGATGAAAACAATGGCAACGGGCAATCCAAGACCCAACAGCATGACGACACGAGTCATGCTCGGGTGAGATCAACGGATCCTAAGCGAGGCAGTCCTTGTCGCCATCATTGCTGGGAATCGTATATTCTTTGACCCCCTACCGAGTAGCTCAAAGTCATGTGTATGTTATGCGAACGGTGTTCGAGATAAATCCGAGTCATATTCATGAATGTCTTGTTGCGAATCTACGCGCCTGCACCTTTACAAGAGGACAGGGCTGAACAAACCCCGGCACGAACCATCAAGATCCTCAACCCAATGATTGCGGATGATATATCGCCATCTGACCGGTATAGCCGTCAATACAATGAGATATTTATCGTACCGATAGAGCGGCTTCGAGGTGAGTATGTTCACTTCAGGCGAGATGCTGTTGAATTTACTTGGTATTGGGCAGTCACAATTTAGTTTAGCATCAAGTTCTTACTCGTCTATCGGCTAGGATGCGCGCCTCTCATTAATTCAATTGGATTGGTTCGCGCGAGGGCGGGGTTCGATTCCCCGGTAGGAAATACCTTTTTGCTCTTCTCGAGCTCGCACCGCTGCAATCGCTCTAGTCCAGGGCGCCACGTGTTACGTGACGGCGTTTCTGCTTGTATGACGTAGCGAATGACACCGCTGACCATGCGGATGCGACGGCGTCACATCCGCATGCCATTCGTGTGTCATTCGAATGTCATTGATCGCGGTATACCGACTTTGTTGCTTCTCGTGGAGGCTGATGTAAACCTTCGAGATATACATTGAAACGGGTCGATCGCAACCTCGCCAGGTGTAGAGATGATGATCGCTGTTGCTCGCGTTCCTAAGCTCTGGTACAGTCTCGAGGTTTGACTGTAAACGACAATCTGTTGTGATTACCAAGACCGAGCAACACTGCGGGACCACCCAACACTCCCTTCCCTCAGCTGCACCCAGACCTCACCCCAGTCCACTCACTCACCGTTCATCCCGTACTCCAACCCGAGCTCGGGCCCGACCGCGCGGTCTGGACCTGAACCCTCCCAGCCGGACGGGAGCGTCAGATGTCTCCGCCGCTTCCACGACGGGGACGACCCGTTCGAGACCTGGAGGATGGAGGAGAGTCTTATGGCCGAGAATCGACGATCAGGGGCGTAGCGTGGGGGAGATGAGGGAGCCTGAGGTGGATGCTGGGGATGAGAACGGGGGATGATCCCGTCAGTTCACGGACCCCATCGTCGACAACGACAACATCAACGACGACATCAACTTCCACTACATCGACAAGGCCATCCCCAAACCCACCACCCAAGATCCTACCGACCCCACCGAATCGGAACACTCACGAGAAACCCTCTTCGGGATCCTAGGTAGGGAAAATCATATCTGGACCAACCTCAAGTCGTTCTACCTGGGTCCTCCCCCCCTTCCCCTCGTTCCTCTTGCCGGTCCGCTTGTCCCTCTTGCCGGTCCTCTTGTCCCTCTTGCCGATCCTCTTGTCCCTCTTGCCGATCCTCCTGTTCTTGTTCCTCTTGAACCTCGTCCTTTGGTAGGGATCTCGTATGGCGCGGACCTCGTTCAAGAGGGAGCCAGTGGTCCGTCGGGAATGGGTGGGCGGTCGGGACGGCCGGTCGAGCTTGACATTGACGTTGATGATCGGGATCGTGATCGGGAGACGTGCGTTTTTTCCTCGTCTTGTTCCTCTTGTCCCTTTGTCCTTTTCCCGGTTCCCTTTCCTTTTTTTTCCCGTTTCCCCTTTCCCTTTTCCTCCCTTCTCACAAGGTCTCGACGTCCGATAGACTGACCCGATCGGGTTCCCCCTTTGCTTGCCTTTGTTTGTTTTCTCACCTTTTCGTCCATGGATCGATGGATCTATGGATCTTTCTCCGTCCGTCCTGATGGTCCTTCTCCTGTCCACCTCGATGGCTCTCCCTCGACCGATCCTGATGATCTCTCCTCGTTCGCCCCCCAACGATCTCTCCCTGCCCATCTCCCAACGATCCCTCCCTGCCCACCCCTCCTTGGACCGGGAACAGGCTCGAACTGGAATCGGACTTGTTGCGTGATATAAGCCGGAAGGAGATACCCCGTTCTCGACCCCTACCCCGACCTCGACCTCGACCCCTATCCCAATCTCGATCAAGCACGACGGCGACCCCGACAACCACCCCGATAGCCGCCCCGACCGCACTTGGGAGGACGCAAGGAGAGGAAGAGATTGAACCAGACAGATGAGAGACGAGATGATGAGCATGAGCATGAGATCGAGGAGGAGGAGGACGAGGACGAGGAGGATACGCCTAGATCTAAACTTGAAGTTTGGTCGGGATCGGGACTTGTAGCCGGGACTAGCCCTCGGACAGGGACTGGGATTAGCGTTGGGACTGGGACTGCGACTGGGACTGAGGCACAACCTGAACCCCCACCTCTACTCGGACTCGGATCTAAACTCGGGTTTGGATCTGAACACGGGCCCGGACTTGAACTCGGGCTTGGACCTAGACCCGAACATGAACCTGGACTCGGCGATGCGCAGCAGGACAAGTGAGTGCAACGTAGCCCTTTTGATCAAGAGAAAGATTTCCGCTGATAAACACCCCCATCCCTTTCCCGCTCTTCCTCCCTTCTTATCGAACCGATCGTTCTCACATCGTCCTTCTCAAATGCATTCCCAACCGGAACTTTCGCCGCTTTCAGAGAACCACCTACGACGCTTTCCGACGGGTATCGAGTCAACTCTGACGAATTGCCTTTGGTGGTCTTCAACCGACGGGCAAACACCTCCCGAGGGTTTGCAGTCGTCATCAACAGACCTCCCCTCGCGCTCGTCCACTCTGCTCATCCATCCAGCGGATCGTCTCAGGTCACCACTCCTCGTATCTTACCCCCTCGCAGCTCACCCCCTCGCAGCTCACCCCCTCGCAGCTCACCTACTCGCGGCTCATCCTGTCGCCTCTCACCTCCACCACCCGGCTTCGAAGCGCTAGAACGATGCCCTCCTCCTCACCGTCACCCCAACCGTCGAGGTTCTCAAGGACAATTCCAAATGACCGTCCTCCCCGCTCAACCCACCTCCTTCGCAGAAAGCCCCGATCCGTTCGGGAAATGGACCGAGCAGAGTTTTGCACACGCCGCGAGGGTCAGACCTGTCAACAAGAGTCAGGCGGAGAGGTACACTGGGGATTGGAGAGTGAGGAGGTCCAAGTGAGCGGGAACTGGGCGCGGGAATCGCTGGAACACGGAAAATGAAAATCGGACTGAATGCTTTCCCGAATCAATCGTATTATAGTAATCTGACATGACTACACATATATCCTGACGTTTATGGTATATACACACACACACACATGATGAATTGCTCGCAAGCCGTTACCAGACACCACAGCCATCAGACGACGCGACGCCGAAGCGCGTTCTCTCGATCTTCTTGACTCTTGCGAGCCATCGATTTCCTCTTTTTCGCTATAGCCTGCCCTTCCTCGTCATTTTCCTTTGCCCTCCTATGCCGGAATTCATTTTCTATCGCCTTGTTGATCTCTGCTCTCTCATTGTTCGCCAGAACGTGTTCCAGTGAGTTCAAAAAGGCTTCTTTGGCGGTGGCGGTTATCTTGCCGAGGCGCGCGATCTCGCTGTTGAGCAGTCTCAATGAGGGTATAACCAGTGAAGGATGTAGCCAGGCCTCTTGAAGAAGAGATATCTCTTTCCCCTCGATCGCGGAGATCTTCCACCTGCAGTCACTAGGCAGAACCAGGATACCCGTGTCCAGAATCAATCGGTATCTCGATACCCCGTTGGGTCTGTTACATTCTAGACTGATCTGTGCGGCAGGCGATCCGTGCGTGGGCCGGATGAAACGTCCAAATAGACTTTCGGGGTAGACGGTCTCGGAAACGATCTCCGTCATCGGAAAGGGTGAAAGGAGACCCTCGATCATGTCCACCGACTGGACGAGATAAGGTACCGTAAGATCCCCGCTCTCTTTCAGTATTTCCGAGAGACTGATGACGCTCTCGACTGGTTCCGCGGGTAAGGTTTCCAATTCCGTCTCCTCCTTCTCCTTCCATGCGGTCGCAACCATCGTCTGTAGCTCTCTGACCGGGAGATTTTGCCCCTTGCTCGTAGACGGGCTATCTCTCCACGATTGGATCATTTCCTGGACGAACAGGAAGGGGTACGATTTGGAAAGCGTCATCAGCATACTCTGATGCGATTCGGACAAGCGTTCCCATTCCGTCATCTCGGTTCCTTCCGCGTCATCATCCTGTCCCAAGATCAACGGTATGATTCCGCGCCACTGATGGTCACGCCATTTCTCCTCGATGACAATCAGATCTTTCTCCAAATCCACTGGTGGTGCTCGAACCAGGCAGTGCAAGATATGAGCAGTAGCTCTTGATCATTTCGGTTGATGGTTGGGCCCTGGCTTTCGATAAGCAGTGGCTCCTCGGCGGAAAATGGCATACTCGTGGGCGGGTCAGGGAAGAACGGCTCCGCTCCCAGCAGGACGAGATCGGTGTCAAAGGAAGGTAACGGCGATATATAGTCGAAAGGAAGTGATATCGAATCCTGTCCCGGAGACCAAGAGTCATCACAGAAGTCCAGGTTGAGAAAGTCTCCGAACTGATCATGACGAGAAGATCGCTCAGCGTCAGTCTGGAAGAGTAAATAGACTCCGTGCACTCACGGAAACATTCTCATCTTCAGTCTCTTCAGAAGCGCCTTCGAGCTCGTTGTGCAATTGCAACGCTGGTGCTACAACCTTGTCCTCCATCAATAGGGCCCATTGATAACACATCTCAGCGGTCAAATGGTCTCCCATAACTTTAGTATGACGCCCTGGCCGAGATCTCTCCTTCTCATAGAATTCGATCCATTCTCCTTTCCTCCCATCCGCTTCAATTTGAAGGCCGCCCCGGTTTGGTGCTCGTAGGCCTTCAACCCTCAGGCCTAGCCATTCTAATATCCATTCCTCGCGATCGTCTTTCGAGAGCGAGTCGAGTTCCTGAAGCCATCTGAGAGTTCCAAGGTATGCATCTCGAGCTGCTTTGGATGTCCCGTACTTTTTATGAGAGTTCGAGCCTAGTACGGGAAAAAGGTGATGGAGATGTGGTGCCCAGAAGGCGGTAGAGAAGATTGTTGGAGATACGTGGTTCATGAGTGGTAGATGGTGTTAGCTTTTTCGAGAGAAGTGATGTGTACATCGTTGATGATATCGTTGATTTGATCTGATCTGCTTTGATCATCACGTAAAGATAGCGGGTAACAACAAATGACAGCTCCATTCGAATGACCTGATATGGTCATGCGAATCCACATAATCTCGCATCTGGATGACAGATTGTGGCGTGGCATCCAGTACAGGCGGACGTATCATTTCGCTCATGTCCGACTGCCAGTCCGCAGCGATGCTGGGTGAAACGGCTTCTATATACAATCTATCCCGTTCTCCCCTTCGATCAGAAAACGTAAGATGTAGGCCGATACAGCTAGCGTAAGGATTTGGACAAGTCGGCACATCCAACATGATCGGCAAACACGACTAGTTCGTGCGGACTCAACGGCTCTTGATCATGTTGTGTGAGGCGCGAAGCCAATTCCTGAAACTCAGTATGACCTAGTAACCTAGTCTCACGTGTGTTTGATCCTGGATCGGCTGGGTCGTTTCATTAATCTGCTTATGCATGCTGTCGAGTGCCACATGGCACTATCGAACTAGGAAGCCAGCTGCCTGTTCCGAAGTCTTGAGCGGTAACTGCCATAGCTCATCCACCGTTGCCACATACGAAGTTCTATTTATTCAAGGATCAACTTTCAAGTAACTTCGTCGAGGATGGGAACGAGTCGTGTGGCCTAGATTTGTTTCCGAACCTTGCACCCATATCCATACGGATCTGGCATGGTAGATCTAGTGTTGCCGAAGGAGGTAACTCACAGACCGAGATACTCGCTTCAAAATCCCTTAATCCGCTCGCTCTTTACTGATGGCAGCATACGCAGATACATACCGATCATTACGAAGGCATGTGTGTTCGAACACGCGGAAGAGCAAGCTCATCCATCGTCTAGTTCAGTGGGCCCACACTTCACGGATGTTGATCCGGTGATTCGCGTGACGATTCCATCGGGGCACGTGCCGGGTTGGTCGGGTCACGAAGACCGGGCATTGTAATCTCCCTTAGGTGACCTGTATCTAGGATCCGAGAAACAACTAGCTTTTTCCGTTGTGTCGCCGCACGAGTTCATTCCCCTCGTTCTGAAGGGGTGGCGTGCGGGGGCGAGCGAAGCTACGGATAAGCCTTCAATCAATGATACGTCGGAAGGGTCACACCTGTGCAATTGTATTTCGGTGCAAACCTGGAAAGGTGGCTGGTTTGTTGGGTGCTCGACGGAATCAATGTATCCTCCTGATCTCCAGGATTAGGAAATCGGGTCAGGTAGTCGAAGACTTCATATCAAAGTGATGTTATCCGGGATCGACGACATCCGGTCGGTACAAACTTTGCAAGCAAGGACAGTCTGATCCAATCGTGCTTGCTGGTTGCAATAAAGAGCATGACGCGAACCCTACCATGGGTTTTGGTAGGGGAATCGGTCGGACTACATTCCCCTAAACTTGTGGAATAGGCTGGTCCAGAGTGATCCTGGTCGGATACTCACATCCTGGAGTGCAGATACACCGAAATGAGCTGTTCATCCGCTCAAGATAAGAGAGGGTTCTTCCCCGCCTATATGCATCAGAGGGGGGGAGCCATCGTCCTTCTTTTTGACCGGTATAGTTCTACTCGTTCTCGTTGATACGAGTATCATCTCATTGTGTATCCTCGATGCTTATGCTGGACGCAGCGTGTGTCAGGTGACTTCCGCTTCGGTATTAGGTGTCCGGTTTCCGCCGACTAGATTCGTTCAAAGCATTATCTAGATTCTTAGGTACTCTCGATCCTAGCTGACTTTGTCTCATTGTGCTTTCACGGAACTATAGATATTCGAAGCTGGACTCTTTGCTGCTACCGTTCTTGTGACAGTGGCGTGTCAGATGAGCCATGATCCGGGGGAACTGATCGTACATTGCTTGGCTTGACTATCCCACCCGCCTGGCAAGTGCCAGAAACGTGATTGTCGAAGCTGCTTGAGGGCGTACTTCCGGACCTCTATTGGGCTAATGGATCGCGTAATCCAATCCTGTAGGTATATGCCATCGATTTCAATCGTCAAACTGGCTAGGCGATCAGGACACTACTTACGGCACCCTTCGGGACGTGTTTTAGTACTGGCAACGCCTTGTCTCCAGCCGTGACCAATGACGACAATCTCGATTCGGGCAAAGCTTCCAGCGTCTACCTTGTGATTCCAAGTTTCATGTAGGTACGCAATTGGCTATAGGTGATCATTGGCGAGTTAAGATCGCCAAGCGAGAGCTATAGGGAAGCGGATCAGTCTTGTATCGGAAATACGTACATCTAGCGCAACACTGACCGTGCGACCATATACCAATCGCTGATACATCTCATCCGGTCCGAGGTAAGAGAAATAGCGCACGGTGGCGACTGAGTGATTTTGTCCATGACGCAGCAATCGTCCGCAAATTTGAACGAAGATGCAGGGCTTCGACTGGGGACGTCGAAGATGAATATCAGTAACCTGGTCCTAGTCACGGATTGGCTACTCACGGTGTATCAAGCAGAAGTAGGTATCTGCATATTTGCAAATTCTTTCCTTCAGATAGCGAAGCGAGAGGTCCCATCAGAACGCGAATCGATGGTTTCTTCGAAAAGAGCTCGAGCATCGATTCTTTTGTTTGCCGATCGTGTACCTGACTGTCATAGACCATCATCTCCTTCGAAGCTGGGCTTTCATCCGTAAGTCCAATGAACTGCGTGAATCCCTTCTCGCCCGATAGTACGGCAGTAAGGGCTTCTTGAAAGACACTGTCGTGTCCTACGACCAGTATTTTCGCCGAAGGATCCCCCTCCGCAACGATTCGGGCGATATACTCACTGTGGGTTCCTTAGCTCCGTTATGGTATGTATTCTTTAGTCAGGACTCACGCAATCGCTTCGATCTTGCAGGGAACGTTGAGTCCGTCCACGGCTGCGCTAGCGAGGCTGAACACTTGAGGATCTAACGCCAAACCTTGCTGAGAGGCTTCACGGCACCAAGCGTGGAATTGTTGAAACGAACAAGACAGTAGCTGTTTAGGCACAGGTTAGCCCAGTATTGGAAACGTAGAAGCGCAGACGAGCCTTCCTACCCTCATCCCCTCCAGCACTTGCAGTAAAGGCGACCCCTCTTGAATGTAATCGTCTGGCCCAGTAGTGTCGGCCAATCTTGCGAGTTCGCTATGGCAAGGCATGAGTTTATCTCATCCGACGACGAGGCTTCGTACAGTGAAGGCTTACCTATGGTGAAGATCCAGCAATTTCTTCCTGAGTAATCTGACTGATCGTAATGACGAACTGGGTAAATCTCCAACGTTCCTCGCCTCCGTCTTACTCACCCATTTGCTTTTCTCGCCCTACAGGTGAACAGCCTTGATCTCTCACGGAATGAGCTTGACCTCGCGGCAACGCATCAGCAAAGTCGAAAGCTCGGCTTATATAGAAGCTCCCAGTCAACACTCTCTCCAGTTCATCAGCTTGTTCATACCGTCCTAGCCGTATTCCCGAAGCCCAAGGCCGAAACTTTTGATCGACAGGGATGATCTGCAGCAAAACAAGAAGGATGAGAACGATCAGGCCGTCAAAGCTCCGACATGGTGAGGGCTCACGTTTATCATTCGAAGCGGTACAAAAAGATCGGAAACGCTCGAGGGTGCGGGTGTGCCGGATAGCAAGAGGACGTGTTTGATGTGGCGCTCGTCTGCATAGCTTGTAGACACTTTTGCGAGCCGTGTGCGAGGGTGTCGAAGGTGCTGAACTGGAGCGTACCATGTGAGAAGATTCTGTGAGTCGCACGAGTGGAGTCCAACGATACAACGACTCACATTCATCCACGATAAGCCTATAGACCGAGAAGAGCGACAAGTTCACAGTAGCCGACTCTTTGTGAGCGTCGGTCTTCCCGGACCGCTGCAGCAATTCGAACGCTATTGTGGCCATCTGGTTAGTCCATCGATTTATGCTAGTCGTCTTGGGGAACACAGGGACTGACAGATAATGACGATGGGCTAGCAAGTAGTGGCAAAAGAACCGGTGTATGAGTATCGTCGAACACCCCTCCAGCAATCTCTCTCCTCTTTCCTTCACTTACCTTCTCCCCCAACGACTTGAGGATGAACCTTTGCCAGTCTCCCTCCGTGACGATGATCGCGACTTGCGAAACCAAACCGGGCAAATGTTTTTCGATCTCGGCCTAATTGTAACCATGAAGAACGGGTATCGGACGCATATCCCGAAGGCGATCTGACCGGTAATCCACTCACCTTCCATACAACCGTCTGAATCCCTTCGGGACACAGGATCATTGTGTTCCTGACTTTGCCCTCTTCCCTGATATCCTTTACGAACGTCGTAAGAGCCGAGCAAGTCTTTCCCATCCCGACGGCATCGCAGAGCAAAAATCCTCGTTCCTTTTGCTCCGAAGTGTTATCCATCTATTCACAGAGGAGAGGGTTCAGCGCTTGAGAGCAAGGAGGCCGAGCCGAACGGGCGGGAGACTGACCATCTTCCAAATACTCGCGGCCGCGGTCAACTGCGTGGAAGTCAAGGGGTAGACCATCCCTTCCAACGGAGTCTCCGAATCCTTCAATCCAAGAATCTCACAAGCTTCTTCTGCCTGGGTGACCGGACCGTTCTTAGCGAAGAGTCTCATATCGGGCGGTCCTTCATATTTCCCGGCATCGTCAACCACCTCCCCCCCGTCCGGACCCGATTTCCCAGACCCAGAACCGGACTGGTACAAGCTAGTATCGTAATGATTCGCCATGTATAGTTTCTGGAGTTGTTCACACATCCGATCGAGTCGAGTGATATCGTAGCGCGATTCGACCAATCTGGATTTCTGCGCGTCACTGAGTCCATGTGCCATAGATGGTGATCCGATATCGTCTTCGCTATCA
Organism: Filobasidium wieringae; assembly: GCA_001600055.1. Lineage (NCBI taxonomy): Eukaryota > Fungi > Basidiomycota > Tremellomycetes > Filobasidiales > Filobasidiaceae > Filobasidium > Filobasidium wieringae. The sequence continues at coordinate 70,383 of BCIV01000026.1, forward strand.
CTGTGAGCTACAGGTGTAGCAGAAGGAGAGGCGGAATGTAAACGTGTCCTCTTCTTTCGGTCCCTCAGATGACTGTCCTCGTCACTGTAAAGACCGTCCGAGTCATCTTGATCCGATGAATCCCTGCGATCGAGCCTAGTCCGTTTATTCGAGCTTGAACTCGGGTTGAACGATGGTTCCATCCGGTTCGCTACCTTGAGCTTGTCCTCGGTCCTTTGTAGATGTTCAGGCGAAAGCAGATGACCCTTTATTGCACGAGAGCACCACCATCAAAGGATTAGCTCAGCAATGTTGATGGAAAGAACCAAGACTCACTGCCAAGTCCTCCCCGAAACAATCTGAACCCTCAAGAGGATACCTCACCCGGAAGACTGATCCGTCAAGGTCATCACATGCCCGACCTGTTGAACCGGGGGTAAGAATTTGGACCGTGTGGGACAGCGAAGAGGGGGAGAGAACGAGGTCAGCCTTCGTAATTCGGAAGTAGGGGTACATCGATGATGGAAAAGTCACACTGAAACTCACACTTGGTCACCAAGATCGGCACCGATACAGGTTCAACTCGCAGTTCCCGTTCATCTGGTGCAGATCCTTCGGTCGCTTCAGAGCGGGACGATTCCATATTGTCAGGAGGCGAAGCTTTCTCGTAGACTATCTCGTCAAATTGAAGGTGCAAGAGAGGTTGAAGTCCGTGTTTTTCGATTGCTTTCGTGAAGAGCTGTTCAAGGTCGGACTGTGATGACGAGGATAAGTGTGGGCCGAGGGATTAGAATGTTTGAAAGTGAAGCACCTTATAAGCTTTGAGCGGGTCTTCGAACAAACATTGAGAAACGCACCCGTTCGCCTACGGAATGACCATTTTTGAAGCGATCGATCAGATCGATCAGCTGTTCGTCGGGTCGGTCCTGCTCATCCACAACCTTCAAGACGGGTTCTTCATGATCGATCGTCAGATCTGAAGCGGGAGGTGACCCTCCAGAAGGAATGCGAAGAGGAGCTCCCGTTGGAACCGGATCGATGAGAGAAGAGATATTCATCTTTGACGGACGTGGTATAGTCGGATGAGCAGAACTGGATGAGGATGTCGTGAACTCGAACGGACGTTCGGACAAGTTGGCTAGGATCTCTGCTACATCTTGTACCTCCGAAGTGGGTGGACCGGGTTCGACAGACGAGGGTGGTGTGAGCCGGAACGGAGGATGAGACGATGATGGTGTTACATCTGCCATCGTTCTCTTCGGAGTCGACGATAAAGAAGGGAATGAGCCATTCGAAGAGGACTTGATGAGCGGAGGATATAGTCGTATGAGCCGGTGCTCTGACTGCAGCTGCGGTCACGGACATCACTTCAACTCGTATGTCCACTACGCAAAACCCGCGGGTCGCATCGCATCATCGCCGGACCTCCCACAACCTGGTGTTAAAAAACCTGTCATAACGATCATAGTGTGCACAACCAGAGAAACACCGAAGAAGAACGTCCCGACCCTAATGTCTCGATTTCAGAACCCTACCCCACAAAGCCCACAAAAAGCCTCCAAGGCGTGCGGTGATCAACCATCTCCCGGCCCCTCATCCCATCCCCCGTCCTTCTCCAAACAACGCCGCGTAATACCAACCTCACCACCCGCCTCAAGTTCCCAAGACAAACGGTCTAGGCGTAAACACCCCTTTCCTCGTAGGCGTCGCGGGAGTCGCGGGAGTCTCAAAGGTCCCAAACCGCTCACAGGTCCCACAGGCCCTAACAACGGTCCAAAAGGTCTGGACGCCTGACCCGCAGCGTTATTCTGAAGCTCACGTTTCCTCAACTGAGCCTGTCTTAGCATCCCCGCTAGAGCGACGGTATTAAGGTCCCGGATCGATTTATCAGGGAAACTGGGCCAGACGAACTGTCAACGGGTTCAACGGGGTCGATAGAATCGTCGATCAGTATGACTAGTCGAACCATCGGAATCGAACCGAAACAGGACTGACCTCTGGAGGATGAGCCGTCAACCTACACCTCTTATACCTCAATTCCGGGAAGACCATCCTCTTCCCCCTCTCTCCCCTCCCCCCGCTCTCCTCCTCCACGGACGGGCGGGGTGGCAAGCTAACGTTGGCCGCTTTCAAAGTCCGTTTGACGATCTCCGGCACGACCAGGCTGGGTAGGATGGCTTGGTAGATCGTATTGGAGAGGTCGATCAGGTCTTTATGTTGTTGTGACCAGAAATGCCAGGATGGGTGGATGGTCGTCGTGACGTGTGGGTCGGATGTGGATGAGGAAGAGGGGGATGGTGTGAGGTGGTAGATGAACGTACAGGCCATTCCGCCCGTCGTTGCACTGATGAACTGCATCTTTACGCGATCACGTCTCCTCATCAGCCCCCGACCTCAAGCACGTCGAAAACCAACTCACATCCTTGGCCCATCCTCGATCCCACTCCGTCCCTCCATCACTCCCTTTCCCTCATTCCCAGCGCTTCCCTCAAACCCCCCCTCATGCTCCTCACGAAACAACCCAACACAAGCCCGTTCGAACGTATGAAACACGACCCCATACGACCCGAACCTCTCACTCGAAGCCGGATCGAGTGGGATCTCGGGTGCCAAGATCCGGGCCGTTTGACTGATTAGGTATTGCAGGTGAACCGGGTGGATCGTCGAGTTTTCCTTGGGGGCAGGTCCTGTCGCGGTAGGGGCAGGGGTCGATTCCGTTTCCTTGTTCAAGGAGATTGGATGAGGAGAAGAAGCGAGCGGGGAAGGGATGAGGACGGGTGTAGGGTAATCGACCGTCCTCCTCGTTTCCCCCCCCCACGGCCTCTTGGACTACACTGAACCAGTCCTCCTCCCCATTCCTCTGTTCCCCATCCCCATCCCATCCATTCCGTTCCTCAAGCCCACCCTCTCGCCCCTCATGCCCTGTCCCACGCCCACGCCCACGCCCACACCCACGCTCACCCCGGGCCAAAACGACCCCGACCCCGTTCTCGAGAAACCCAAAGACCTCCCTAAACCTAGCCCCCGCTTGGCCGAGCTTTTTGACGTCTGCCCCGATACAGGGGGTTATATAGATGTGAGTCGGGTCGGGGGGATGCGTCGCGTGCCCGTGTGAGGGGGAGCTGGGGGAGAGGACGGGTCGGAAGAGGGTGACGATGATGGTCCGACCGTTGGATTGGGTTGCGATTCGGTGTGACTGACGGTAATACGCGACACGCAACGCGATTCATTGGGATCAGTATCAATTGTGGTTTGAATGAGATTCGTGATAGATGAATGGATGGATGGATGAATGAATGGGAACCCGCCCAGGGACTTACGGTAGAGAACAAATCCGGTAATTTCTTCTCCTCCCTCCCTTCCTCCTCCTCTTCCCACCCATCCCGTTCCCATCCCCGCACGTCCGACCCCCCCGACTCAACGCCAACCCCATACCTCCCCAACCTCCTCAACCAACCCCCATACCGTCCCCACCTATCCAGCCTCAACAACATCTCGGGGAAGACTAGGCCGTCCGGTCTTCCCCCTGCGTCCCCGTCACGCCCATTATGCGGGAGGTGCGGGTTGTGCGAGACGTGCGAGAGGTGCTCGGGGGCATCGATGTACCGACTCAAGTGATCCGTCTCGAATTTGATCGTCGGGTAGACTACGGCCGTATGCGTTTGCGCTTGTGCTTGCGTCTGTGCTTGTGCGTTGCCGAGTGCTGGGTGCGGGTGTGTGGGAACGGTCGAATGGGGGGTGGAGGATGAGGACCCTTGCAGGCGTTGTAGGTGTTGCAGGTAAGTGCGTGATAGGGAGAGGGATAGGTCGGTGAGTTGTGTGATATGGAACGGGACGTCCCTGGCCGGTACGAGCGGGAGGAGACCGAGGTTGTCTTCCCTTTGACCCGTTCGAGCCCCAGTTCCGGTTCCGGTTGGTTCGTGAGGATTAGTCTTACGGGAAGACGAGGTGGATGTGGAGTCTGGTTGAGATAAGTTGGAGCTGGAGGGTTGTGGTTTTAGTGCACGGGGACGGGAGTGTGAACGTGAGTGCGAGTGCGAGTGCGAGCGGGAGGATGGATCGGGCGCATAAGAGCTGGATTCTTTCGGTGCTGGTGGTGTCTTTCCTTTGGACCTGGATGGGGGTGCCGTAGTGCTGACATTGTTGCCCGTGTCGAGTGTGGATGGAGTGTTGGATTGGAGATAGCGAGCTGGAATGTTGGGGACGGGAGGAGGATCAAGCTGAACGTCGGATGAGACGCGTGAGGAAGACGTTCGGAGCTGTGACCGCCATCAGCTCAGCTCATCCAACTCCCAGCCACACCACCACCACACTCACCGATCTCTGTTCCATACTCTTCTTCCTCCTGATGATCGGGGTACCAGGTCTGACGTCGACGGCACTCGCACTGGCACTAGCACTGGCATCACCTCTCCGCGCATGACGGGTAGTACTCTCACCCCCCCGGCTACTCGTCGAGCAGGCATACGAGGACCCGGAGTAGACGCCCGAGTCGTACGAAGAGTAGGATGACATGGTGGGCAGGTACAGGTGAAGGTGAAGGTGGTGGTGGTGGTGGTAAGACATCACCGTGAAATAGTGACGATCCATGTCGTTGACATCGCTACGCTCGCAGTTCTAGTCGATGCCCGGCCTCATCCGCCCATCTGAGCATTCACATCCTCATTCCAATCGTCGCTTCATCGCTTACCATCATTCCCCAACCCCACCACATCTCATTTAAGGACACCTCACACCAGCACATCGAACATGGTCTGCTCTCACGATCCCGCGATGACCACAACCTCATTGAAAACGTCCCTCAAACCACACTCGAGCTTTCAATGTTCAACTCCAACTCCGACTCCAACTCGGTCCCGATAAAAACACTTCCCAGCTCCCCTTCCCCCTCTCCTTTCCCTTCTCGTTCCCCTTCGTCGTGGTCGTCATCAGCGGATCATCGGAACCCCGATCAGGAAATCCCATCATCTACATCAGCTCTGATCGGTACGTGTCCAAATCCATATCCATTCGATTCAATTGGGTCCAGGACCATTGCCCTCTTCCTTTTTCCTTTGGGGTTCGGAGTGGGCGAGTTCGGAGCTCGGAGCTCGGAGTGAAGAGGTTTGGGGTCTTTACCTCTTACCTATTACCACTTACCACGACTACCTCTCACCACGATTACCTCTCACCACGATTACCTCTCACCACCACTGCCGCGATGACCGCATTTGCCACGATCACCTCGCTGAATATCGTTTGTTTTGTTTGTTGAACAGGGTGGGAAATTGGACAGCCCATACTTGAGCCCGCACTTGTGCCCGCACTTGAGCCGGAGGAAGAGCCCGCACCAGAGGAAGGTCCAGAAACATCGTCGCAACAAGAAGAACGGGTGTCAAGGCCGGAAGATCTTCAAGAACGATCCGGTTCTCGAGGATCATCCGGTTCTCAAGGATCGTCCGGTTCTCAAGGTTCATCCGATCCTCAACCCGATCGTCAAGACGCTTTCGGAACGGCCCTCCTTTCTCACTCACAGGCCGGGTTCGGTGGGGTGGTCCGTTCTCATTCCCACGGCCAGCCGCAGCCGCAGCCGCAGGGACCGACTCGGGTTCGGGAGCTGCTGGATGTTCCAGTTCAGGTTCAGGATCGACCCTGCGATCAGGATGAGCGACAGGTTCAAGTTCAGGCGCAGGAGCAGGTCGAGAGGTCTACCGAACATGGGTCTACCGAACATGGGTCTACGGAACAGTCGCAAGTCCAAAGATCTGAAACGCACCCAATACACCCAGTTCAAGAATCCAGCACGCGACCTCTTTCGACTCAGCAACCGCAACAACCTCGACAACCTCGACAACCCGCTAGTCAACTTCAACGACCCCGCCCGATTAAGACCAGCCCACCCACCCCTTCCCCGGTCAAAGGTGGAGATAAAGAAAGCGCTCTTTCTTCCCGTTCATCCGAGCATGGACCTGTACCGTACCGTAAGCACTCCCCCACCTTCATTTCATTGTTTCTCATTTGGACGGGTAGATACCGACCCCTGATGCCTACTTGATCTTGATCGGACAGGCGATTGGGGTAGGGGAGGACGTACGAAAGGACACGAGTTAGATCACGAGGGGGTTGGGATTGCGGATTGGAGAGATCGATTGGATGAGCATAGGAATCGGGTGCATGAGGGTCGTTTGCATGAGAATCAGGTAAGTGAGGATGAGGAGGATGAGGATGAGGATGAGGATGGAGGAACACGTGAGTCGCGGGAAATCGGAACTTGATTTCACTCGACCTGATCGCTAATTTGACACTCGGATGGTTTGTGGTTCGATTAGCTCCCTCCTTTTCGGTGGACAACCTCGGCCGCAACCGCAATCGTAATCGCAATGCCGACCGCGACCGCAACCGCAACCGCAATGCCGATCCCAAATCTAGAAGCGACGGATCGGAAGAATCAGAAAGACTTGACAGACATGACAGTTCAGAAAGACCCGAAAGACCCGGCAGATCAGACAGAGACAAATCGGACATCTTCTACCACAGACCCACACGCACGCTCAACAACGCCACCCCCATTCCCACCCCCGCGCTCAACAACGCCACCCTTCAACCCCCCAATCGTAGAGCCGGAAAGTCAATCGACCGCCCAAGCAGCTCGCACAGCTCGAACAACCCAAACACCACCCTCGGATCGCTCAGTTCGATCTCCATCAACGATCTGAGGGGTATCATCGACCCGAAGGATAGGGTCTGTCCCGCCCGTTCGACCGGACGTCAGGTTCGGAATGATTGGCAGGCGGAGACGGTTCGAACGACGAAGGGGGCGAAGACGGCTCGGATAGGTCAAACGACTTCGACCCCGATGACCAAGACTCCGATGTCGATGACGAACACGATGACTCCGGCCACGATGAGGGGAAAAGAGAACCACCCACACCCACACACCCATCATGATCCACCAAGCGATAACGACAGTCGTTATACCCTCATGGGAAGAATCTCCAGTATAAGTTCTATTCGACCTTTGGGAATGAGACTTGATGAGCGTGATTTTCGTGATGATGTTGAGGGGGAAAGTTTGGGGATGGACGAGTTTACACCTATGAGAGCTGTTACGGGGCAAGGTCATCGGGATTTTGGGAAACCTCATCGGACTTCAGGACATGGACATGGACATGGACATGGACATGGACATGCTCACGGACGCGCATATGGGGAACGTTCTCTCCTCCCTCGAGGACCGATAAGGATCCCAATTCAACAAGAAGACCCTTACTTTGAGACCGGGAATCTACTCCGATCCGTTGATCCCTCTACCCCGCCTGATCTACCGGAAGGGATGTCGGGGGGGTCGAAGTGGGAGTCTGTGAGTTTCGCGTTTCATCAGTACTCGCGTGAAACTGACGCCTTCGTCTCTCGTCCGTCAGTGCTACGCGGCCTGGGTGACAAGAGGTCTATTGAACCGGTGCAACTTTACCCGTCTACCCGCTCCTTGGGCTTGTAAAGAGTGCTTGGATTTGGAAAGTAAAGATTGGGTCGCTCCCGTAAGTCCTCGTCACTCGCCTCGCTGGACAAATAAGCGATGTTGAATTCAATTCATTTGCGATAGCAACGGTATAACATTCCCTGTGTAGGATGTTGGATAATCGTCCCGAAAGGCTTCGATATCACTGTCCACGCGCTGCCCAAGAACCCCGGTCAGTGCGGTCAATGTCGGACTAAAGGGAAAGCTTGTTCATTCACGAAGAAGGATAATAAACAAGTTCGACTGGAGGCAGGGAAGGTGAGGGAAGTCGTTCCCGCTCCCGTTCCCGCTCCGGCCCCGGCTCCGATGTTCGCGAGATCACCGGCCAGTTCGTCTTTATCGTCTTCCGTCATCTCACACTCGCACTCGCGCTCGATATCAACCTCCACCCGTCCCCTACCCGACGGTCTGAGGGAGACGATCATACAAGCCTGCGACGCTACCTCGGAAGCTTACTGGGTCGCACCTTCCCCTCAAACTTACCTCGCCTGTGTCGCCCTGGAAAACCTGGCGGATCAGTTGACTGGACATTTGGTGGAATGGAGCCGTGCGAGGTGTATGATTCAGTTGGAGAATTGTATCGATCATTGGACGGATGGGTCGGCCGATCAACTTTGACGGATGGTTTGGATTTTCTCGGCTTCGACTATTGATATGTATAAAGAGTCGTCGAGGATGGATATAATAGCTTGTATGGTAGCGCGACGACGGATACAGAGTCATTGAGGATATATATAATATGACATTGCGTTGAGACGTAGTCAAACAAGACGAAGCAAAAAGGGACTTGTAGTCGTTTCTCACCTGATGCAAATGGTCGTTTGAACCGTTACTGTTTCCAAACACCACAGAATTTGTCTCACCCTGCGTTTGCGCAGGAGCCCCTGCGAATGATCGGGAACGGGCAAGGAACATGACATCGCCTTGAAAGAAGGATAGAGATCGAGCTCAAAGTCCTAGGTCTCAGCTCCACCTATAGAAAAGCGTACAGACTCATCGTCGTACTTTTCGAACTTGAAACTCACTGCCATGGCGGGTTGAGAGTGTCCGAACACCTTGACGGGCGTTTCTACGAGTTGATATATCGCGATGGAGAGAACCTCCTTGCCGCCGAATTCATAAACGGTCAACCCGTGGCGAGTTCGGGCCAGTCAAACGAGTCTCGCAGAAGATAGATCGCTAAGAGACAGAGACCTGGAGGTTGAGAGCCGGGTGTCGGAATGGGGAATCCTCCAGAGGCGGAATTCTTCCAAGATAAACACGGAAGAGCGATCTGGTGACCATCCATAAATTATCCCGGATACATGGAAGTCGAATACACCGACTGGCCTTGGATCATTCGGGGCAACATCTTATCAATAAGGAGATCCTCAGTGCACTAGTGCGCACTGGACATGAACCAGCTTTCGAGCATCTTTGCATTCGTTGCTGGTTCGATTTCACTTCTAGTGGTCACTGGAGAAAGAAATTGATATGGGGTCCACAGCTGATATTTCTTCTAGCCACACACGAGATCTGGCTCAGCGGGAGATGCGAGACATAATATGCTATAGTCTTATGGATTTCCGGCGTCGCTTGTATAGTCCTAACACAGTAATCAAACGCCGTCAACTTCGCCATAGCCCTCATTGGCTCTGGAACGAAGACCTGTCAAAGTCAGACAGAATATACTTATTCGTATCTGCACCTGCTGAAACCTATACTGCCCTGATCAAGGACTCCTAACAAAACAATCATGTGCCATGTCGATGTCGATATAGCGGCATAATGTTCTAGCTCTTACCCCTATCGCCTCACTCGCGCCTGTGTTACAGCCGCCCTTCAACTCGAAAGCAAGACAAACTCCCAAGCATATAGATAATATCACATGCCCTCCGATGATAGTCGACTCACTCTGGTATCAGAATACAGCTCTTTGATTCATCAAGAACGTAATTCGAGAGTTTTCATATAAGGAATGCCTCGACGTTTCTTTGACAAGCAGCATGAAGGAGACATATAAAGGTATACCCTTAGCTAGGTCCCGGTCAGTTCTGGTCAAACAAGAGGAACTCTTTGGCTGGTTACTGTTGTCACACGTAGCGGATATGGTTACCCTGAAAGCGGCTTGTTTAGATTAGTTATCTAGCCCTCAGCAAAAGCTACCAATTTTACGCTGCTATTTCTTGTGTGGAGGACGGGACTGCAACTGAACCTATGGCAATTTGACTGCTATCTAAAGCACCGGTTCGGCGCCAAGTTATATCCACGTATCAGCTAGACCATAAGCAAGAGAGATGATGGATGATCAATTCGTAACCCACATCAGGCGTATGGACCGAAAAGGACCTCGCGTCCGATAGGATGCTGATCAGGAATTTATAATGTGTATGTGTACATACGCCATGGTTACCGCAGGGATAACAAGGTTTATGCAGCTTCAAAAGTACAAAACTACTAAGCTGACATCAAGCGTACACGTAGGGAGTTCGCGTCTCCGTTGCCACCGAACTGCGGAGTATCGTCATTTAGATGTGTTACTTACCTCATATCTAACGTTGAATCTGATGATTGGGTGCGGCTTCAGCACTCACGGTCACACAAATCGGAGCTTACTGTTGGCAGCTTGGCCTTACCCAGCCTGAGGTCGTTTTACCGGATTCACCGAGTGAGTGACTTGCGATAAGAATGACCCAGCCCGCCTTCAGAAACATTTCTCGGACGTTCTGACAGAAGGATATGCACCTGGTTGATATGTCAGCTTTTCGATGTTCAGTATCCAATTGACACACTTTGAGCCATACGAGCTCAAGGCTATCAGGTATGAACCATCGAGTTCCGCCCGAGAGATGCGCATGATGGCTAGTATGTTGAGTGAGTGTAACGATGGGGCTGTCACCGATATCTGAGGAATCGCAGACTGTCGAGTAGCGATGAGATCTATGATCATAAGACCCGCCTTAGACCCTGTTGCACAGATAAGGCTCAACCGTTTCTTCTCGATAGCTTGGCCGTCAGGGCATTCAGGTGGAATTACATATCACAAGGGTTGTCTACCGGATTGGTTTTTGCCCATGAATGGGAATTTTGGTGATGGGTTCGCTGCAAAAGAGCTTCACAACAAGTCCAACCTTCTTCTTCCTCTTTGAACCGGTTTCTCTCGATCGTCTCCATATTCAATAAGCGAATTCCAATTGCTAGGTCGAATGCCTTCATCTCGGAAGTGATACATTCCCAAAGTATATGACATCTAGCACGGAAACAACAGTATCAAAGAGCAGCTACTCACGAGTAATGAACGAAGCGCGTAAAGCTTCTCGCCCGGACCAGTCTCAAGCTATAACACAAGGTGCTAGAATAGCCTGAACCGCAAGTAATCAATTCTGGGTCGCCTTTTCCACGATGCAGACAAACGAAATACCCGGGAAATGAAGGGTATCTAAGCAAGAATTTGAAGCGGGTCCGACAAGAAGTAGATAAGGAGATGAACGGGACATGGCTCGCCGAGACGGTGATTCGTGGACATCTGAGGGGGACAGTGAACGGGGGCCAAGGGTCGACACTGTGGAAATCGCCCGTGTTGTTCCCTTCTGTCGATTCTCCGGCTCAGGTTGCCAAACGTTCCCTCACTATCGTGTCAAAGTTGTCTCTGTTAGCAGAAATACCATGTATTCAAAGTGTATGCAAGAGAAAGAGAAAGATATACGATAAGTCATGTGTAGCTAACTCGGCAACTTCAGACAGACTTACAGGTAGAAGTAAGATGCAGGGGATGGGCGTGTGCGATAGCGCTACCGGTGCAGTATCGTGATAACATACTGGCCTGCTTTGGAAATTGTTTACGCAGCGAAACGCCAGGCGGCTGGCGAAGAGGATTGAGATCGGTTCAAAGGAGATATGAAGGCACGCCGGAGTGGTATGCCAGAAGACCAATAGAACTAGGCTGTCGCTCGTTATGCCAGGTAGTGTTGAGCAATATGGAAGAGAGTACACTATAATAGAGCAAAACATATCAGAATAGGATTGATGATGGATATGGGATGGAACCTACCTCCATCTTTCCCGTAAATGTCTCATCTTCCCTGTATTGCTAACGTGCAACATTCGCCGGCCCTGACAGAGCTTCTTTCAAGCAAAATCAATCATTGCAGGGCGTTGCGCCTCAGTCACGTGGGAGATAGCGAGGTCAGGTGAAGGCGTATGCTTGGGACAAGGATCATTGAGTGACGATGTGGTTGCTGAAGATCTGGACAGTAAGTAAATATGATTAATCGAATGGGAGCCGAATGTGATCGCTCAATCGGAAGCACTAACAAGTATCACCTAAAGCCGTAGAAATCAGGTCCTGCTGTTTGTCTACTAGCAGGTCGAGTGAAGGTCAAGGAAGAAGGTCATAAATCCGACCCATTCTGATGGTCATCAACGGATTGTCCGAGTTCTCGAGTGCAGCTGTTCAGGTTGTTCGAACATTTGCGATGCGGCAAGGGATTCGAGAATAAGGTGTTTCCGCCTTTACAACGCTGGTTTGGGATAAGAAAAAGAATTGGCTAGAGATCAGTAAGAGAATGGGAAGGTGAGTGAACGCGCTAACCGTAAGGCGAAAAGCGAGAAGTCACAGCTACCTTTGACTTATCTCCGCAGACTCCTCTTGCACTGGAGAACGCACGGGACAGTGACGACGAGTGAGATAGTTGCAACCTAGATAAGTGGGAATAACTCACTTCGCATCACCTGTTGATCTCCCTGCGCCTCATCCATCTCCCGGGAAACTGTCTTGCACGTCAAGAGAACGAGGAATTAACATGTGGATTTGGTTGAAGAGGCACGATATGCATGTGTGAGAGACAGAACTTGATTAACGTTAGCGGAAGGATGTGAACTAACCCTCATGATCCTGCTCACACTGTAAACGTGAATCTGGACGGACGATCAAACACACCCTAGACGGCTCGGAAGAACCGGGTTTTCGGCCATCGGAGGGTGACTAGATCTCTAGTAAGGGGAAGGACGGGCCTCGACTTGAACGGTGGACGGGGTGCCGAACGCAAGAGATGATGTGCTGTACTTGGGTCTTTCGAATATCAAACTAGGACTTTATCCACGTAATGATATAAAAGCAACGCGGGTTAGCAGAGGATTGATAACGATGAGAGTCGCCGGAACCGAGACACGGTTGAAGAGAATCGCTCGTAAGCTTCGGTAGCATATGGTATATAAGGTCATTGACAAAGAGGCTGGTAATCGTATAGAGGCTGGTATTACGGCTTGCGCAGAAACATAACGGAACGAAACACGGGATGTAGACAACGAGGACCGGGAAAATGGGAACGAGACTCGAGCGGGAAGCAGGAACGGTTGACCTAGATGTGCCGAGAATATGGTTATTGGCCGATCCTTATGATGCGTAATTGAACTTACTTGCGCAACATGCTAGTCTTTACGGACACGTTTCCTCTTCCCCTCCAAACCGATAATCTCCCTCGTCTCTAACTCCAGATCCGGCTCCGGTAAGATGGTTCGCTGAGAAAGGGAAGCTTCAACCGTGTCTACCCTTAGTTGAATAGCTTGCATGGTCGCCATGAGCTGGTCGACCGAGAACGTAGCAGGGGATGAGAGGGTGGTGTTCGGATGGGTGGTTAGGGGAGCCACGGGGGCGTTGAGGGCGAAGGAACAGGTGGTGATTTTGAGAATACATTGCAAGCATTTGCCTACGCTCCTCTGCTCGTTTCGTCCCTCGTCGTCGTCGTTATCGTCGTCGTCTGGGTCATCCGTCTCTCCCACATCGCTTCCGTCCAAGTCATCGGAAGTTGAAGGAATGGTGTGCCGGGAAAAGCAGCCGACTAGGTCTCGAGTACCTGCTCGTCCAATCCAATCGGAAGCAGAAAAGACCTGGCAGCAGAGACACTGGAAGGAACCGAGATTAAGAGTGTATTCCTTGGAGATCGAGTCCGGGTCGATAGAGGTCGTGGAGAGGTCGAAGCTAGCGGCAACGAGATCCTTATATTTCTATTTGTAGAGTAGGGAAGGGATAGGTTGGTCGTTAGGTAGTACAGAGATAATAGGAAGATCGGTAGTGAAAAGAAGGAAAGGAAAAGGAAAAGGAAAGAAGGAAGGAAGGAAGGATGTAGATATGAGTTAGGCACATGTCTGCGCAGTGACTCACACCTTGGACGAACTTACCTGTGCTGGACCGGAATCCCAAGAGAGAGGAGGAGGAATACGTTTGGTCGAATCGAGAGGATCATGGGCTATCAAGAGAGTTGCAGGGCGGGGTTGAGTTCGGATTTTCCTTGCTACCGGTGTTGAAGGAGGTTCGGGAGTAGACGGACGACTGCGTGCCATAGTGAGAAGGTAGGTTGAGGTGTAGAGACAATGTGAGCGGGGGAGACGAAGAATGAGTCGCACAAAATTGTGACGAGCGACATGGATACGGTAGTGGTCCGAGCATTAGGAATGTCTTATATATATCCATACTCACGGACTCGTGTCGCTTTGAAAGTGTAAAATGAGAGATGATGAACAGCCCGAAACGTGAATGTGAATGCTCAGTTGAAACCCCGTGGGGGCTGCATCACGTGACCCTTACGTTAGGAGTGCGGTGATCACGACGCATGCGAGAGTTGAGAGTTTCGTAGATTATGGTGTCTTTTGATTGATCAACCAACCTTTCTGACCGGCCTCAAAAACCACACCATTTGGCAATAATAATTCCTCTACTGTCGTCCTCATCACATTAAAGTATATAAGGCACTTCACCTATCATATGCACATGTACAAGACCTCGGAAGCCATTTCTCATCAAATCAACGTCGATCCAGCGGAGCAAGACGACGACGTACTTGCGGAGGTGCTGGACCTAGATTGTACGATGTCTGTTGATGGGGTAGAACAACAGTTGAGAACTTTCCGGTTCGTGAGTGTTGGACTACCTCTTGATCTTGCACGTTTCCGGGCTCTTCGACTGAACTCTTCATCTGTCTTTTTTTCCTGGGCTTCTTATGCGGTGTTGATCGACATTCATATCGTGAACTCAGGACGGTGATGACCTCGATACAGACGATGATGACCTTGATACAGACGATGATGATCTTGATACAGATGATGACCTTGATACAGACAGTGACATTTCCTCGCAATTCTACGAGGAAATGACTGTATATCCCACATCCCCTATGGACCGGACGTCGGAATCCATACAACCTCGCTTACCAGCATCATTGGACTTGGATTCCAGCCTTTCTTGCCTCAGCCTGGACGGATCGAATTGGACAGACGAAACGCAAAGGGAACATCCATGGGGAATCCTACCAATCATGAAACGACCCTTGCGCCGCCATCAGGTCAGATTTCCGCTTGATTACTTGCTTCCTACGGCATTTTGATTGCATAGGAAGGAGACAACCAACGTAAAGCTAATCGAACTGCCCAAAAATCGTAGATCCAGGCAGCGGGAATGGTATGGCAAGCAGTAAGTAACTCATCCCGACCATCCTTCGTACCTTCTCACATACCTGACCCTTCTTGATGCCTATATCATTCTTGTCGTACAGGAAGATCAGCGCAGAGGGTTCTTACTATGCGATCCTGCCAGAATGGGTAACATCGTCATTGCCTTATCACTCTTTTCCAAGGATATGATACATTCAAAAGGGTCAGCTTTCAAACGGACCTTGATACTCGTTGCTTCAAGTGAAAAGGCCCAGCTGTGGATTGTGAGTCGATGCACATCTTGATTCTCTCGATCGACAGGGACCTGAAACAAGCACTGATGCGACTTTCCCATACGATGGCAGGCAGTATTCCTGCGTTCGTTTCCGGGCTTGAGTTCGATGGTTGCGAATCTGACTCAATCGGAGAATACGGGACTGTGTGGAATCAATGTACGTCGTTCTTTCCTACCTCATGCGGGGATGGGCGATCCGGTGAATCCAGTCTCACCAACTTGCTCGATGGCTGTAGCATGAAGGGAAACCTATTGTTCTCGCCAGTAAGTCGGATGTGTATTCTCCCAAGATAAAAGTGGCACTGAATACTCGCGTATGCAGGCTATGCGGCGTTTCTTCGCCGTCATGGTCCAGAAATCGGGTTTGACCTGTCGGGTTTTGAACGAATCATCGTCGATGAGTGTAAGTTGCGTATACTTCATTATGCCCAATCAGATTAATCAAGTCCTGTTTCTAAACAGTTCACCACCTTAGTGACCCGCAAGGTACTTGTGCCGAGTGGATATGCGCCCATTTGGTCAGCAGGAAAAAAGGGTTTGTGCTTGGACTATCGGTTACCCCAGTCGTACAACATCCGAGCGATCTCTTCTTGCCTCTTGTCATCACAAGTGTAAGCGGACGTTACCAATCCATGGTGAATGTTAGACAAAGCTGACTATGCACCACCATAGGCTTTACAACCTCCTCCTACTGCCGGTAGCTACAAAGAATCGTGCACCAGTCAGCAACTGCTAGAGCATCGGCGAGCTTTCACTGCGTGGTTGAACTCCGGTCAAGCTCGCGGCGTGACCGCCGACCAAAAACTGCAAGAATTTATGGCCAACGTGACTGTCAAAGGGCATGCGCATTATCTTTCCCGATCGGTACCAGACGGCTCAGGAGATGGAAATCTATACACTGGAAGAGCGTGACGTGACGTGATGACGAACAATTCGAAGAGTAATGCGGTTGTCTAATTTGTAGCAGTCAAGATTTACGTACGTTATATCCCATATACCCTTATCTGACGTGTCCTGCTGGGATTCCAATATTTTTCGTTGCTGGCAGAATCAGAAGCCAGCATGTGCTCTGCCTGAGCGTATGATATAAGGTTCAGCTGCTCCAGGGAAACGCACGCTAAGAGAGGCGAGTCGAATTGAGCGAGACGTACCGAATTGGCAACAGCCCATAATGGATAAACTAAAGGCGACGGAGGGTGAAGGGAATACCTTCAGGCAATGTTGCAATCGATACACGAAGTCCGTTAACTTTCACTGTCATACATGTGTCTAAACATCTTTCCGCCATTGCCTAGTCTTCTAATTTGAGCTGTACTCTTGCTCAATCCTGACTGGGAATGTGAGGAGCTTGACTACCCGTTTCGATAAGTGTCATATTCCACCACCCCGAAAACAAAGCTATTTCTCGCGCCCAAGTACATGACGAACATCGCATTGCTAGCCGGCCACACGCAACTTACGGGACTACAAATCGGGTCCTTCCTACGGTTGTTCCGGCCAAGCAGCGAACGTCCTACTGAATACGTCAATGCCACTCTTAGACTGAGCTTAGCATGTGCATGGCCCTCCCGGACTTACACACTCGCGCGCATAATTTTGCTACTCGTCGTGCGCGAAAGAGACTGGGCGCGCTTACGTGGCATCTGTCGAGTGTTCGACATCAGCTCATTTGTACCGTATTCATGTGTAAGATCATTCACTACACACTCTGTATCGCTCCAAATGACACATGAGTCCAGAATTAAGTCCATCTACCCGTGGCCAAATTGTTGGTATGGTCAAAGCTGGTGGTGTTTCACAGCGCAAGGTTGCCAATGATCTAGGAATAAGCAAAGGGACTGTCTACAACACTATGTGCAGGGCACAACTACATGACACACAGGCTAGTCATCCTAAAATTGGCAGACCCTCAAAAATGGCTGAGAGGGATCATAGGTGACTTGTCAAGAGCTTGTACCTCATTCAGATCAACAGTGGGACTATTTTGCAAGGATCTTTAATGTATCCTCCAACTCAGTCAGGAAAGCTGCCAATTCAATGGGTTATAACAACAGTATCATGTGTACCAAGCCTGTTCTACCTTGAAGGAACATTACCAAGAGGCAATAGTGGGCCATAGACAACGGGGATCAGGACTGGAGGCGTATTATCTGGACCGATGAATCAACACTCCAATTGGGGGAGGACATTTCATCACGGTGGACTATTAGGAAGGCGGGGCAGGAGTACTTGCCACAGCACTTCAAGTGAAGCTTCTGGTCTTCATGCAAGAGCTTGATGATGTGGGGTGCAATAACTTATGGCAAGACGTTTGATCTGGTATGGGTGACACCCTTGCCACGTGAAGAGTACAGTGCAAACAAGAACATGCACCGGGAGAGATACATTGAGATGATCCTCAATGGACCTCTCAGATGAGCTGCAAAAGCTCACAGGACTGCAAGATGGGGAAATATACTCGTGGTGAGGATGGAGCATCCTCTCACACTTGCAAGAAGGCACAGGCAGCACGCAAGGAGCTAGGGATTGTTACCCTTCAGCATCCCCCCAGTTCCCCCTACCTGAATCCCATCAAGAATGTATGGCACCAATTGAAATACGGGATATCCAGGCTTCCAAGGAAGGCTACCAACATACAACAGCTTTGGGAACAAGTGCAACAAGCATGAAATGATATAGATCAGGGGTTCATCAATGGCCTTGTTGATTCTATGCCCAAAAGAGTGACTGAGGTCCAAAAATCATGAGGCAACATAAAACCTGACTGTATAGCTGTTGTTTGTACCTTTCCAGCCATTTGAGAGCGGTTATTGACAAATAAGAATTGGTCTCCTGAGAGCAATTATTCAAAGTGTACGATGTTTGAGGTGCATCACGGCTGCGCGCGTGTTCAGTCTCTTTTGCGCACAACAAGTACACATCACTTTAATACATAGGCAAGAGAACGGGTTAGGTCGATTCAGAATTGGTCTATTGATCAGCACCACAATGTATCAAGTTAGCATCTACCACTTACGACGCCTGATGATCACCTCAGTGATCTCCAGTGGGCAACCTTTTTTCGGTAGCGACTACTGAGGCGACCCTCAGACATTGGCTTGTGTGATTGTATAGACTGTATGTCTGCAGGCAATCACAGCACTATCGGGTGCGGTTACTGTACATCATCCTGAAAGATGTCTTGTACCCAGCAATACATCTGTTTCCAACCTGAGCCTGGATCTTTAAGATGTTGTTTGTTGTCATTTGTGTTACAACGGGTGATGCGCAAAGAAGGCAATACAACATGAGGGATGAAGTACGTGACAAATCTGGGATACTGACACGGGCACCTGGTGACTCTTGTTTTGGGTGAATACAGGTATCATGCTGTTGAGCCATTTGATTTGGTTGACCTTGTATGCATAAGAGCGCTTATAACAGTTACAAACTTCTTGCCATAAGCTCAGGCCCTTCACACCATTATACCCTTCTTGAAAGACCTGAGAGTCAGTATTGGCAGAGGTTCAGGACTTCAATCAAACTCCTGTTGAATGCACTTCATACAGGTTTCTTCTGTCAAACTTGAATTTGAACTATGATATCTTAGGTGTTCAAAAGTTCAAAGTTCAATCTCCTAGGTTAACAAGAGTTTTCAAGTTTGGGAAGGCCATCAGCAAAAAGAAGAGATTTTGCTATAGCTTTGTATGGTGTTAGGGCCGTCAGAGACTCCAAAGGAGCGGTCTGGCAACACAGCAGGCCATATCTGGGAGGAAGAGCAGGTAGGGTTCAACATAGTATCCCATGGACCTCTAGCAATGGAACCAATCTCGTTGGATCTAACCCAGAAGTCTGCTTTTTCACGTCAGGCTGTGTCAGTCCGAGGGATATTATGGTGGCCGGTCAAGGCAATATTGGTGTAAGTGACGAAACCAATTCATTCGTACAGTTTGCCAAGTTCTGCAGACTGACGCGTGAGCACGATTCCACTTCTTTAGGTAACCTTTGATGATGGACCGTCCGATGCGAGCCCGACTCTTTACGATTTCCTTGACAAGAACAATATTTCGGATATCGCGACTCACTTTCGTGAGCATCATCCTGACTTCTCTCTGCTCATGTCAACGCTTACCTGGAAGCTCTTTGTGGAAAAGTGATCGGTTCGAATATTGTCTCTTAGTAGGTACAACTCCTCTCGATCCCACAGATGAAGACGAACATGGTACTGAATTGAGCGAATCTATACGTGATACTAGTCCTGACGAGTTTCTGCAATTAAAGGACAACGGCGGTCATATGGCCGTACACACATGGTCTCATCCGGTAAGTTCATAGATCATGCCTCTTCCATTTTAGGACTGGCGGCTCAACCTTAGATGATAGTACATGACGACCTTGAGCAACGAGGCCATTCTGGCGGAATTAGGATGGACCATGCAGATCATGATAGATTCGAACTCGGGACGTATCCCTAGGTTTTGGGTGAGTTCTAGACAACTGCGTCGCCTGTATTAGGATCTGACGTCTTGCGTTGCCCTGCTGCCTTAGAGACCGCCTTACGGAGATATCGATAATCGAGTCAGGATGATCGCCCAGGAAGTGTTCGGGTTGACACATGTCGTATGGAACGCTGATTCTAGGTGAGATGATTCACCGTCTCCGTCTTGCGCCTTGGAACGTACCGACTGAACCGATTGCATATAGGGACTGGTCGATAGCCGATGGAACTCCTAGGAGTACCGTGATCAGTACTATGACCAAATATCTGACTGGAGACAAGAAAGACGGACTCATCTTTCTGGAACACGAACTAGATTCCAACGATGTCAGCGTCTTTCTCGAGATGTATCCTCAGATGCTCAGTAACGGGTGGAAATTGAACAACATCGTGAGTCTTTCCCTTGTCCGACCCTTTCATTTTCATGCCTCAGTCTTACTGAGAGAGACGTATCATCGACCTCTAGCCCGACACGTTCGACCTTCCGTGGTACCAGAATGCGGAATCGAATCTGTCCGTACCTATCTCCCAAGGGTTCGTACAAACAGCATCCGTGGCGAATCCTACAGCCTACAGCCTGCCACCGGCTACCATTGTTGCTGCCGCAACATCATCGAGTTTGAAGTCTAGCTCTGTGGCATCTATCACCCACGTAACTGGTCCATCATCGACAGCAATAGTAACGTTTACGGTCAAACTGCCAGCAACGACCGTGTCAGGATCAACGCCAACCTCTTCAAGCACTGTGGCCCGGTCAACTGTCAGTACTTCCGCGGGAATGCAAGAGACGACTGGCCCTATTCTGCACGTTCAGTTAATGGTAGTGTTGCTAGTGACCGTCTCCTCGTTCATTGGGTAGAGTCTCGATGACGCCCGTGTAGGTTTTCGGCATTGTAAATAGACATAGACTACCCGGCTCCCGCTATGTTTGGCCAAACAAAAGCGATATATAATAAAGGCACGAGTCAAAACGAGACTTCGATCGAAGATGGAGACACAGTCGTGTAACGTTTCTACCATCCAAGGTAGTACATTATCATTGCTCTCATCACAACGATAGGACAGCTCCCCGGTCGCTACGTGATGAAAGCGAACGCTTAACTCACCTGGTAAAGATCTGGGCCGGCGGCCGAACGTGACCGATGCGCAGTCTCTACCTTAAGCTTATCCTGTGACTGGCCTAGGCGTCCACCTGTTATTGTCGTCCACCTTGTTCCCCACTTTGATTTCGTCATCCACTTTACCGCTTGACTGAACGACACCAAGATTCTATACAACCAGGTTCAAAGATATGGAGTACCCAATATTGTTCCGAAGATCGAGATCAACAAGGCTACCACCTGTCTACCGACAGAGTGTATACCGGTCTGAAACTCTGCAATGCCTATCCCTCTCGTCAAAGCGCGTTACATCGCACTAGTAAGGGTCTTCACCTTTGATTCCAGGGTTAGGGATTAGAACGTGGTGTAGTACAGTAGAGAGTGTCTAGTAACAAGGTGTATTCGATTCCAAAGGGCTCAGCACGAGGCCAGCTACTGTACCACCTGTGTGAGTCGCTTCCTGTGTCTGGCTCACGCTTCAAAGTGTCTGAAACGAGCTCTGAGCAAGAGGAGTGAGAGTCTCTTGAGCAGGAACTCATAAGATCCGACTGCCATCAGGCTGCGCCACTCTTCAAGCACTTCCTTGAACACCTTCCTGCACTCTCCCTCCATCGCGCCACCACTGCTGAACACCAGGGGACGGAACCTAGAGCTTGAGTTACAGCTCGATCTCGAGCTGTACTTGGTCCTCTTAGCCTCGGCAGCTCGTTGAAAGCGCCAACTTCCTGTTGTGACAAACAAGCATTTTATCTCATTGTCCTCCCTGCTCCTGTCCTGCCCAATCTGAGACTTCTTTGCAGTTGTGAAGAGCATAGGGAGACGAAGGCGACATCGAACTCTTGAGCACTGGTACCAGTCTCTTGGCTTCCAGACAGCTTGAGGTCTGTCCTGAGTTGTGATCCAGGTAAATTGGGTTCAATGTTGAGCTGTCCAAGCCACGGGCAGGCATTGAGACCGTCTGCAATGGCATACTTGATCTGTTCATATCTTGCGAGCGTTCACTTGGGCCTGTGGCGACATGCTTCAAGGTGCGTACGGCGCGATCAGGGCTCGATGTCTCATCTCAACCTGGTCCTGACATCCGTCCCTATGAGACCAAACTGGGCCTGCGTCCCATGCTTCCGAATCGTCCTATGAGGCTTGAAGCATGCGGATATGGTATAGGGTCCGACAGGCCTCTGAAGCGGCTACATAGGTAAGAGGGGAGCAATCAAGTAAATAAAACATGCCTAGAATATCTATCTATCAAGGGAGGAAGATCAGGTATTGGGACTTTATTTGTGGTGCTGGAAGTGCCGCCTGAACGGGTGTAGCGGGTGCGCACAACTCCCAACTTGATTCGGTCCTCCAGCGTTCTGAAGCTGAGCAAGAGTACTCGTTTGAACCTATGGAGGATATCTTAGCGGTTCGAGCCGGACCTGATCATTCTACAACGAACCAACACCTTAGGGCTATCGAATGAACGTGGAGCGCCTCTTGGAGATCCTGAATTCTCTACATCGATGGTTGTTCTTTCGGTAATCAAAGGCTGAGCAAGATGCGTCGGTAGAAACCTTCAGATATGCTTTAACAGATCGATCCCTTTCGAAGAAGTATCAAGGGCGAAGCCATACTGAAAAGCCTTTTACAATTGAGGAGACGAATCTAAACCAGAAGCTGATCAGTTGAAATCCTTCAATAAATCCGGTTCGCTCTAGCGCGCTCTTAAATTTGATAGGATAATTCAGATTGAGTTCTCAGAGATGGCCTGGGTGGCTGAACTTGACCCGACTGTCTCATACTCCTGGCCTTTTGGATCACAATACGATCTCCTATCACTTCGAGTCTGCCATGCTTTACTCTCGATGTTTCAAAAATCACGAGTGTTAAATTCGGTTCTACGAGCTTAGATAAGCAAAGAATTGTACGGGTCAAAATCGAAGGGCTGCAGGACGGAACACATCGGGTAATGACAAGAGGGCGGGAAGGTCCTGTGAAGTGTCAGGGCCGACCCAAATATGCCTATCCAAGTAAAGAACGAACAAAGACTGCAGGACAAGGGCAATTCCAAGAGCTATAGAGCCGGCTGGGTGGCCTTGAGTCGAGCCGATCACGGATGGACTCATGTATCTATCGCATCAGATGCTCCCAAGTCATCGACCGGAAAGGCTTAGGAAGGGCTTGGACGAGCTTTGTACGGAACCGTCCATTATGTTATGAGCGAATCGACGAACGCCTCACCACGATGAACCAGCTTATTGATTCGCTTGCGTCCGACTGCCTTTTAGTTTGAGCACCTTGATAGCAGGATGGGGCGAACCCGTTTGAAGAGACTTCTCAAAATATATCATGAAGAAGTAGGGTCGACAGGTTTACAAATACAAAGCATTTACTCAGCAGTAACAGCTAGTTGCCTTGGCCTGCAGGCGACGGAAACAGTGGACTAATCGACTTCGCTTTCGAGGTGACGGGAGGTTCCGGTGATAGAGATAGTCGAGCGTTAAGTCTGTTCTCGTCACGAACATATCGAACGTATGAGAGGGATGTCAGCCTCTGCTCACTAATATCGATAGACTTAGCCACCCGGCCATCTGGATCGCCACGGGTCCGAGAGCAAACTTCTCGCAGAAACGTTCTTATCCCAAACTCACCTTCTCAACCGGGCTTCCAGCGTCGCCTCCTTCGCTTCGAGAACTTGCTGCCTGACCCTCAGCGACCTTTCTCGAGCAGCCATCGCCCTTTCTCGATTGCCCAGCTCCTGCTTCTTGGTCTCGAAGCTCAATCCCGCCTTCTTCAGCGCGACACCGTCAACATTTCTACGAGAAGGATGTATCGAGACGATGGTCAACCGGATCCGCGAAGACATCGAACTCGGGCGAACAAGGCCGACTTACTGTTTGTGTCTCCTCGCATCCTGGGGGACCTCTCGAAACCACTGCGAGATTGGAGGAAAGAACAGCACGTCTGCCGTTGGAGGCCTTCTCCCTGGCTATGATGCGACACATGACCAGCAAGGATCGTAGTCGGCGTGAGCTTGACCTGCCCTGTATCGGCTACGTCAATAGTATCCATGAGTCAACTCACGTCCGTTACAAGTAGGCCGTTGATCAGTTCTTGATCAAGCGATCCAAATCGTCCTGGTAACAAGAGATCTTTTGCTCTCTCGATACCTCGTAGTCGCGGATCCGGTAGCCTTTCCCATCATGCAGGAGCGAACCCATACGATCAGTCTCAATCAATGGGAATCGTCAAAGCAGGAGGTAGGCCCCGAGCGCAGGCTGCTATCTGCAAAAGGCGAACTGCTCTCACCTTAAGGTGAACATCTCAAATAGCAGACATCCAAGCGCGTACATGTCAGCCTTATGGCCGTAAGGTCGACCGGCGATGAGTTCCTGTCGGTCCAAAGGGGTATTTCAGTTATGTGTGAGTGATTTATCCAATTGTATAGTACCATGTTCGAAACGATCGAACGGCTGACTTACAGGCGGCATGTATCCTGGCGTCTGAACCGAGAAACGACAAGCAGAGACGAGAGATCGCGTCAAAAAAGGTCCGATCCGATCAGTATCCATAGTCTCACCGTCTATTTCGTTCTCAATCCCGTATCTGCCATCAGACAGGCTTACACTCACCCCTATAAGCGTCCTGGTCGACGTCCGACCCCCATCGAGCACCTTGGCCAGTCCGAAATCGGCCACCTTGACCGTGCCGTTCTCATCGAAGAGCACTAAGTCGCAGGATCGTATGATCGCACAGAAGATGCAGATGAAACGTAAGTCCATCAGCCCATTGACTTCTGTAACACTCAGCTCGAGCATGTGAGAGCTTTGAAGATAGTCAACAACCGGCTTACCGTTCTCTGGCTTCAGGTCCCGGTGCAACAGCGTCCATTGTCCGTCATACGCATGATGGCAGTGATGCCACGCGAGCAAGACTTGACAGAAGACGGAATGTGCCGGGCCAGAGGAAACGCTTGACTGTGAGAAGACATATCAATACCGACAGATCAGTACGGTAATGCTAAAGGGTTTGCCTACTGGCACGATAGGAACGGCAGGATAGACAACAAGCCAGAGGACCTGAGGTCACGCAATAGAAAGAAGGCATGACCCTAGCGAAGGCTTACCCCGATGTCCGAGCGATCTCTAGGCGCGATGCCAGGTCGCCTCCAGAACAGTACTCCATCACCATGCATCGGCTTCCGGGTTCGACAAACAGCTCATGGAAAGCGACGATGTTCGGATGGCAAAGCGCCTTGAGCAGATCGATCTCGGTGTCGATCAGCCTGTCCAAGATGGTAGTATCGATCATACCCTTCTTAAAAGTCTTCACGGCGAAGCTCTGGACAAAGGTCAAATGATGGAGCTGAGTGTCAGCGGTCTGTCCAAGCAAATCGTAGTCGTAGTCGAGATAGTATGACCATTAATGCGGGTCTGTCCCTCGCCGCCATCAGGGTCACAAGGGACGACAACGTTGTCTCCCAGTAGCTTAGACTCACCTGTCCGTGCTTCTTCCGTTTGACCATGCACACAACCCCAAACCCGCCTTCGCCAAGCGGTCGGACTATATCGTAATGCTTCTCCATCGAGCTGGCCACCGTGATAGATCGCTGTCGATAACAGAGCCGTAGGCTAAAACGGAATTCAGAGTCTCCCTTGTCGTCTTTGTTTACTTTATGGATTTGGTTTCGTTGTTCCTTGTCCTCAATGCAGTGCTCGTGATAGAGCAGTGAAGAATGCAATAGATTGATGGTCGTCCAAGATAGGAAGACGTGGTCGGCCAGGCCATCTTTGGCCATCGCGTCCGATATCGACTGCATGCATTTATAGTACAAAATGCGAGTAGAAGAAGGACGGATGGGTCTGGCTTCTCTTTGCGAACAAACATAAGGGAGAGGTCAGTCTGGTTGGGATCGATCAATCTCGGTTGAGCTGATGATGAGCGACGTGAAGGGGTGTCGCGTACGGGACAAAACACTTCGTCAACAAGATAGCCCCGGCTATCCGTCCAACAGCGTGTGACGATCGTATCTCATACAAATATATGATTTCATATTCGTAGCATCCCTAGAACCTGGACCTGGCCGTCATTGGGTTGGGCTTGTCTAGCACATATTAGAGTGGACCACAGCAATTGTCAGACATCGTTCCGCAGTCATAGGGAAAACGGCGAAGGATACTCAGCAGGACGTGCGCATAAGACGCGATGACGGCTTCCGCAAGCTCCTCGAAGCTGAGCCTGTCGTCACTCAACTATCGTCAGACCGGTTTACTCACAGCGGGTATCGCTATCGACAGCATCTCATGGCTAGAGGCTCCAGTACCGGTCGTGAGCCTAGTTGAAGACATGCTCGATCTCCGAGGTACGATCCCGCCTACGAGCTCGATCATACGTCTCGCTGCAATGCTCTCAGCTCCTACCATCCCGATTCGACTCGATCCTTTTGAGTGTTTCCCTCGCAATAGGCTTCGTTCTACACCGCGAGGGGGATGGGTGGGTTGGTCGCTGTTGGGGACGATCCTGTCGTCGACAAGCTGTACGGCCGAGCTCAGGAAATCGCTACCTTAGCCCGAAGGTATAGAGATGATGCGGAAGCGGAGTGGACCCCTGTCGAAGATGCTATACTGAAGGGAATGGAGGAGGACAACGATTTCTACACAATAGAAGCTTTCTGCCTGCGGACTTGGTAGTGACTATGCATGAAGATCGTCTGGTGCTGAACATGCCTACTAGGAAAGACAAGCTTTGGAACGCAACACGACATCCAATCGTCATGGCAGAGACATTACCAGTCCCGAAACCAGACTTCACCGTTGGCTTCCGAGTCAAACCGACTTGCGGTCGAGTCGATATACAACATGTATCGCCTTTGAGTCAAGCCACGATCGAACACCGCAAAGAACGGCCGTCAACTCGTCTTACCCCGAACGTGAACAACGGTGAGTATCTTTGTGTCTTTGTATCTAGCTTCGTTCGCGGTCGTTCTGGAAGATATTTGGCCTGATTCGTTTGCCCATCCAGCACGCTCAAACCTGATCTATCCCTTCTTCAACTTTGAGGCAAAGTCTCCCGTCGGGTCCAGCTATGCAGCTGCCAATCAGCTCGCCAACGGCCTCGCGTTTGCGATTGGATTGCTAAGAAACCTTCGCCAAGACTCCGAACAAGATCCATCTGACTGGCCTTTGGTCGTGTTTGGTGCAACATCGTCCGGCCGAATCTGGGAAGCATATGGGGCATACGAATCGTCCGCACCGGATGCACTGGAAATGGAATGCGTCAGTCCTTTTCAACAAAGGACTCAACCGAGTCTGCAGACATTATACTGATACGGTCGGTTACCGTAAGCTTAGAATGTCTTGACCATCTGGTCGGGCAATATCGAAGATGTGGGGCGTGGTATGGAGTTTCTATGGACTGTGGAAAAGATCCAACGATGGGTTCATGGAACGCTACAACCAAGGATAGAAGCCAGCTTGCGGACCCTTGTGGCGATCTGAACGCAGATCGAGGCAGTGTCTGATCTTCCTATTCATGGCTGTATGTTTATGCATGGAACAGATGATCTCGTTGTAGATACTAAACTCTGCATGACTTTAGGCTAGGGATTTATTTAACCTTTGGAATGATGACTTGCACGCGACCTGACCTGTCAGGCGACCGTTAGGAGGGAACATCATTTTCTGGGTGCAACGCCAATCGATACCACTGTTACGAACGATGTTTTGGTGGAGTCGAAACAGTCAGCTCCTGCCGTTATGTGGGCCTAGTTTATAGTAGCCCGGGGAGTGACCGCACTCATCTCGTTGCAATATCTTCTGGCTGACTCAGTCTAACCTGAAGAGAGAGGATTGTTCCGAGGGGAGAGAAGATATGCGATCTCGCTCGCTGGTCGACTGCCGCATCCCAAACGTCCCCTTCAAGGGTATCAGCTGGCTCAATCGCGTTCCTCTTGCTACAGCATACTGAAAACGCCCGGCAACCCTTGAGATCCCTAGGGATTTCGTAAGTGCTGGTCTCTCAATTGCTCGCCTTGAAGCTGGGAAGCCGTCTGAAGGCTATATTGACTCGGGGGTAGCGTCGAAAGTCAAGGGGGGTCGAGCTTATCAAACTTGCTCGCTGTCATACGAAGGTGCCATGCTTTTGGACTTACACCTGTTCAAGCCTGTCTTGTGTATACATAATATCAGTATTTGAGTGTCAGGGTGTTTTGGCCTATAGACCTAGAGATAGCGTTTGGATGTCTCGTTACGTGATCTTCGTGTGTCTCCTTACCTACGATCGAAACGTAACCTGATTGTTTCCAAGCCGTATAGCTAACACGAATAGTCGTCATAGCTCTCACGCACACCAAGGAGGATCACCGTCGTCTCTCGAAGTTCTTTGCCTACAGGTGCTGCCAGATTATGCCTCCAGGTCCTTTCTAAACCTCCTTTCTATTGTCTCCCTCTGGGTTTTGCTACAAAACAGCATTTCTAGCCGATTCAGTTGTCTCTTTATGAAGCTTCCATTCAACTTCTATAGGCATTCATGTCACAAACTTTGCTTTGTTACCAGCTCACATCTGCTTGCCTTCATAGAGCTCAAAGTCAGAAGGAATCACCGGGCAAGCAAGTGCTACTTTCTGACAGAGGTTCATGACGGTAATACGCTGAAGACCGACCCTTGTAAGAAGATCTTAGTCAGCCTGGATCAGGTTTCCAGTGTGTTCAAGAGCTTCAGAACGGAATGCACTTGCAGGCTCTATCTAAGTTCGTCAAGTCTCTAGCTACTTTCAAGGCGACATTCCATGGATCATAAGCAGAAAAGGTAATTATGGTAGAAGTATACGGTTACAGATCCACTGTAGAGACAAAGGCTCATCACTAACGGGAATCATCAGGGACTGGCTGGGTATCAGCCTCATCGTCGGTCTGATGCGGGCGAGTCCACTAATCAAAAAATCTGCCGTATCTCTCTCCCACAACCTGGATCCTAGCCACCGAAACAGACAGCGACGGCTGGCATGGACAGCAGTTGACTAGCACTCGGCCGAGTCGCAGGCTATACCAGATGGAACGTCAGTCAGCGTCAAACGTCGAGACGAAGCTGTACGCTGTGCAAACGATCGACCAGACTCACATCCAATCGCAAGAGCGCCGCGATGATCTGCCTCAGCTGGGGGGAGTATGTAGCTGAGATGCGTCTCAACCTGTCCTCGTTCGCTTCCATGTCGACAAGCGGGAGGAAAGGCGTGCTGATAGAGTTACAAGAATGGCATAGGGAGAAGGGGAAAAGACGCAGAGATGTCAGCTGCTGGACTGAAGTCATGTGCAAATGTCATCATGATCGCTAGGTCGAACGGCCGAACGCGTTCATCTCCATGCATGCGATCTCATGTGATCTCACTCACCTCAACGTGCAACACTGATACAAAATGCACCCTAGAGCGTACATATCGACGAGCGGACCATATTGTTGACCGGATCGCATCTCCTATGGCAATCCATCCGCAGCAAGCAGAGTATGACAGTCAGATGTAGGCCCAGTCTCACGAAGGTCGAGCTAGCGACTTACAGGTGCTGCATAGGTAGGGTCCTGAACAGCCATCGAAAGCATGGCAAAGAAGAACACGGTCAGTCAGCCCGACTTGAGACGGTTGACCATAATGCCGCTCTTGCGACAGGGCCAGTCGTTTCTTTGCTCACCTCGATCATGCCCTGCAGAAACTGTCCCCGAATCGGATGAAAGCGGCTCGACTGAAGCCTGCCAGTACGATCCGATCGTTTCTGTCGAACAGGACTAGATAGAAAGCATCGCAAACAGGTTTGGCGTCAGTTCCGGCCGGTAGGTAGAATCGACAGATACATAGTCGACCGCTGACCTGAGCCTCAGCCGAGCCAGATCGAAGACGAACTCGGCGGTTCGATGCAGAACTTACCTTTCTTCGGAGACAGGTTGCGATGTACCACGGCAGGACGAGCTCCATGCGCGGTATGACAGTAATGCAACGCCAAGATCGACTGGCGAAGAACCTTTCGAAAGACGTGCTCCGGCATGAGGATACTATATAGCGAAGAAAGAAGGAACCAGAACGGTACGAAACATAGAGCGTATCAAGTCGGCAAACATCATCAGTAAAAGCAGATGCACGTGACGGCACTGAATGTGTTTCCGTCCGTAACGGTTTGACTTACCCTCGATTCGCATGCCAAACGATCCTTTCTTGTAGATTGCCTTCCGACAAGAACTCGGTGAAGAAGCCGCGACTCGAGCCGACCGCTTGGCCTCGATAGGCGATCACGTGCGGATGTCACATTGTCGATAACAACTTCGCTTCTCGTTGAACCCGTTCTTGCAGCTGTCTGTGTCCTGCAGACTTGGTCGTCTTCATTACGGCGAGCTAGAATGACGGAAAAGAAACAGCAGGAACCAAGGTAGAAGGGTCGAGTCGATACGTATCGGGGCGTGAGCTGATCAGATACGTATCAGAGCGGACAGGCAGATCAATGCTTACCTGACCTATATCCGCCGGTGTAGTCGTTCGATATCTCACGACTGAGATCACACTATTCGATCCGGTCCCTATCGAGCCGATCCAAGCGACACGGGAGTATAGCATCTGATGGGGTGAAGTATGTGATATCGAAAAGACAGCCTGTCGATTGGGAGCGTGACGAAAGTACGGATGTAGAGTAGCTTCGGACTGGGGATGGTACTTCCTTTCTTGCCAAGCCGTCCAGCTCATATCTCCGACGAGGATGTCATCAGGTCCCCTTATGTATGTATAGGTCCTTACAGTTCAGGTTCCCAGTCCACGTCCAAGCAGACTAATGACTCGACGTCTTGCCGTAGGGCATCGATCCCGCCAAAGATACAGTTCAATTGCTCAACCGAGGAGGAGCGATATTATGAGCTGATCGGTACGACCCTTCCATCTCTGTTACCCACTCTATTGTTCATCGTGCGGTGACAGCCAGAGGACATAACCATTCACTTCGAGAAAGCGAGGACCGATCTGAGCTGATCTTGCGACATGAGCAGGAGGAGATACGTGACCCGGTTGGAGGGAAATGATCGGTTCTCTCGTATGGAGAGCCGTGTGATGGAGTTGATGATGGATACGATGCGCCTGACTATAGCTCCGCATCTCGACAATCCGCTCGAAAGTATACTCCGGTGGGAACACTTGGGAGTATGGGTAAGTGAGACACGTCATGGCCAACGCTTTCCTGCTCCCGCGTGCGTGTCTCCCGAGCCAGTGATCGTGATAGCGAAAGACAAAACGGGTAGCCGATATCGAAGAAGACCATCAGGTCAAATCCCTCCTCCTCGTGCAGTTCCTTGCTTTCGCTTACAGTTAACTGAAGTTGGTTGATATTGATCATGGTCAGTCCTACTGCCACTCCCCTCATCAGTATCATCAGGCTCATCAATGTCACCCCCATCACTAAGCTCATCTCAAGAGCGCATCCCATCTGATCGATTCACTTGGCTCATCTTCTCAAGATGAATCGCTCGACCGGTCCCTACCTCTCCTTGAAGGGGTTCGTTCGGAGACAAGCATATAAGACCTTGAACATGAGCATGTTCGATGGAAATGGCTACTTATACTACAGCATCATCTCATTTGCCTTCGATTTTCCTTGCCGCTCCTTCCTGCTGCGAGGAAACGTTCGGACAGATCTGTGCAGAATTTGGTTAGGACGGTCAGCTACACGAGTGAGTTATGCCTTCGTTTATGCTGCTTATGCGTCTGACTGACGTTCCCAAACTGACTGACAGTCCCAAACGCCTAGCTAAGATTCACATCAGCTTACAATCGCTTGTCTCGCTACCCTGATCGGTAACCGCTCTGGTAATTCATCTGTACCCTCTATCCTTACAACAACGCTAGTCCCGGCAGTCCGACATACCCCTCTCTACCTCTATTTGCAAACGGACGAAATGTCAAAGATCGTGCTTCGCCCCAGTCTGAGCGACCTACAGACTGGAGATCGTCATCTCAAGGAGCTACATCGATACGCTCTGACTCTCGTCCAGCGATCCGAACCCGATCAGGTAGCCCGGAACGCGTCCCTTCTCTACCTGACTGTAGTCAACGCGTTCAAACAGGCAGGCCTCACCGAGCTGGACTGGGTGCCTAGTCTGTACATCGAGGTGGGATCGAGGGAGTATGAGGTACGTCTGACTTCTCAAGTTATAGTGATTTTGCGGTTCCTGCGGTACTCGAGTTCTTGCAGTGATCGAGCTGATTCTTCCCTTATTCATCGCTGTCTTGTTCCCTGATACGAACGTAAACGTCGATCGACTCGATTTGGCTCGTCGACAGATCCAGGTATCGGAAGCGACTTTCGAGCAACCCTCCTCCTGCTACCCTTCCAGGATGTCCGTCGACCCGGCCTCTCCCACCGCGCCGAGATCAGCTGAATCGCAATCTATGTCACCATCCGAAATCGGATTAGGGAAAGACAGCGAAAGTGCAAGAAGCGATGTACAGCTCGAGCCAGCGAAGGAGGGTGGTTCGAGCGCGAGCGAGGCGTCACTCGTGCTGAGAGAGGAACGTGTCGAGAACGGGAAGACTGGATCGACCGAAAAGGCGAATAAGCAGCTCAAGAACTTGATCGATGGCCTGATTGTCAGAGACTTTACATCATCCACACACCAAGCACCGACTTCGGGCCAGAATCTGGGGCCAGCCTCCATACCTTTGATGTCGGGCGAACTTTTGACATCGATGGCCGACTTGGGTATCGATCGAACATCAGCACCAGCTTCGGCAACCGATACTCTCGGTATTCATCCCCCCGTCGTGAGACCACTGAATATAACCCGAGTCAGACCGGTAGACCAGATCGAGCGATGCCACCGAGAGCTAGATTGTCTCGAGGGCAAGGCGAGGAGGCTGAGCGTGAAGACGAACTGGGCGTACTGGCGGCTAGGTAAGGCGTATCAGGCATTTTGTCTCGTGAGTAGCTATTTCTCGATGTGTGGACGTCACAGTGAACAGACATGTGATCTGAAGTCGAGCTTTCATCTCGATGTGAAAATACAGATGAACGAGCAAAAGGACAAGAACTGGCAGACGAGGACGGAACAGCAGCGTTTGTTTGGACTGCTCTGTCAAGAGACTGCCTTCAAGTCGGCCAGTATCCCCGGACTGGATCGGTCGGCTCTGCAGAAACGGCTACAACGCGCTCGCAAGTTCCTCTTCGTAGTGGAAGCCTTTGGTACGCCTGTGCTGAACATGGCGCCCGAGGTCTCGGTCAGTCGACTGAACGTTATCAAGCTGGACGACCTGCAGAACTTGATTGAGCGAGGGCAGCGCGGAGAGTTGGAGGCAGGGATCAAAGCGGTAGCACAGAAGATACGGCTGGCAGAAGCCATGTGCGTAAGTCCTTCCTTATAGTTAATCGCCTTTCGTATGGCGTCAAATTCAACGACCTACCATTGATACTGATTCTCTCTATGGTTGAACCATACTTCTAGCTCACGGTCAAACCAGAAGATTCAAGCTAGCTGGTGATCTTTGTTCAAACTAGCTTCTATTATATAGTGTCTGTACGACCAATGACGATCGATGGTGAACGGACATGATCCACCTTCTGCGCTATAATAGCAAATAAAAGTGATCGTTTGAGATTGTTGTTCTTGGATGAGGACTGGCCGAAAGACAGGCTGTCTTTTCATTGTAAGCTCGACTGTGTATGCATGGGATTAGCATACTTGGGTGTCCAGTACAGCAGCACTACATCTAGACCTCTCGCCACGGTAAAAAAGTTAGCCAATGGAAATCCGCCTGGGAGGAGACCTATATCATTCCCTATCACGATAACTGGCGGGACGAGCGATGCTGTCGATGTTTCGTCGAACTTTGCTAGATGAACGATCGCCGTTGCTGACCTTGCTGTAGCTTCCGCGATGAGACGCGACCTTCCTTCTGGCTGAGTCCCAGCCCCAAAATTGTACCTCGCTACAGGGCGTTCGTCGTCTTTTCAGGAACGACGATTTAGCTCCCAAGAAGCGCCAGGATCGTCTCAAAATATGCTTCCGTCGATGAACAGGTTTGATCATGGGGAGAGGCTATCTGGATTCTCGAGTAAATGGTGAGATTCCAGCTGGGTATTCGAGACAATCAGAACAAATGACATAGAGAATCATGCCAATGGGATTTGTTACGTGCTCGTGGGATGTATGACTTGCGTAAGATTACAGTGAGATCGCTCTATCTATCTGACCTGAGAGAGTGGAATCAAAAGGCAATCAGGAGTTCTGGGTTAGGGGTTAGAACGTGGTGTAGTACAGTAGAGAGTGTCTAGTTACAAGGTGTATTCGATTCCTAGCCATTCAAACGAGTCGTGCACCTTGTACACTACTTCCTCCTGTT
>BCIV01000027.1:0-19847 GCA_001600055.1 Filobasidium wieringae
AGTGTACAAGGTGCACGACTCGTTTGAATGGCTAGGAATCGAATACACCTTGTAACTAGACGCTCTCTACTGTACTACACCACGTTCTAACCCCCGACCAATCTTCTCTCCGTCTTCCCGGTGTATGACGTCTGCAATAACGGTCTCGCAGGTTCTTTGTGGGGTAATTCGGGTAACAGTCGCATTTCGGTCATCTTATTGACGGAAATTGGGAACCGAGATCGAAGACTTTGCTTCCAGAAATTTGCCGAAGGTCGACAATCTGAGGAAGACCTGGTTAAATTGGTAAGGCATACAGCTATTTAACGGACTCAGCCTGTGATTCTATAGTCCTGTGATCCCAAGTAGAATCTGACTGTTCTTGTACTGACTCGACCTTCACACGTGATCGATCGCGGATAAAGTCGTTGGTCACGGGCGAAACATTGTAAGGTGAATCGTTTCTTGTGTCCGAACCCGCGGCTTCAGTCATACATGAGAAAGAGTCCGCCTCCGGTTCCCATCGGAAGCGCAAGCTTAAAGTACGGGTGAGTTCATCTCACACCACACGCGTTCTTCCGTCTGCACCCGCAAAGCAGATGTGGCGATGAGAAGGTGGGCTGGAATCAGTGATCCCATGCTGACTCGCTCTCGAGCTGACCGTTCTCACACAAGCGCTGTTAATCTCTTTTTCGGTGAACAGGGATACAGGGGTCGATCGATACGCCGCCTTGGCCATGTGACCCAGGAGAGACGGAACGAGAACTGCCCAATTCTGCTATATTGCAGCTTGCGAAGATATATCGGAGATGCCACAACTGTTACACTTGAACAAGCACCATACCAAGTGCCAACAAAGTCGTCCTTGTGAAACCACTTCCGCAATTAGATCGATCTTCAGCACTGAGATCGTGCAGGGCAGCGACGATCAGAACCCACCTACGAGGCAAAATGACCGCTGCGTCACCTTTCCTTCCGGAACTCATCTCCGTTGCCTCACTAGCTAGTTTCTACCAACACAATCTCATGGAGCCCGAAAATGGCATCATCAAGGGTCCCTACGGTGAAACTCGCTATGTGTATGCGGACTGGACGGCTTCGGGACAAAGTCTACGATGTATCGAGGACCAGATACAAACGCAAGTCTTGCCGTACTATGCGAACACTCATACCGATGCTTCTCATTCCGGCCAACAGATGACTCTCTACCGTGAGTACCTATATAGATAGGACTCGCTAGGTCATCCCGTCATGGCTGACAACACTCCCGCGAAACGGAATGAAACCCAAACCGAAAGGTGAACAGGCGAGGGCGATGATAAAATCAGCTTGTCATGCAACCGACGACGAAGTATGCCTATTCACCGGATCTGGAGCTACAGGAGCCATTCAGAAACTAATCGACATATTAGAAGTAAATAGTCTCCTGCGGGGAAGCTTGATTCATTTATCCTCCCGATAACCTGTTGTGGAATTTGATAGATCCGGCTCAGCCCAGGATTACAGTCTAAAGCTGCACGGGACCGCTTACCAGACTCGGCTCGACCGATTGTCCTCATAGGACCTTGGGAACATCACTCCAACCTCCTAGGTAAGTCAGTCGTCATCCATACGATTTTTAGATTGCGAGCGCAATGCCTCAAGTCTCGGTGTTTGATCGTCGTCTATAGCGTGGAGGGAAACGACGGCTCTAGTGATCGAGATTTCAGCATGCGCGACCACCGGATCGTTCTCATATGACAACCTATCGACCACCCTACGCGACATCAACTCCGACCCACAGCGTTCAAGGATCCTACTGGGAAGCTTCTCCGCCGCATCCAATGTGACGGGTATAATTCTGGACATCAAGAAAGTGTCCCGAATGATGCACGGGTACGGGGGTATAGCGGTCTTCGATTGTGCGGCGTGGGCTAGTCATCTCAAGCCGGATATGAACCCTGTGCAAGACGACCCGACCGCGTCCCCCGATGCGATCTTTATGTCCCCTCATAAGCTAGCGGGAGGTCCAGGGTGAGTGATAGCTGGGGACCATCGGACTCGAACGGTAAGAGACCTCGATTCTTCGATTCTCACCATCGACCGACCCTGGCACAGATCTCCCGGGATACTGCTCGCCAAAAAGAAAATCATACGCAATTCAATCCCAGGATGCGTAGGCGGAGGTGTCGTGGAGTATGTCAGTCGCCAGGACTCGATCTGGATCTCGGTACGTCATTTGCTCCCATCTTTCTTGTCTCCCACACCAACCGTACAGCTGTGGGAAACTACAGGACATAGAGAGTCGTGAAGAGGCCGGCACTCCGGACGTAATCGGATCGATCCGATGCGGTCTCGTATTCGCGCTCGTGAGTCGACTTCAGTAACATCTCACACTCGACCGCTTCTTGTGCTAAAGAGAGTCTATAACAGAAAACCCTACCTGTGCAAGGCAAAGACGACCGTCTCGAAAGATCCCGCGATCATCTACATCGCGCTTGGGCTCGTTGGAGCGGACTTGCCAATCTCGTTTGGCTCGGCGCACCGCCAGATATCACCGATCGAGTACCCATCATTTCTTTCCAAATTAAAGGGCTAGCTATGGGTTATGTCAACAATCTTCTCAGCGATCTTTTTGGAATTCAAGTGAGTTCCTCTCGCTCCTCTCGTCCAAAAGCCGAGCAGGAACCTTACTCAACCACTACATCAACAACTTAAATCAGGCTCGCGATGGTTGTTTCTGCGCCCACACCTATGTCGCCGATCTACTTAACCAATCCGATGCCCAGTTGACGGCTTTGCGACCTCTGTATCTCGCCCGAAAGATCTATCGTCAAGGGGCGACCCGGGTCAGTTTCCCTTGGTTCATGTCGGAGGAGAATGTGACGTATATCATCGAGGCTGTAGCATGGATATCTGAGTTTGGCTGGTAAGCGCATGCACAGAACGATAAGCAAGGGCAGAGGGGTGACTGCGCGTCTGCTCGCTTGTCAGGAAATTCTTACCGGAATACCAAGTTGATCATAACACAGGAAAATGGACTCATCGAACACACACACGTCAACTCCGCACGCTCTCTCGTTTGAGTTTGTTTACCGCCGAAACACGAGTCCCACCCCAGCAAAATACCTGTACTTCCAAACCTACCTTGGATGACACCATACGGAAGCTAGAACAACATATCCATACCTCTCGCTGCCAGATTCCGCTGCTCCGTCTTTTGGAGGACGAGATCCCTGTTGGTCGGCTGGATCGGTTCCGATCGTTTGCGACCCCGCTCGAGGGTGCGTTGGTCCGAGCGGGAGTGCGATCAGGAGTAGACGATCTCCCAGATGTTCTCGTGATAGCAGAACAAGCAGCATGGGTGAGAAGAGCCTGAGATGTCGAGGAAGGAATTTATGGTTGACACCGACATATTTTTGGGTAAATAGCAGGACCATCTCGCGGTCATCACCGCAAGGACTCTACCTTCTACAGAGACTCAACTTGAAGAAACCAAGATAATCAAGCCGACACTCGTTTCGGCATCAACCCTCGATAACGTGCCTCACCTACTCAACGGTCCTATAGTCAAACGTCGAAGCATTCTCAGTCGGTTTAAGAAGAAACCGCCAGCGAATATAGTTCAACCCATGATCGTCGAGCATGCAACAACAAATCGATTGTGAACGGTGAATTCAGACGCTCCATACAGAGCCTCCAGCATGCAGACTCTCCGCTTGTTCTGTAGATATGTGTTCTCTTATTTTGATTGACAACTTCATTCACCACATTCGTATACTTTGTTACAAACGATTAGTGTGATCCAGAACATATCAATTCCTGCTATGTGTGTAATGGTTGGAATAATGTTGAATAAGACAAGCACGATCTGCGCGGCTCAGCGATGCTGAGCAAACCCACACGCCCTGTTATATATTGAGAAGCTCAAAACTTCTGTAGATTCCCCGAACTTATCATTGGCCTCGAACTACCGACCTTTGTATCGCTCTTCTCTCTAGAGACCGTGCCCCTTATTTAGTCGTTATCGAATAAGTGATTTCTGCATATGCGCAAATCCGGCGCAAGTTATCTTCACGGGTTTGACTAACCCCATGGAATAGCCTTCTTAACCGATCACATCTCCTGAGATCCGATCACATGGTAAAGAGAGCCTGACAGAGTAAGCGGACTTGTCCTTACCAAGGCGATTCGAAACGTAACGATGGTCGCCAAAGAGCTGCCGGGATAGATAAGCCGTGCAGGTCACAACGGCACGCTTTGACGTTCACATCGGAGACAAGGTCACATACATAAGCGCCGATCAGCGCGCAAACCGTCTGCACGTCCCCAAATAGCTCGAGAGCGCGAGGCGTCCTGGCTACAGGTTTGAACGGGCAAGGGACCCCTAACCCCCAAACTATGCAGTACAATGATGCCGTCCTCGGGACCTAGGCGAATCAACTCGATATCTCGCATACAGATTTCCATCGAGGTTCCGCTTTCGATTTCGCTTAGTTTACGGATGGAGCTTCCTGGTTCTAATCATGCGCTACCCCAGCGGTCAGCGTCGCTGGGCACGCTCATGAGTCTGTCGCTGGAACCAGCTCAATCTCTTCGATCAAGTCCTCAGCGATAAATTGGACGTCCTTAGACTTTTGATCTGGAAGAACAAACCGTTTGCGCGGTCTGAAAGCTGACAAACAGCTTTCGCGGAACTAGGAGACGAGCTGTAGAACCCCTAACCCCTTTTATATGCCCGGAGTGGTATAGATAAGGGATTCAAACGTTTCCGGGGAACGAGGCGAGAGCTTGGTGATGAACGTTACTACCAAACGCGTCCCGCCTGGATTGGCAGCGACGTTGTGATTCTTTGTAGCCACTTCAGGGCAACTGGAAAAGTCATCAAAGTCCTTGTCATCCGTTCTGCTACTGAAAGCTTCGGCAACATTCCAGCAACGCTTCAAGCTCGTAGCTGTACGGGTGGCCGGGCTCATTCTGGACGAAAAAATCTTGTGCTGCCCCTTCCGCCATTTCTTCCAATATCAGGTTCTCTGGCACTATCATAACGTCTGGCTTAATTGCCGTCTTGATGGAAATCTCATGGTAGCGAAAGTGTACGTTGGTCCTGTGTATAGCAGCAGCGGGTAGATCGTCTGGGTTCAAGCGGGCGATCGTTCCGCATTGAATCGTCTCGGGGTCAGGTCGTATAGGTGAACGATACCGTCGTCTCAATCATCTTAGGGGTTGGAACCGCCAGTTTCAAGCAGCTTCATACTGTTCTAGGGCGGGCTAGTTATGTTATGTTGCTGGCTCATAATGTCTCCTGGCGATATCTTATACCGCTTATATACTGTTAAGATACTGTTTCAAGACCTGAAGCGCGTGAAATACTGCATACCAAGGTCGGCAGTAGTCAGCCCAAATAAGTACAGGTGGTCCATGGTCTCGGTCGTGGTGAATTCTATGATATGTCGAGAAAGAGTCGCTGACGTGAGTTATTGAATCGAATTGACCGATATATTGAACAACTTGCAAATTGATTGATGTTGGTCAATAGGTAGTTTGTGATGATGAAATCGATTTTTCACTACTATATAGGTTGGTAGCGCGATGCGAGTCACGGAACTCGAACACGATACCATAGTAGGCTAAGAGGTGCCCGCGATATCATGAAGACATGTGGTGTCGAACAGGCGACTTGATAAAGACCAGGCCGGACAATTTACTTTCGATCCAGTCTAGCGATTCGATAAGACTCTGTATCTTCACTTGATGCGGTATGTTCTTAGGGAAGCCGAATCGAACAGACCCACTGGAGCGACCAGGATCTGACGAGAAGTTGTTGTTGGGTAAGAGTTGAAATTTGAATGTGTCTTCCGGGAAGTGGAAGCACGATAATCTAGAGGTAGAAATCTGACCCGGTCGAGCACTTGATAGCGTTCACCCAGGCTAAGAAGAGATACGGGACACCCAGTAATCTTGTGATCAATATAATCATGAGGAGACTCGGAGTTCTGGAGCTATCATGCGTGACTGAACTAAGCAGATTACTTGTGGTGGTGCGGGCTACGTTGCCACCGGAACCAAGTTGCGCTGAGTTTGTATGTCATAGTTTATCTACTACTAAATTCACCCAAGAGAAAGATAGCCGACAGTTTGTTGAGTTGGTCACAGAATATTCCTCGTCTTATACATCCATCGCTCAAGAAGATTTCTAGACCACGGCTTTGTCGGTACGCAGCGCGAATATCAACATCGCTTTGCGGACAACAACCCGAGACGGACCATGGTATGGCCAGCAGCAAGAAGAGGTGAGACTTTTAGTTGTACGCTCAGCGAAACTCGCACGCTTGTCATCTGAACAGCCAGCGTTCCTTTGTTATCGGTATCGCGTTGTGTCGTCGCAGCTTCGATTGGGACAAGCGTTCTAATCGGATACCAAGTGTCAAATTATGCCACATCTTGTTGCATGCCGCAACTGATGAGCATATCTACAAATCAGCCAAATCTACCGTTCGACCTTGTTTCTGGTCCTTGTTTATAGCTTAGCTCCATCTTAAGCCCAAAGGTTTTCTGGATACCCCTAAACCAGTTGCAGAGGAGTCTCATCTAGAAGATCGCAGCGTGAGCGGTCGAGAGTGCACAGAAGCGGGGACGGCGAGTCAGGTTGACCAGGTGTACCTCACTTCCTTAAAGCAGGTACTAACGACGAGGTCTGACCGCTATCAAATTTGAGCTTAGCCATCTCAGCTGCTCGTGCCCAAGCGCTTTGCATCTCCTTGTCCGCTTGACGGATGAGCGCTGACGTGCGGCTCTCCTTGTCTGTTCACGGCGACATGTTGTCAGTGCGCACTCACAGTCGGCTGTTTCAGCAAGCGAAATCGCTGAAAGTCAGCTTCAGGCTGCGGTTCAGCTTTAAGTCTCTGCTGAGTGGGCATGACGATGTCGGCAGCAGCGAGCGTACGTTTGATGACGAGTGGTACTGATCGACCCGGCATGATCGCTGTATCGTATTAGCGAGTTCAGCAAGATCCGTCCGCTAAAGTTCCCAAATTGCCGAGATGCTAAGACGTTGGCATACGTATCCAGGTCATCGCCGGAAATAAAGTACCCGAACGAACCAACAGAAGCGGCACAAACGAATTGCGTACTCACAGTGGCCGAAACAGTCAGCACAGACCAAACTGGACGTTCCTAGGCAACAGACACATTTGCATCTCTCTGTGCCGCAGGTTCTCCACACCAACCCATGATGCCACAGCAGTTCACAAGCTTGGGGGAAGGTATGAAAGACCGCGTCATAGAGTGTGCTCCGATGCTCGGAAGGTTTGTGAAGTTGCACAACAGCAGGAGCAAATGCTCGGCCCATTTGTCTGACGAGAATTGTAAATGTTATTCGTTCAATTCTTGGGACTAAAGTAGTGTGAGCGGCGGCGATGTGAGAGAAGTCAGTGTCGAACCCTACTCACGTCGGGCAGTTTGCAATGGCGTTGATGTCCTGGGTGGTCCAGATTGTAACGAAGATAGATCTAAGAGTACTGTGTTCGTATCGCGTCCGGATTGTCAGAAGTCGCTTCGTGCGGTGTTCTCGATCCAATCTCACTGTCCTGGCAGTTTTGTGTTCTCTTTAGCCCGTTTCTGGACCACCTTAGGGATAGGCTCCCCACGTGAATCGCTGACGGTCCTCTTCCTCGGTGACTCGGCCAAGAATCTGTGCGGACTGAACAGGTATTGGAATTTGATCGCGAAACATGATGTATGCGTCTGCTAGTATCGAAAGGTCCACGGGAGCAGACAGAGTTACGAAGACGTCTATCCAAGAGTCTGCCTCCCGATAAAGTGTCACGGTGATCGTCCTTCCCTTTGATTGTTAATGGCGAGAGTAGACTGTGTGGATAAATCTGAGCTTGATTCGTGCTCAAACGAGGTGATGATGTAGCAAGATCTCACGCTAGACAAGAGACCCGATTGGCTGCTCGTCCTCTGCTCTCTAGTTGCACCATACTGTCTGCTGTTGTCCTTGACGCAGCTATGGGCGTTACGACCTGGCCCTTCAGAAGCATTCGAAGACCACTTCATCCGGACATACGCCTCTATCCTCTCGTTGATCTATCCATCTGTCTAAATGCGGTGTGGAAAAATAGCCTTTTGGATCGATCGAAGTCTGTGGTGGTGCTGAGTCGCTGTCTTCCGTTGCGTTCAAGTAAGAGAAGAGCGAGTT
This sequence comes from Filobasidium wieringae, assembly GCA_001600055.1. NCBI lineage: Eukaryota > Fungi > Basidiomycota > Tremellomycetes > Filobasidiales > Filobasidiaceae > Filobasidium > Filobasidium wieringae. The sequence goes on from BCIV01000027.1 coordinate 8,162, forward strand.
TGCCGCACGATTCGCAGAGGCTGTCGATGGGGGATGATGTTTGCCGCGGTGATGGGTACATAATCAACTATGAACCCATCAGGACCAGATCCAAGCAGTCAGACTCGTTCGAATCAGATTGAGACCAACCTTAGTAGGGATTTCCGCATCTGATTGTGCGGTTTTAGCCCATAGTTTTTGTCGTGCAAAGTTCGGAGCGTTGGTTCGACGATCTTGTGGGTCAGGGTGAATACGGGAGGATCTGCTATCTTACATGTTCTTTTCACGAAGTCGCATGACCTAGATCTGTTTATGGAGAGAGGCTGATAACGGTATGACGTTAGCATCACTAACGCAGGATGGCCGAGCAAGGCAGACTGACCTCTCTCAGCGCCTCTATACTGCTCTTCCGGGTGTGGTGACGATGTTCGTCGACTGTTGGAGGTTGCTGAGCTTAGTAAGAGGTAGGTGGGTGAAAACTAGAAGAAGAAGAAGTAGTAAAGGGAGATGGAGACGCAGAAGAAGAGGACAAAACAATGGTGAGACGATGACTGTGGACCGGTAGTCGAGCGGTGTGTTGTGTTTGTTACTAGCTGATGCTGCGCTTGTGCAGCTTCGAGTTGCTCCTTAAGTGCTCAAGTACCGAACAGCCGCTAGCTTCTAGCTTCTTCAGCTTCTCAAGATCCAAATCTCCCTACTTCCTCACCACTGACACGACCAAGCCAATCACCGCATCCATCACATCACATCACATACGCTCTCCTCTGACACCCGATCCAGATCCTAGAGTTCCCCCAATAACCTCGCATGTCTCACGCTTCCGCCTCCTCCTCATTTGTTGAGAGTCTCGCCCTGTAGAGCCTACTGATGCGAAGACCGATAGCACTCCTACCAAAGAACAAGAGCAGGACAGAGGACGGATGATCAACTCCATCTCGAGCTTTCCACTCAGGCAGTGTACACAGTCTCGACGAGGTGAGTGCTATCATCCTGCGGGCTCTAGCCATCAGCGAGGAACTTATCCCAGCCTCCCCCTCCCCCTCGTCCGCTGACTTGAACTCTCTCTCTCTCTTACAGCCTTTTAGATCCCTCATCAACAGATATGGAGTGGAGACCCCATGGCCACTCGGGATGTGTCTTTTACTGCCCAGGACGAGATCACCCTGTCGAAAACAAACCGAACGTTTGTACCGTCTGCCCGCTCGCCTGCCATCTGCCAGTATACAAGCTCAACACTCTGTCTATGTTCTACTGCATGTGTCTTTTTATCAGGCAAAGAGTTCAGGTCCTGGGTACCGATCACTCAGCTTCAATTCGGTCAACGTCAGACAGTCAGTAACTGTCTCAAGCACATCGCAAGCCGGTCGATCGTTACCAATCGACACAACCGACCTACCCTCTGCATCTGCCTCGACAGTCTCCCATCTGAAGCGTTAAACGCATACAAAATCTCGACTTATTGAACGGCTTCTTCAACCAGGTTAGTCCCGATCGATCGACTGAGTAGCTTATTTTGCGGCTCGAGCATTAACGTACCATCTACAGCTGGAGTCCTGCAAGACGATATTTGCTGGCATCCACACCATGAGGACCCCCTCGAGCAAGAGAGTCAGATCCCCTTCGTCGTCAAACGGTCAGGATGTATCCCCACGACCGGCCTGAATGCAGAGAAAAGATTCGACGTGTCCCTCTCCTGCCTCGGCCTCTCACCTTCAGGACCTATCACGGATATGACTACCCTGGAAGCAATTTAGCCCATACAGGACATGACACAGCCCATGTCTATTGCTATCGAACAGCGAGCTCGATTCGTCGATTACCTTCGAAACTATCATGACATTCAAGCGGACGCTTGCGGACGAGCGGCACCTCTCACACCGGCTTTGCCATCTAGATGGACGAAAGCAAGCATCACGGCTACATGTTATATGCTATGTGAGGCCGTGGGGATGGGCAAAACACTCTCAGCACTTTCCGTCTCTGTCAAAGACATCAGAAAGACTAGGTGTCTACAAGCAACCTTGATCTCATGTCTTGAAGCACTCCAAGAGTTGATCTGGCGGATCTTGTTCAGTGGAGAAAGACGATACGGGACCCCACTCGGTAAACCGTATATGACAATCACCTTTCAAGTCCTCCTGATACAATAAGATGCATCGGTCAGGACCCTGGAGCACCGTCATTTATTATCCTCAATGAGTCGATATGTGGGCAATCCCTCACACTTGGGCCTGGCGGAGAAACTCGAACGTCACAAGCTTCGATGTGGTTCAATAAAATACTGGTGACACGATCCATAAACCGGAAGACCTGACCTTGACCAAATTCTCAGCTTTCCGAGTCATGATGGACAAATGCATGAACTTCACTCGAAAGCATTGCGACCGTTACAGCCACACTACGATCACGCCGCAAAGCCATGGGTCACCCTCGCCGATACTCAAGACGATTTGGCAGATGCTATACGTGTGACAGAAAGCTTGGGAGCTGCTGTTCTCATAGGCACTATCGATCGCTTGAACCAGGGCTTCAACTTACAGATAGGTTCACATATATCGATACTGGATTTGGCGTAATGTTGGCGTCTGCTTTCGAAAAGTCGGGATCAAAGTACGGCTGAATCTGAGCGACACAGTCAGAAGACTGGATTATCTGTCCATCTCGCCTCTGTACTGCACATGTGCATCGGATAGTTGCATCGGGAACGGTCGACGAATGGCTACTACCGTTTGGTTTTGATCGGCAAATGCCTCGCATCCAAGTTGGGGGAGTATAACATGCTGCCATTCTTCCTTGATCTTCAATAAGAGAACATGGATCACATAAAACGGTAATTAGCCAAGCCCTCTTTCCTCGCCTCTTCCGCTCAGCCTTCAAAAGTGTGCTGTCATAATCATAATGTATCGAGCGTGTAGATCCCTGACTATACTGCAATTACATGCCTACGAGTCGGAGATGTGTGGCTGTGTATGCTTAAGCGACGTTATATCATCCCGCTTGGACCGCTTCCTGATCTCCCGCGGACTCTATTGCTCGTGTTTTGCTAGCTTGCTGTGAGTTATTGATATCGTTAAAGATATCTCCAGGACTACGATCTACATTGTGCACGCGTCTCTGATCGAGTGTTACTCGAGCAAAATCACCCTGATCAGAAGAAACCCGCTCTTGAGATGTGATCTACTGAAGATGTGACTGTAACGTGCGCGTGATATACTAACAGTACAATTGTTGCCGATGTTCTCTTAGGTGTACACTGTACCAGGGTTTCGGAAAGCGCGTGCTTCGTGCGAATTCTAAGCTAAACAGACTCGCCACCATCAGATTCAAGCTTGTACTGAGCTAAACGTTGTACAGATGTGAATGAAGGTATCTTAGCGGACAATCAAATCTCGTCCGATTGTCTTGATTAGCTGGACCTCACAGCCCAACATTAGCGTAGATACTGGTTGATACAGATCCGATCTTATATTTTCGCTAGATAACCGGTCCCTAGCATTGTATCCCCCACCAGGCCCGATAGGAGCCTTCGTTCGGACACCATACATATCCAGATACCGTGAAACATTCAGAAACCTTAAGATGCATGGGTACCAGACGAGAGGGTATATGGGTATAGTGATCAGCTCCACCGTTTTAGCAGTCTATAACGCCGTCAGAGCTTGTCCAGAGACGCAGTGGGAGGCCACGTCCTATCGCCACCGTGATCCGGTTCAGACAACTTGATAGCGCTCCCCACCCTCCGGAATGTCCGATTTTCGGCGAGAGGGACCATCCTCCAATGGAGAACCATAGATATCGCGTTGTCGTTCAACAAACACATCGTCCCCGTCGAACAATTTGCGTATCAGGTAGCCTAGCTCATCCTGCCTCTTGCCCGCGCTGTTACCAGCGAACAAACATCGAGTGGCATACACAAGTCTTCCTAGCACAAAAAACGCGTCAGTACATGGAACCCCTGAATGTTCGTTATGGTAGCAACGAGTCCGCAAGTTTGGTAGAAGGATTTCATCACTTGTTCAAAGTCAGAAGCAGAGGGCAAACGAACGGCCAGCAGGATGAGGAACATGCAATAATGATAAAAGCGTCTTCTAGAACAGCTGCAATATAGATATGTACAGTGGTTTCTACGCATGTCAGAATCGCTTTACTAGGGCAAGGAGAAGTTTTTCGCGCGACCTCGTGATCGCGATGCAAATCATTGGTTGCTTTCGAGTTCCATCATTCTCAGCGGTAGTCTAGCGGTAGCCTTGTATAGCGCATTCGGGCATGATTTCGATGATTCTCGCTTGCTTGGTCAAGTCAAACCTGATAGAACCACGTACAAATGTCGTGATTTCTCGTTGACATCTTGGACGTGAGACACCGACTCGCTCGCAAATCCGAATCTTGACTGAGGCGAGGCGTCAATCAAATTATGGCAAGTATCCTCAAACTCATCGGCTGCATTGAATTCAGTCGTCAGAAGCGGGTTGGACACCTTGATCCGTGATTTAAGGAATTGTTCCCCTTCCAGAGAAAACTTTCGACCTTGCTGTAGATCCTGCACGTCATCTCTTCAGGAAAGGTAAATTCTGGCGCCAGTTTGCGCAAATCCCAAACTTTGTCTCACGATCTCAACCTTTCCAACATTGCGACTGTTTATCGTTTGCATTCCACTTCTGATGATCAGTTTTCCGCGCTCGATGGGAGGTAGTTGAAGAAAGTAACGACCATCCGTTTTACGTGGCCCAGAATCAAAACCGGAACTTAGATGTGCTTGAATTTTGGAATTACAGGAAGTAGTATAGTAGACAATTTGGAAAGCACCAGGATCGTCCGTTCTTACGTGAGACTAAAGGCAGAGGAAAAGGAGTTCCAATCGGTGTCTTACGTGCCATCAGAAAGAAGGCTAGTGTGATCGCCTCACCTAGCTTTGGGTGTCTCTTTTCGGCAATTATCATCAAGGAGGGATGTTCGATCGGGAAGGGATGCTTATGAAACGGAAGCGGTAAGCTTGCGTGGTACTCGTGGATCTAGAGCAAAATGCTGGATGATGTATAGATTGTCGTACTTCATACCGATGATCCGATCTGATTCTTGGCGGGGAGTCTTGGCGACAGACGACAGCCTGGCTGGACGTGCTATTGAGTCTTTCGATTCTCGAACGCCGGCCTCTCTCGAGGCTAGGAGTGATGCATGATTCCAATACGTTGTATGGTGAGACATATGGCATGCCTGGATGTGGAGATATTAACGTGACGTTCCGATACACATGACCGCTCTTGCGCTTCCACGGCGGACAGATAGGAGAGAATCTCCCAGAAAGGGCTTTTCTCGTACTTTGACTGCCTTGCACCCGCCTTTCGAGAGCTTTTGCTTTCCGATACACAATTCGCAATCCGCATGATTTTGCCTGGATGGGCAGGCTCTCGACGGTCGTCCGAGCATCTTCAAAGGTGCCCGGTCACACTTATGCAAGGTCTTCGCCATCTAGCGCTTTCCCCGCCGCGGCTTTTAAAAAGGTGTAAAGGTCAAGTCGGGGTGAAAGATGGTACTCACGCTTTCGACCCGACTTCCTTGGCGGACGGCCATCCAGCTCGGATCACCGGTAGGCAGATAGTTCTTTACAAGGGCGACTGATGTCAATGAACAAGCGGGATCTTTCGTTCAAGGTCTTGCAACGAGACTATATCGAGAAGGGTCGTTGTTGTTGAGAAACCATCTCGCGACTTGCGGACAGCTGATCTCGGCAAGAACGATGCGATACAGTGTCGTGGGATTATTTCAGGACGCTCGACGGTATCTTGAGGTTCTATCATGTCGGTGACTGTGTTGTGGTTGTATCATGTGTATATGTAACATCCGTCAAATTATACGAGCGTCGCGTTCCGAGAGTTACTGCTCCTGTTTTCTGATCCCTTGAAAGAAGACTTATATTCAACCATGCATCGCCGTAAGTCGTATCCCCTCGACACAGATGCCTTCCGTAGTATGTGCGAACCTTCCATACAGCGCGACGGTTATGTTTGATAGCTTTTGGTGACTCGATGTGATTGATGAATGTGCATGGACGTACAAGAAGAACATGTTCCAACGCCGGTCTCATCGACTGTCCCCTGGATATAGATGCAAGTTTCGTCCTAGTCTCTCGATCGGTTGACCTGTCCACCGAGAGTTCTTGAACAACGGTCTTCTGTTGTCGAGGTGGGAGTGTCGAAAAGAATCCGCTGCCTAAGCGTTGGAGTGGGAAGACATACGGGAGTAGACTGAAACCCTGAGGAACGTAAATTAGTCCTTACTGCAAGGTCTGTTGACAATTCGGACCACCTGATTTATCGTCTCTACAGGAAGCCAGAGTATCAAACCGATGAAGACCCTGGGATGGAATCGCTATACGAGGCTAGATAGCTCGCTCGCGGGGAGTCGTGAAGGTGTGCAGGATCATGAGCTGAGAGAGAAGAGCGTGATGTTGAGGATAGCCAAGGCCTGCACGTCCGATATGAACCCACACGGTGAAGGTCATCATCTACCTCGAAGATTTTGGACAAGAGCGATTACACGTCAGAGGGCTTAACTCTCGTGGGAGTCACGTGATCCAAGCTACACGTGTCCCCACCGCGGATTCCCTGACGAGTATGAGATCGCATGAAAACCGAACAAAGTCGTCCGTTGTAGTCTCTCTTGGATCTCTTGACTTCTCAACTCAGACTCGTCCCTCTCGCAACGTATGGGACTGGAGACTATCGGGAGTATTCGGGCGACGTATCCCCGTATGGAAACGCGCCCAGGTCCGCAAGATTCCAGCACATATACGTCTCATGAACGGTGATAGGTGTCGTGGTATGCTCAAGAGATTGGGCGACCGGATTGATTCTGGTACTTGAGACGAACTAGGCTGATTACGGAGGGTAAGTACCTCGTTTTGCAATCTTTTTCATCAAAGGCAAAGGAAGACCGTTCATCCTCGGCTCCGTACTGTACAACCATGACCTTTCTTTCATCAGGCAACTTGTAGAAGACCTACAATGGATCAAACATTCCCGATTCGACCACTTCTACAGCATCGCAAGGAAGAACCAAGTCGTATTCAAGCGGCATAGATCAGGTCTCAATTCCGCTAATACCCGTCGTCGGGATTTCACCTCGCAAATGACGAATATCTTTGAGTACCCGAACTTCCTATCATGAGGTATCAACGGCATAGGCTTGGACAGGTGGCTTCCCAGGTGAGTTTGTGATATGAGGATCGGTGGGTTCACTTTCCATGCGAGGGGGTGACTGACCATCACTTCAGTTGACGTGGTCAGGTTACCCCGAACCGGCCGCCTTGAGAAATCAGAAGAAACCCTTCTGGCCAACCATCTTCGTCCTCTCATTTCTCTTCCATAACAATCACGCTCCCAATTCAACAGGAATATCATCCTAACAGAGGTCGCGTTTGAAGCGAAGGAGATCAACGATGTTGACGATAATGATTCCGATTCCGATTCCGATTCCGACTCTAGTTCGTGTGCTTCACCTGTGATTCCCGCTCCACCCGGATGGATGGCAAGCTATCAAACTTCAACGAGGAGAGTGATGACGATATAGATTGGGAATGGCAGGTGACCTGTCGTACGTTTCCATATCATATCAGACGAAGTCTCCCCCAGGCTCCTCTTCCCTCTTTCCCCCGTGCCCTCTTTTCCAGCTGGTGACGGACCTTTTTACCCTAACTTCCCTCCTTGCCTACTTCGTACTCCATTACCCGACCCATCCCAAGCGTTGTGACAAGACCTAGCGGTGCTTCAAAGAACTCCGACAGGTGCCGCTAGGAGGCGCGGGGAGAGGGACGCATGTTCGTCCGAGGTGGCTATCGCGCTGATCAGTAGGGCCTATTTCACAAGTCGATCACGGCTAACGAATATGAATACGATAAGTACATTCCCTAAACGTCCGAATACCAAGTATATATATTGTGAACACTAGGTCGGGGTACACATACCATACACGCGCATGAGCAATTATATGACAGAATCGTTTTCAAAACCGTTCGTTGGTTGAACTAGACTTGGAGCGTGTTACCTCAAACGGGACGGAGATAGTGTCCGTTGCGATGATCAGGATTGCGTTGTTCGGATTCCCAATACTGTGATCCGAGTTATGGGACACCTCACTGATAAATCACAACCCGCTCTCGCAGACTCAGGCCCATACAGAATTTATCCCCTTCCCATCAATACCGTCGATACATCTCGGACACGCAAGTACTGAGTACTGTTTGCGGCCCGGTGATGCATGGTCTGATCGACATGTGGATGGAGTGCACCTGCCTCAGCATCTACTGACGTAGGGTCCATGTTTGTCGTCCAGCTTGCGTGTAAACGATCAAACCCTAGCAATACACTAGGCTACTGTCCGCTTTTTTCTATGCAATTGTGCAAAACAAGAAGAATCCCCATCAGAATGCCTGTGCATCATTCTCCCCTGCGAGTGATGCATTCAACATTGAACGTCTCCAGTAAACGGTTCGTACGGCTCCATAAGATCTCATGCCGCCAGGTATGCATCTCGAGCATGGTATCCGAATCCCGTTGCGGAAGGGATCACGCTAGAGTATGAGCTCAACCGTCGTACCGAGATCGAAACAAGGCTTCTAATGCACATACGATATCGCCCTCACGTTCAGTACGCAGTGTACGGTCAAGTCGAACCTAGCTCGTTGAATCGCCAATTAAGGGGTAATCGCATCCTCATCGAGTTGTCACCTTCCATCTTGTCCGATCTGACAAGCAGGCGCTGTAAGCGTTGATTCCTGAAATTGCGGTTGATAGCTTAGGGCAGTGTATCGAATTTAGAGATACTTGTTTCAGGTCGTGGACCGATCCAATAGCGTACTTTCATTTAAAAGCGTCCGCGCCACCGAGAGTCGGATCCAATGGGAGAGGTGATGATGAGACGAGAAAGGAACCATCGAACTCAGCAGTATCGAGGTTCGCGTTGTGTGTTGTATAGTCATTTGCAAGAGAATAGAAATGGCATTTGGTTTCCAGACGGCCAGTGGGAGTAATTGATGAACAGGATAGGCACAATTGAGTTGTTCCGAGCCGCAAGTCAAATGATGGATGATGGATTGACAGTTCAAGGATAAAAATAGCAGAGTCGGCGTGAGGTGTCACATTCAAGTAAGAATATTATTTGGACAGGTGATGGGGTAGTCGTTGGAAAGGAGTCTGAATCCCGATGAGCAGAGGTATTCGGTTGCGGCCGGAGAATCCGTGAGTATGTCGAAGGTGTGGCGAATTCAAGGAACACGAATGGATCCGGTTCAAAAAGGATTCCAAGGGGCAGGGAGATTGCAACGTCGAGTTGGAGCAGTGAGAGAAAGAGAACGATCGCGATCTGGGTCGGTTTCCCGTAAATACGCAATGGTTTGCCAAGAAGTCGAGAGCAGGACGAAGCCCAGGGGATATGCGACGGGGTGGAAAATTGTCCATCAGACCGAGGGTATCATGGACGATGACAATCCGTAGAACATTGGTGTTTGTGAGAAGTTGGTTTTCCAATTGATTGATGAAGATAGTGTTTAGTAAGGTCGTGGTAATGATAAAGGGCAAGCAACGAGATCCATTTGACGAGGAATAGATAGGTTCCATTCAGGTGAGACAAGTTGAACCGAAAGATCATACAGCCATTTGTTGGAGTGAGCTTACGGGAGTGATCAAGCAGCGTCGTTTATAGGAGGGATATTCCGACAGGACATAACAGCCGCCTAAAGTTGAGAACAGAAAGAAATAAAGATATTTGGAATCCGTCAGCCGACACCGAAATCCCATCCAGATCGAAATCAGACGCACTTTGTTGCATCTCTCTCCTCTCCTCCCTCAATAACCGTAGTTCTTTCCGGTACTCTTTCTCTGCAGAGTCCGGTGTAATCGATTGCGGTTGAAGCGGGTGTTGATGATAGGGAATAGGATTAGGGGGGGGGGGAGTGATCAAAGCGATAGCTCTCGTTCCGAGGGTAAACAAGTGGTATCGAAGGCAACTCCAGGACAGCATTCAGAGCAAGGATGTTGTGCGGCTGATCGAGCATAGGATGTGACTGTGGTTTTCGATACGGCAAGGCGAGAAGATTCCACGCTTCCTATTGAACCCAATCATCCTCTTGATGTAGGCCGCAGTGCTCCATCATCTTCTCGTAGGTTTTTTGGATCGGATCAGGAAGGGAGAGTATGGGTTGTACGATCGTCTGAGAAATATTATGCGTATCTATAGGCCTATCAATATTCTGCCGTATCGGAAAGATCAATTTAGTATCAACTCACCTTGGATTGGGATCGTGCATTTCGGACCTATTGTCTCCTCGTACTTTGTCAGGAACTGCCGAAACGCCTTGTAGAAATCTCCGACTGTATGGGATAGATCTGCGACGCCTTTGAAGTAGCAAAGCCTGTCGAGTTGAACCGAACCCCATGTGCATGACGGTAGGGAGATTCCAGGTGATGAGTGCCGTGTGCATATTGTTTGCATTTGGCAGGCGACTGTGCACCATGATCTGACAAACTCCCTCAGCATGTTCACGGGACAAGTGTCTAAGACAGAGCAGGGCGAGGTAAGTGAGGAAGCGCTGCGTGAGCAGTGTGAGAATCTAACGTGCGGTTGTAGACCTAGATCGGATGTCGAGCTTGCTCCGAAGATTGAAGGGGTCTTTGGAGCTCTATTACGCCGCTCAAATTCTAGCAATTGTGGGTTCATTTGTTGGTGTTCCCGGTGTACCTTCAAGGTTCCGTGGCGTGTGCGTTTGCTTGCAGGATCTCTTGTTGCAAAGAGTTGCATCCGGAGCGGTGAGGATCGAGTTGTAGCTAGCTGGTTACTACTGTCGCGTCCTGCAGTAGAGCGTTTCAAAGACAAAAGCGTAACGGACGAGATAACCCTCACATTCCGGCTCTGCCTTAAGTCGAGGTTGGAGACCGCGTCCGGTAGAGAGGTTATCGGTCCGAGCGGGACCAGTCTAGGCAAATCCTGAGTTGTCCGGGACGGACCGCGAATTGTCCAGTTCAACAAGCGCAACAAGAATTGCAAGCGCCTGGGATAACAGGTTCAGCAATGGTGACAAATTTCAGTAAACACGGCAAGTGCATTGGATGTTCCAGGTGTCTCAAGCGCTCTCGCTGCTGCAGGTGTTACAAGCGTAATGATTGCAGTAAGTATGGCAAGCGTATTGCAAGTGTAACAAAAATTACAAGCGCTTTCGACGCAACAGGTTCAGCAGTTGTAACAAATACGGCAAGTGCATTGAATGTTTCAGGTTACACAAGTGCTTTAGCTGCTGCAGCTTTGACAAGGGCAATAATTGCAGCAAATGCTGCAAGCACATTGGAAGCGTAACAAGTATGACAAGCGCTTGAGATGCAACAGGTTCAGTAATCATAACAAACGCCGTAAGTCCAGTAGATGTTTCAGGGTTAGAGGCGCGTTAAATACTCCAGGTTTGACAAGCGTAATATTTGCAGCTGAAACAGCAGGCACATTGCAAGCGTAACAAAAGAAAGAAGTGCTGCAGCTGCTGCAAGTTTGATGAGCGTGAGAATCATAACAAATGGGGCTACCACATCGAATGTTTCAGGATCCATAAGCGCTTCAGCTAATGCAGGTTTGACAAGCGTAAGAATCACAACAAATGGGGCAGACACATCGAATGTTTCAGGATCCATAAGCGCTTCAGCTGATGCAGGTTTGACAAGCGTAA
>BCIV01000027.1:23670-88082 GCA_001600055.1 Filobasidium wieringae
GCAAGTCTAACACAAATGACAAGCGCTTCAGCTGATGCAGGTTTGACAAGCGTAAGAATCGCAACAAATGGGGCTACCACATCGAATGTTTCAGGATCCATAAGCGCTTCAGCTGATGCAGGTTTGACAAGCGTAACAGGTTTGACAAGCGCAAGAGTCATGACAATCATGTGACAATTCTCAGCGTAAGAATCGTATCAAATGGGGCAACCACATTGCAAGCTCAAAAAAACAGACAAGCTGTCCAGACGTAACAGATACAGCAGTGGTAACAAATCCGGCAACGGTATTGCAGGTTTTGAGTTTCACAGGCGCTCCAGACGTAACAGGTTCAGCAATCACAACGAACGCGGCAATGGCTTCGAGTGTTCCAGGTTTCACTAGCGCTTTAAATGCCTTAGGTTTGACAAGCTCAAGATTCCTAGCAAGTACAACAAGCACCTTGCAACTCCAACAGAAATCACAAGCGCTTGGGTTGTACCAGGTTCAGCAATCATCAGAAGCGTAGCCAGTGCTTGATTATTGCAACAAGGTTGAGAAGCGCTCTGTTTGGTACAGGTGTAACGACCGTGACAGGCAAGACAAGCGTATCGGGTGTGACAGGTTTGACGAGGGCTTGATTGTTGTGGGTTTGATGAACATCACAAGTCAGTGTTTTGGTCATGACAGCTTTTATAGCCACAACATGCATGACAAGTGTTAGGTATTGATTGTCAAGTCTTCTAGCTGTACAGCAAGCGTTTTGGTCTTTCTGGCAAGGAGTACTTGCTTGGAACCTGCATTTGATGGGGCACTGGTTGAGAATACTGGTTCTGATCTGGTGCTTCTTTGAGACCAAGAGGGTTTGATGGTGTACAAATTTGATTGATCAGTCTTTGTTGGATACACGCTATCACACTATGCAACGTCAGCCTGATGTCACATGACATCCTTCCCTCTTGCACATGTCCTCCTCTCTGCCTCTCCCTGTCCACATCACCCTCACCCTTCCTGAATACTTTACTTTAGTTTCCCTGTTGTAATTTATACTTTTCACAGAATTGCAACAGGTATGTAACCTTGTAGTAGTGATACTCTATTCATACTTGTCACTGAATCACAACAGTCTTGAAGTAATTCTTTAGTGCTGCGTAGCTATGTTGTGTGTTCAACTAAATATATAGGGCGTCCATAATGTACATAGTGTATTCCATACTTACCTAGACCAACCAACTGGGGACTAAGGTTTAAGCTGATAGCTACTAGGAGAATCATAGATTTAAGTGTGCTTGACTATGCTTGACTAAGCTGAGTGTGCTTGACTACTATTGAAGCCCTCTCTCTATCAGTACCAGCCTGCCACCCATTTTTTGAGTGGAGGCTGATACCTACCTGCTGAGTTCATGTCCGCAACCAAGTGACGTTGCTGTAGACGCAAATACCAGTACATCTATCCCTTTTGGTTGTGTTGCCCATGTGAATGGTCATATCTATGATGACCATACTGTCCAGTGGTTTAATCCATTAGAGTTACCTGACTAGACAGAAGCTCTCCAACTTGAACATCAACCTGAGATTGTGAACAGCAACAGAATGGCTCTTGCCACAAGGTTCAGAGAGCTTGTGTGCAAAAAATGGCCCCTACCTGACCTGCTTAACAACTATGAAGATCCTGACCTTGACAGATCCTGTGGCAAGCAGGAATCTACTGTCAGCATGACAATAATGTCAATAACTTGATAATCTCAGAACACCTGCTATAGCATTCTTGAACTTGTATCACTGTAACTGATAGTGATAGTGTTAGTAGAATCACTGAAAGTCAGCTGTGAACATTGAGCTGAGCTAGGGTATCAAGGTTCAGAAACACATCTCCTCATCTCTGTTTTTTGCATTTGCTTGAAGCGTATTGTGTTTGGTTGGATAAACAGCATGACTGGTAAAGTGGCAGCCTGCAATCTGTTGGGGTCAAATATGTTGTGAACCAGTGAATGAATCTAATGTTAAGTAGTCATTCAAGTCATTGATCATTTCAAGTAAAGTCCAGTGAGTACAGAAGTAGAGGTCAAAGTGTTCTTCCATATGATATATGTATCACAGAATCTGGTGCCATTTGGTGAACCTGACCATGTGATTGATCACAAGTACATGGTTGCTGTGCTACCCCTGTGTTTCATGGTGTGTTGATTTTACCCCATCAAACCCTTCGTGTTTGGAGATTGCCAATCCATGTGTCATCCATATGGCTTATATTACTAACGATGTCAAATTGTGCAGTCCTTCTCAAGCTCAAGTGCAAAGCTTCAGAGCCTGATGGTACAGACAAGCACCTTCTGCTTTTGCTGTTTTGTCTTCTATGTTTGAAATCCAGGATTCCAATCCTTCACAATCCTAGTCTCCAAATAAAACCAATCACCACCCTGAAGTGCCTTGTCTCAAAGAAGACAAAGTAACTTTTGGATGTCCAGGATGATTTGCATCAATCCTTGCTGAGGGTGATCCTTGCCTCCCAAGATTGCATGCAGCCAACTAATCCTCTTTATTCCGCCTACAGATTCATCTCATCATTATAGATGTATGAGCTGCCAGTTGTGCTTATGCTTGATTTCATTGAGTCGCTTTGTAAGCATATCTGCTGCTTGATCATTTGTCCTGACGTGATTAATGGTCATATGACTATTATCAATCATCTCTTTGATATATTGATATCTAATATCAATCCTGCTAGTGCCAATGCTCCTTGATCGTCACAGTAAAGTTGGGTAGGCAGGTCCTCAAAGCTAAAGTCCAGTATCTTCAGCATCCTGCTCAATCATATGGCTTCCTTAGCAACTTCTGTCAAAGCCAAGTATTCTGCCTCAGATGTTGAGGTTACAACTGTATTCTGTCTGATTGAGATGCCAGAACCTAGGAGCTTGAAAAAGTAGCCTGTTGTGCTACATCTTATCTCCAAGTCTCCTGCATAGTCTTCATCACAGTATCTTGTAAGGATACTACTGTTCTTGCTGAGTTGCTAAGGTAAAAACCCTGCCCAATGTCCCTTCAAGATCAGCCCATGTTCTCTTGGCTGCTACCAACTGGTAGATTGATGGGTTGCTCCTGAACCTACTCACATAGCCGACAGCAAAGACTATATCTGGTCTTGTTGACATGGCACACCACATCAAGGATCCAACTATCTCCTAACAGAGGGTCTGCTGTTCCTTCCTGTCAAGCCAGGGTAGCATCATAGAGTGGGATTGTGACTGTCTTTTCATCTTGCATGGTAAAGCGTTCAAGCACTCTCTGTATGTACACCTCTTGATTGAGTGACATAGGCTTGCTGGGTCTATGCCTGTCCAGATCCAGTTGAAGTATGTAGGTAGCTACACCTATGTCAGACCATTTCCATTTGTGCTTTGATGCATCCTCAATGCTATCAATAATTGCCGTCTGTGCTGCTGCTATAAGCATGTTATTATGATTCAATGATAAGTATCTGGGATGTCACTACTACAAGGTAACATACCTGTTGTGATTCAGTGATAAGTATGAACCATAACAGGGAAAGTAAAGTAGTACAGAAGATGAAGATAACTTGTACGGGAGAGAGTCAGAGAGAGGGAGGATGTGCGCAAGAGGGAAGGGTGTCATGTGACACTAGGCTGAGGTTGCATAGCGCAATAGCGCATACTCAACAACATCGCATATACCAGATTCTCTGACCCTCTCTCTTTGAAGAACTACTTGCCTATGAGCATATCAAGAAGTTGATGCTGGAGATGTAAGGATTTAGGGGCCAATAGAAGTCATAAAGTATCTGAGGCTTACTTATTACTTAGGAGAGAGAGGACAAGATGGGGTTCCTACTACAGATCAATAGGATCAGCCATTGGTAGGACCCCTGTCCTGATTGGTCTGGATGATAGCTTGCAGTGAAGGGATGCAGTGGAGGATGAAGCCCCCCCTTATGGTTCAAGAAAAGGTGCAAAGGATACATGCACTACACACACTACACACACTACATACAATGAATATACCAGCACACACAATTCAAGAACCAACACTGCACAGCTGCACAGCACTGAAGATGATTTACAGACTCATCAGTCAGGTTTGGACTTCATCAAACCTTCTTGATCTTAAAAACCCTATTTCATCAAACCTAGTGTTCTCAGACACATACTTCATCAATTCCTTACTGGGAATCAAATTCAATTGATGAATACTTGTACTACTTTACATTCCCTTGTTGATTGTCTTTCAATTATACTCTATTGTCTTGCAACACATGTATACAAAGCCAGAAGAGGAGGAACAGAACTGAACACTCTTACCTCCTACTTCTTCAGTCTTCATAGAACATACTTCCTGACTCATACCTTCACCATCAGCTTCAGCACTCACGCTTCAGCACCTTCAACCTTCAATACAACCAGGCCTAGCTACCCTTGTTGCTCATCCAACTTCATCAACTTCACCAACTTGTTAAGATATCAGTCAGACTCAGGGATAAGATAAGACACCCATAAGAACCTGGACAATTGATAGCTGTCAGGGCAACTTGGTATTCTTTTGATCACCTGGTCACTCCACAAAGGGCCTATCCATCATATCAAGTTGGTTGAGGAGTATGCTCCAGAGTCAACCCTAGCTTTTCAACTCTCTTTGCCTAGAAGAGTATAGAGTATGAAAAGCTTGGCAGAAGGTAATGGGTACTATGAGACTCAATGTCTCATCAAAAAATCAGGATGTCACTTACAGGTCTGGACACTTCCAAGCAAATCTGGGACCAGCTTGGTAGGCTTTATCAGATGGATGGTAAAAACCACAAGGCAGATATAAAGAAGATGATCACCCATGTCAGAATGACAGAGGTACGACCCTGCCAAGTTGTTGAAGGATACAGCAATCTGTCACTCAAGGCACAGACAGGCAATGTCATTGCATCAGCAGAAGACAAAGCCACCTATTTCCTTAGTCTTTCCTTAATCTTTTTTGTTGCCAAAGTCACAGTGAATGTTGAGGGTGCCTCTTGTTGAAACAGAAACAATCTACCTGTAAGGATCTGTGAGGATGTTCAACACATCCATTGCTGACTACAAGCATCAGGATGAGGTTAACACAGAAGATCATGGTCACCAAAAAGATCCACTACAGTCAGAAATATTAAAAGAATAAGAGGTGTACTGGTCAGAGAAAGGATGGTCGTAGAACATTGTTGTCTTCTGCAACTGAAGCAAGCAGGGTCATTGAAGCCACAGATGCTACTCTTTGAAAGTTCAGAATGGAATGAAATACAGACCAACTGGACAACCAGACAACATTGAGAAGAATAAGAAGAAGACCAAATTTTCAACTGTAGCTGAAGTGATCATGGAAGTGATTGAATAGTAAACAAGAGTATGCTGCACACTTCAAGAACAAAGGACGGCAACACAGAGCCAGTTCACACTTCCGCTACAGCAAGGGTGCCTTCAGTAAGATGAAAACCCTGAAGATGCCTAAGAGGTTCAACACTGCACTCAGAGATGCTTCTACCTGTACCAAAAGGGTCAGGCTGTTGTTAAGCTACTCAGAATAAGAGCTGTTGTGAGCTATACAATGTGTTCCTAATAGAAAATGCATCCTGTGATCTTCTGTGGCAAGGAACATTGAATAAAAAAGTGTAAATTGCTAGGATCACCACAGAAGGTAATAGTATGAGGTACTCAGTCCACACAATCCCTATCCAAAACACTGGAGTGAATGGATATTCACAGTCATTCCTCTAGCTTGAGCAGAGCCATGAGATATCTACCAGGATCCAGCAGGAAAATCAGTTTTCTTCACCATTCAAAGCAAGGACACTTTGCAAGTATAGCACAGTAGATTGAACCATATTGGTGTCAGTAGCTTCAAGGAGCTTGTATAAGGAGGAAAGCCACATGATACAGACAAGAAAACATCTATCTCCTAGATGGGGTGGTGTGATCACTGGAGAAAGTACATTGAGACATTCTAGGAGCACTGAAGCCATATCTCAATGGGCACAGCTGTCATGTGATATGTATTAATGATTTTGCTGATCTGACTCAACTCAATGGTCTGAGAAACAAGTCTGCAATGGACGTCTTGGGCAACTTCAAAAAGCCCAAGAACACTGCTTAATCAGTCTTTCATAAGGACATTCAGTACTTGCACACAGACAGTGACGGGATGTATCAAGGTGCTATAAGGTCATTCTCATAGGATAGGGGATGGATTGAACATGCACTTTTGCAATATGAAATTACAGCCCAGTGATACATGACACCTTCCCTCTTCCAAAAGTCCTCCCTCTCTCTAACTCTCTTTCATACAGGTCATCTTCATTCTTCCCTTCCATCCCGCTTCACTTTAGTTTCCCTATTGCAATCCATACTTCAGACTAAGTCATAGCAGGTATGTTACCTGGCAGTAGGGATTGTCTACATAGATCTTTATTGATGGACAACAACAGAATGATGTACCAGGGTACCATACATACACACCTCAACCGCATGGTACAGTAATGAGGGGCAGCAGATCCCTGCAGGACATGGCAACATTCATGCTGATCTCAACAAGATCAGCAGTACCAAGCAAGCCCTTTTGTGAAAATACAGACATAGTTACTTCCCTTCAGCACATGATGCTAGGCAAGGGTAACTGATTTCTACTCAGTTGTAAGCAATCATGAAGAAAAATGGTTGTTACATCCTAATATGGAGGGAGCAGGATACCTGATAGTGACTATAGACAAAGGGCAAGGAAGTCAGACTGACCAGCAGGGAAGTTGTGCTCAAAAGACCGGTTAGATATGCACTATTACGCTATGCAACTTCAGCTTGGTGTCATGTGATACATCTCCTCTGACATATGTCTTTTCCTTCTCTGGCTCTCTTCTGTTCAAGTCAACTCCATCCTTCCATCCTTCTGTCCTACTACACTTCAGCTTCCCTATTGTGATCATTACTCATCACTGAATCACAACAACACCACCTCTTTGTAGTGCTCCTATCAGAAAGATGATTGACATCAGGAACCAACAAGCAAGGTAACTCATGTAGTGGGTCAATGGAGGACCTGGATGCAGATGAAGGAGAGCTGTCAGGTAAAGAGACAATATTCATCTATGGCAAGAAGCCATTGACAAAGAGTACATGTCTATTGACGGAACTGGAACCTGGAAAGAGGTTACATTCCAGAGGGAGGCCTTGTGGTAGACAGCAAGTGGGTCTTCAAGACTAAGCTTAATAAGAGAGGAGAGGTGGTGAGATACAAAGCTAGGATTGTTGGCAGAAGATTCACACAAGAATATGGCATCAACTACTTTGACACCTACAGCCCTGTGGCCGGGCTGACATCTCTCAGGACACTGCTGACTGTTGCGACAGCAGAAGACCTAGAACTGTACCAAAATTATGCAGACACTGCCTCTCTCAAAGGAAAATTGGAGGAAGACATCTACTTTCAGATGCTTACAAGAAGCAAGACAAGAGGTCAATAGGACTAAAGCTTGTCAGCTGCTTTATGGACTGAAACAGTCACCTAGAGTGTTGTGGCAGCTGATCAGTGCCTATCTGGAAGAAGCAGGATGTGAAAGATTATCATTAGATTGGGGCCTTTGTTATCACAAGCAGAAAAAGGCTCACTTACTTCTATATGTGTATGACATGTGTTGGATATGCGCTATTGCGCTATGCAACCTCAGCCTAGTGTCACGTGACACCCTTCCCTCTTGCGCACATCCTCCCTCTCTCTGACTCTCTCCCGTACAAGTTATCTTCATCTTCTGTACTACTTTACTTTCCCTGTTATGGTTCATACTTATCACTGAATCACAACAGGTATGTTACCTTGTAGTAGTGACATCCCAGATACTTATCATTGAATCACAACAGATGTCTCCTTGGAGTTTGGTAGTTCAGTACAGGATCTTGAACAGGCCAATGCAGAAATGCAATGGTATTATGCTTGGCACATTCAATGTGAAGCAATATTGCACTGAGAATAAGAAGTGCAAGGATCTGTAGGTTTCCATATGAATGTATAGAAGTAAGACATTTAAGTAGATTGCAAGAACTGAAGTATGGATACAAAATATCAGTCTATCGTCTGAACTCCAAAACAGCAAACCAGTCCAAACCAAGCCAAACTTCAACAATCTGTACTGGAATTGTCAGGACTACGTTGTCAACAAGGTCCAAGGGGACTGCTCCCAGGGACTTGCAAGTCTAGCACATGATCTGTATTAGTAGATTGTATAACAGATGGAGGACTTCTACTACAACTATCTTTCTTTGGGGTGGGTGAAGAAAACCTGTGATGTTGTAGGCCCTGACAGGCAAGTCCTTCATTCCTAAGGACTTTGTGATAACAAAGGCTACTATAACGTGTAATGGGCCTTGGTATGTAATCCCAAACGAGCCTATAACAGAAATACTATTGAAAGAATACAACTGGCATCCATGACAGCTCCTGGCAGGTGGATATTCACAAAGAACAAGCGCAAGATGTGCGTATGGAATCTCCAAATAGCGTAACAGTGGGGGGTTGACCATGAAATAAACAAGCAGCCGATGATCATGCGGAAACGACTAGCCGATGGATGTTATTTTCGTTGACCTCTCCAATGTGCAACTGGACGCTTCGACTGAATATCCCGCCGATGGATTGCACTCAGGACTTTACCCATTCGTCTCGACTTCAACAAAATCGACGGGATGTGTTGTGCTTGAGTATTAGTCCTTCATTTGCAAGACAAAACGGTAAATGCGGTATTGGATCGATCGCAAGAGGGATTGCCGTGATTCAAATTAGTATGAGGAATCGTACAATTCTATCGATGTGGTATCGCGATTGGCTGTACAAATCATACCTCGAATCTCGATGAGGACTTGGTTAATTCAGGTGATGGCGGTTCGAGACCCGGTCGGACAGATGGCGAAAAGCAATGCCGGCTGTCGCGCTTTTACTCACCTTGATGGATTAGCGTATTTGCGGTCTGTTGTCAACATAGTCAGCCCGATCGTCCGGAAAAGTAGATCAGCAGTCGAACTCACGTATGTGTATCCATTTCCGTCGTGAAAGGCATCGCTGCATGATATCCGTATATCACATGCACTATATACCAAACTCGAACGCAATCGGACTCGAAGCAGCACCAAAATTCTGCGGAATATAGAAGAAGTTCGCTGAACATACCGAACGGCTGGGTTGACTTCGATAATAGTATTTCTCTGATTCATGCCGGCATCATTCCACGGTTTGTATCGTCGGCTAGACCACCTTGTTCACTGCTTGGCTGATGGTGAACGATCCCGTTGCAAGACATTGTGAAGGGCGAGATGCGGCGAAAATGTCGAAGAGATGTCGGTATAGCCAGATAGCCAAGGTGGCCGCAGCACTAGTGTCGGCGAGCGCGTTTACAGCGACGTGATACTAGCTGTTCTGATGTGAAGATGGGCGGGATAGAGTGGCTTTTCGACCGGAGGTTCGGTTTGCTAGTTTGTAACCTCCGTTTTGCTTTCTTGGTCGCGCAGAATAGAGGAGCTTTTTTGCAAGTCGACTGCGTACCCGTGAGTTGAACTATTGGCGGACCTTGTAGCCCACAGGTGATGTACATGGCACACTATGAATCGCCAGATGCAGCGGTAAGTCACTTGATGTAACACAAATCAGACTTCTCCGAGTGGAAGATATCAAATGGCATGGAGGAAATGCAGGACGTTACCACCTGCGCTTAAAAGCCATCAATACCCCTCAACCAGCCATGCCTTTGGATGGCTAGAGGTAGACCTGCGGAGTAACAGGACGAATCGAATATGTTCTTGAGGAGGACTTTTCACCGCAGGAAAGGAACATACGATGCATCCGAATTGTGAGTGGTCCAGGTGATTCGAAGAGGTACTGAAATTGAGAAACGTTAGCAGGAAAGACTTCGAGAGGGCAAGATAGTTCAAAGAAAGACGGTTGAGAGGTTACCGTGTTACTCACTCGATGTGTAATGTCCGCGTGAAGGAGAGCACAAGTAAATGATCTTGCAAAACGATCACTGGTTTCATTGCTACTGCGTTGTTCTCATGAGGCCTCGTCTCCGAAGCATAAGCATTTCATCGCTGAGGGCTCGTTCCTCTTGAATGCCGAACCTCGAGACTGTTGGCGGACGCCGATCAAGGATGTCCTAGTCTGCTTCTTGAACAAAATGGCTCGCTAGTGCAATCGGACGTACTTCCATCTTTTGAAGTGAAATCAAGATCAGCCGGACTAGCCTCAGTACCAATATACTGTTACGGTAGAGTGTGATATGTAGTGCTTATGACACCTCAGTACTAGTGACGGAAGTGAAGGCATTATCTGAATACACGTCATTCGGGTGCTACAACGTACTCAGCGGCAACTGCCTCCGTCCAAGAATCGCAGTCAAGGAAGATCTTAGCGGTCCGGATGGCAATTTGTTGCGCATGAACATCGCTATGTCCTACCAGCTATCAGAAGGCTACGGACTACGCGATGGCGGAAATTTGCAAAAGAAACGTGTACTGTCTGCCAGTACAGAATGAGAACGGGGGGCTGTAAGCAGCAGGATAGCTTTGTTGCTACCTACGATCTGCTCAGGCCAAACCCTTGTTCTGGTAAAAAGAAACCGGTGCTTAAGTGAGATTTAAGACCCGGTCATTGGTGTTAGATTTTCTGTTCGAGCTATACTGGGTGCGAAGGCGTTATCCATGAGTCAATCGAGATCTCTCACCCTCTAGCTTTTTCCTAAGGCTCAATCTTCCGATTACTGTCTGTTAGCCCAGTTGACTACCCCGAGCCCATACTGTTTTCGCCTACTGATACCTGCAGGCTGAGCTTATTTCGCGGAGCTTCGAAAGCGACGAGGCAAAACCCGTATACCAACGATCAGGCGGTTCAAACCTGCTTACGTATGAGCTTTGACGAGGACGAGCCTGAAAGGACGTGCCGAATACTCGTTCTCCGAACTTGAGAACTACTATGCTCGGAAGAACCCCACCAAGAACATCAAACACAAGCAATCGAATCAGAAGTGGCTACTTTGGAGGATATCGAAACGCTTACATTGTATGCACAAGTGAAGATCGAACGGCTTTAAACAGTCTACGAACGATGGTCAGCATCAGAACTATCTTTCCTGGGTTCAAGTCTACTAACGGTGAATATTTCGTAGATCGTCTGTACGTGATACATGTGCACAAGGTCGTATAAGCAACCAAGTATCACACCAGTCCTGGTACAAACCATATTGGATGATCGTTATCATCAACAGGCCCGGTTCCCAGTGCTCAACCACTTAAACCTTGGTCTCTCAACCGTCTGAGTTCTTTCTGTACCCAAGGTTTGGCCGTAGTAAGCCAAGCAATCAGATCCGTAGGCGTCGACTTCCGCTCGATGAGACGTTTTAGCGGTATGAGATTCAAAATCTCGTTCAACGGCTTGAGCAAGCGTAACAGTCTCCCAATCGCTGCGATTCGTACACGTCGGGTTAGCCCTAATGCCGACATATTATGAAGCGCAAACTCACAAAGTGTGGGATGATCCTGAAGGAACTGAAACGTATATTGCGCACTCCGAGCGAGCTTCATTAATTCTTCCGCCTTTTTCTTATCCCTTTCTTTACGGGAGAATCCTTTGTCCCAACCGGTTCGTCGTAAATGATACCAGTTTGCAAGAACTTGAGGAAGATGAGACGGGTGATACCAAAAACGTTCTTCGATAACGACATCGGTAAGGTCATAACGATACCAGCAAACGTCGGGGGCGAGTGCGCTTGGAACATAGTCGGGCCTCATCAGTACCTTTTCCCTATTCCAAAGAGTAGGTCCGTACGAAAAGAGCACACTTACACAAACGAACCAGGCATCAACAGCCTACATTCCCACTCGATCAACGGCTTCTGACTCGCATAGAGAATAGCATAACCTGCGAGGAGGAAAAGGAACTTTCCCCCCATTCCTCGTCGATCTGTCAAAGTCCCAGCTGACGAGATCGACCGTACGGCGGGTTCATCACTGGGATCCGAGTCAAGCTCCGCTTCAATAGTACAGACCCTTGCGAGGTCTTCACAGTAATCGAAACGTTGCCTATGTAAATCACAGAGCAAAAAGAGTCAATTCGGTAGTATCGTCTAAAGCAGGATCGACCACTCACCCAACGATTTCGGAAGGGAAATCACGTGGAGTCGCCTTGTTTGATAGACTGATTGTACCGGCCAAGTTACCTTCCTGTAACCGGCTCAGCAAGGTGCACAACTGTGCCTCTTGCTCATTGCTTATTCCGGAGACATCAGTTTCTAGTAAAACGTAAACGCAATGTATGATCAGAAAAATCAGTAGCAGCTCAGAATGACGGCACTGACCTAGAAACTGGCACATTTCCTTGCCAAAGTCGCTCTTCCATTTTTGGATACACGAACCCAATTCGTCCTGTTCGAAATCGATGATCTTCGTCTTGCAATAAACAAGCACGTGCGTAATCTCCTCCAAAAGCCTGACGACCATACAGGCGATGATGAGCAGTATATCAGTCATCTAGTGACGACTTGGCCATGTGAGGGTCTGATTGAGGCTCACTGCGTTTTGATCTTGCTCGGGAGAACAGTCTTGGTGTAAACGGACGATGTACTTTTCTTGGAGCTTTTGCATGAATCGGCTGTCAACCGCTTGAACTCTTGGGCAACGGGCCAGTGCTGGAAAATTCAGATCAGATTTCGGTAAGCAATCAGAGGGGATGACTGAAATACTCACTGCAGGTTGACGGAACGCGAGCTCCCTCTGAAGTTCTTGCCAGTAGATTCTGAGATAGTTCTCTTTCGAGAATTCAAGAGTCTCTACCGTGCTCCAGACCTCGGTCCGATCGTTGGAGGCTATCAACAGATCGCTGTCCGATCCGGTTGAGGTCTTCGCCAGGAAGTTATGAAATGATTCTGGAGGTTCTCCCAAAGATAGTTGTTGCATCGTAGTCGGCAAGTTGGGTGGCGGAGAGTTGGCTTCAGGATGAGGGGTCTGATCTAAGGACATAGAGCGAGTTCAGAAGGTCTGCTTCCAGTGAGATCCGAGAGAAAGGAAATACCCACTTAATCTAGCTAGACACTCACGGAATCCATCCTCATGGAGCGCGCATGTTAATTCCTTCAGCTGATTTATGGTGATTACATCCACCCCGTCCGGCAGCAGTTCTTCTCTTTCGGAACCGCTTCCTAACACCAGTCGATGACCCCGTATCAAACGTTCGGCGGTGACAAGGTCGCAACAGTCGCTAATTTCTTGAAGACTTTGTAGTGCCCTTGTTCCCATCGCATGTCTGTCTGCAGTTTCTTGTGGCCGAGAGCCAAAGAGAGGGAAGATGATTGCCTGCCAATTGGCCCCCCATTTGTGTGTTATTCTCTGAATCGATTGAGAGTAAGGAGATAGATGATGAGTTAGGTGGTGGATCCAGAAGTTCAGGTCGTTTCGAAACCGTAGGTCATCAAGAATCTGGGAGGATGAAGTTCTGGGTCTTTTATTGCAGGGTCGATGAGCATCGTCGTGTATGTTATCGAGGGGCGATTGAGAGGAAGACTTCCGCTTCCTCGACGGAGAGGAGATAGCGATATCGAGTGATGCTGGATGCAAGTCAGGTGGACGAGGCAAGGAAGGGTATTGGTGAATGACATTTAAGATGTCTCCTAAACTGAGAATCTGGTCTTTTCGAGGTTGTGAAGAGGTAGCGTAGTTGTACAGGAACTCCCATAGAGCCTCCTGTTTTGTCGTTGTCGTCCCCATAGTAGGCAGAAGCTCACCATCACAAGTTCTAGGTACGACTACCTTCGTTCCGAACCTCCGTACCAGCTCGTAGACCACGTGGCCCCTGTGCCTTTCCTCGCTACGTTTTCTATTGTCCAATCGTTGTTCGTCTGTATGCAATATTCCTACAGTGAGTCGCTTGATCACCCGAATGACGTCGTCCCAATCGGCTCTCCGTTGATGCTCGTCCCATTGATTGAAGAGGTCGCACGTATCTTTAAGTAGTTTCCTATGAGAAGTATATGTACCGTAAGAATTTGAACTAGGCGAGGGTACGGCGTCTCTTGAGGATTCTATTATATTCGAGAGTTCCTCCATCCTCTTACCGCTGAGAGATATGAGAGCAAGCGATTGCGAGCGAAGGATAATACCGAACCAAAGGACAAAAGACTTTGTCGACTCACGACTCGACTCTGATGTGATCACAACAAGGCAACAGATAACGCATATTCCCGCGTAAACGCAAACAAACTGCGATAGTGACGTGTATTCATCGACAGCTACCACAGCTACCACCCACGCTACTACCTACCACTAACCTACCACTCAAATCGATCGGCCTCTCTTGCTTCCTCTCCCCTCGATCGGACCTTGTCTCCCTTCCAAGATGCCGTTGATACCCTCGTGCTTCTCCTTTAATTCCGTCACCTGCTCCCTTGACTCGACCGTTGCTCAGATCAACTCGACATGTTCTTGACTTGACTCCTCGATTCTCTTGGCCCGACGTATCATTTCCTCCCTCTTCTCGATGCTCATCAACTCTCCCACATTCGCATGGCTCAAGAACGCCGCCAGCTCGTCCGCCTGGCGGGATGAGGAGGTACACTCGCTCGTCCCCAAGACACCCCGAAGACAGCTCTCACCCTTCAATGGGTTCGCTAGAGATTTCAACTAGGTTACGTATCCTCGCCGGTTCGGACCAATCCCCCAAGCGAGACTTGGGTACAGTACTTGTCTTGGTCGTCGCCTGCAAGGAAGATAAGAGCGGGGCACTCTGTCTCCATAATTCCATCTTATCGCTACGAGGAGATGATGAGCCTTCGGTCAGTGGTAGTGCCGGAAGTGGTGATCGCGGCAGACGGACGGAAAGGCTCACCGAGTAATCTCATCCTACCAGCTCAGACTAGGTGGAACTCTCCCCTTCTCCCCGCTTCAACCATCTCGATCGATCGATAACTATCCGCTCCTCCCTACACTGCCGCCGCTTCCCTTCGACCCGTCTTTGCCTTGGTTTTGGCCTTTATCTCTGGTTCGACAGGCACTTCAGATTCAATTCGAGGGGTCTTACGGACGCGAATACTGGTAGGAGTAGGAGTAGGAGAGGCCAAACGGAGATTGAACCGAGTTTGAAGTGGGGCACCGGGAGGAGCAGCCGTGGTCGTTGTCCGCGGTGGCAGAGAGGACCGTTCCTCTCAAACAATCGTCAACGACACTATCATAAGGGCCACCAGGGCCGTAATTCGAGAGCGGACGTAATGTTGCACCTTTCTCAGAATGTATGTGCTGAACAGACCGCTTCTCTTCAAAACCACATGCTATCATCAGTGACAGTTTGCTATCTGTAGCTGAGGGGAGATACATATATCGGAGCGGACAGATGAAGTTTTTATTCGCGATTCCCAAGCATCAATGCGTCAAATACGTGTTTCTATGTTTCTATCAAATTCTACTTCTGACTTCTATTGAATATTGTATCAAGTTGCTACTGACGGCTCTTGTGATTCACGCTATCGACCTGGTGGGATCGTATGGACGACTTAAGGTGCAAGCGATATCGAATATCCGATATGGACATCAACTCCGTCTGAGTCTATATCATTATTGCTTCTTATCATCAACCCAACACCACCACAACTAGTCGATCACTCATCGATGTGATGCCCAACTGTCATCACTGGATGACCTAGATAACCTTCCTACGATGAACGCTAACGGCAAGAGGAAGTACCCGCTCGAAGAATTCTTCCACGGAACTGTTCCTAACTCCTACGCTCCTAGTCGACGTTCGGAGAGTGTGGAATTACCTCGGGCCTTATCAACTCTCACGTATGACTTTCATCGCCGTCACCTGGTCCTCCATCTCTCCCTCTTCAATCACCCGAACTTCAAGCTTCCCGATCTCGAGCCAGTTTCCTTCGATATCCCCGGCGAGTGTGTTTACCTCAGCAGGACGGAACCAGGGGACTACGTGCAAATTCTGTACGCACAGTCTCGTTTCGATCAGCAAAGGATAAAGATGAGACTCGGGCCAAGAGGAAACTTTACATATTCTCGCATGACGCATCCTTCTCTGATAAATGGCAATCGCAATCACAATCAATCATCTCTTTGTCAGACAATCCAAACGATCATGGACAACCCCAACGTCAATTTAGTCGTGGGTTCGAACTGCTGTATCGACTGCGCACAATCATATCCACCAAACGAGAACGGTGGACCTTGATCTATCCGGACGAAAGGAACGTCCCTCTAGGCCGCTGCGTTCCCTGCGTCAAGAATACGACAAACACAAATCAGACAAGCAAGATCGACTCAAGCTGGATATCATAAGTGCGGTCTCGGAGCGACGATCTGCCGATTCTTGTCGACAGAATGATGGTCCGCGCTGTACGGTTGAATAACCACGAGTCAGTCCTCATAGCCATGAACGATTCTACAGCAGGAGTCCTTTTCGTCGAGGAACTGTGCTCGACATCGTTCGCCCGGATGGCCATAAGAATCTGCCACGAACAAAGAACCACTGTACCATACCGAAATACTCCTTCTCGTATGGACACCGATTGTGATCCGTCTCAGGTGGGAGATGACATCGCAAGGTGAGCCTTTGCTGTCCTCACGATGGTGAACCAGCAGCCGTACACCGGATCGACTTCACCGCTAATACGGTTATGCCCTCCAATCGTGCCATCAACGTACAACACGTCTATACCGTGGTGGTTACATGCGGTATGATCAATCATACCAGTCGTTTCGTTCGTTGAGTAGCTGGAATATCTGAGATCGACTCACAACAGCTTACCCTCTTCTGAGAAAATACGATCATCCAGACTGGCATATCTGCTTTGCTCGGGCATGCAAGTTCCGGTCTCCTACGGTGGCCAATGGCTCATCCTTGTAGGTCTACTTAAGGTCGGAGAGCGTCCAAGTCGACTGCTCTGGCTAGGTCACCATCAAGCAACCATCAACTTGCACACAAACTCAGACGTTGGGATTTCGAGACAGTAGTCAGGATGGGAACGTTGACCGACCGAAACCCTGATGCCACGTGTCAAATGGACTGCTCAGGAACACTGAGCACCGTTTCATTCTACTCTCGTATCGAGACATGCTTGAATACGCTCATCACTCGTCTTCCTTTTCACTCTTTCTAGCTTGTATAACTAGCGTCATTCACATGGCTCTTACTACGGCGATATGCTTTTGGTCAAGCATCAGCGCCTACGTCATCTACCCATCGAGCCTCAAGATACATCGTTCATTGTGAGGGGTTCGACCGGATGAGTCATGCTCACGTGCGGTAAGCAGACGAGAGTGAGGCAGGATACTGACGACCCGGCCATCTACACCAAGGCATTCGTCTAGTCCATTCGTCGGAGCCTCAATCACAGTAGTTGTATGGTAACGCCGGTCCTCGGCTAATCAATACACAGGCCTGAGAATCTCCAAGAGTCGCTTCAAACGGTCGGTATCAACATCTACATCTTCTAGCGGGAAAGGTCAAGGCCGTCGCTCTGGCGATTGGCTTCAGGCTTTTCGGGACTACACTAGCCTTGAAATCCTTTGCGCAAACTCAGGCAAGAACTTCCAACGTGCTTACTCTTCGTCAAATTGGAACTATCGGTCATACCCATAGACGATCGCAGCAGGTTACCCGGACTCACGTTACCTCTCGCGCTCTTTCGATGAAAAAGAGCGCGTGAGCGACTTGAAGGGCTGTTCAGCTTACCTTCGCAGCCAATCGACAGTCGTTCCATCTTGTGCCACTGGGTAGCCGGCAGCTCTTCCGCTTTGGATATACCCGATAAATCTATTGCACCTCTGCTGGACCGCATCATTGGACGACGACGTTCAGCGACAGATGATGACACATTCGTAAGCGATTAATTCGGTGAACAAAAGAGGTGATCAGTAGTGACATTGAGCAGGCATGCAAGAAAACATTGTGAATATAAGTCTCTAATTACAAATTTAATTGAATACACCCAATAGACAGACAGGGAGATGTTAGGGGTTCTTGGGGGTAATCGTTGACAAAGCAGAGCGGATCTTCTGTACTTTTGGATTATATACACGAATAAAGAGAAGACCGCTCAATCAAGGGTTTTAGGCAAAGGGTTGAGAGGTTTCAAATGAATCGTCATGATGGGTCGTTGGCAGCACAGTAGTGGTCCGTTTCTGTGTATGATCACGGCGTTTTTGCCGCTTATTTTCTCCTTCCATTCGAATTTTATTCGGAATCCTGGAGTCTGCTTCATCATAACAATTGTCAGAATGTAAAGATGAACTCTGACGTCAAGCTACTGCCACTGGTACCGATCAGTGGTTGTTGCGGTGTCATTTACCATTTAGCACTGAATTTAAACCGCCGAACGCCGCATCTGTACCACGCTGCAGCTGTGCAAGGTTCGCGATGACCCAGGTACGATAGATAGGGTATTCATCATCTACCAGTAGTCTCACTGATTTGTGTAGACATACAAACGACGCTCCTATACGAGCATTGTTTTTCGCGAACACCCAAAAGATAGAAGCGGGTCGGTAACCCAAATAGTCAGAAAAGTGTCGATTGAAGGGGCTTTCGTATCATAAAGCCTCTACTGGCCATTTAATGGAATAATCACACTTCTTACCCATACGAACTGTATCCCAATGCTTTGCGGAGTTTTGCATGACGCGGGACTCGAATTTTATGCTGCCGGATTACGTATGCCGGTAAGCGGTCAGAACTGTCGTGCTACTCTTCACGGCATACTCTCGAGCTGACAATCAACTGATCGAGAATCAAATTTACAGAATGTGGATCATATATCATCCATAAGGGAAACAACAGAATGATCTGTAGGCCTAAAAGTTATCGCGCGTGTATCTAGCGCGCTTCGAAGTGCGACTCACTTCCAAGAAGCCCCACAACGCAGGGTAGGGGTTTTAGACCATCCTTCGAAGATCCTGGACATAGCTACGTAGGAAACTCTGTGCGCCCCGCTCGGAATGGAGGCTATGGTGGGCTTGTCTGTAAGTCAATAAAGCCTGGACCGAGTATCTGTCAAAGGATGCGCAAGGAATAGGGGTCCCTCAGGTGGAAGTCGCAGACATCTGTCCGTCCGATTGATCAGCGTTGTGATAAGTTTGTTGTTGACTGGGCAGCTTGGCCCTATATAAATCGATGGTCTCTGTCCTACTGCTCCAGCTTTCATATCGTGAGTCGGCCAGCATAGGAGTAAGGTCAATTTTGCCTTGTACAGCCGATTGCCACTACTTAGACTAGCTCTAAGATGTGTTCCTCGAATGGTAGACCATCAAGCAAAGTACCCCATAGGCCCAGGGGTGTCCTGTGTTTCAAGTTACCTGCATGTTTGGTGTATGCGGGTGGAAACTGGCACGCGGCATTTTCAGATCAAAGCTTTGACGAGTGATATGACTAGGCTCTTGTCGATTGTACTGACCCGTGTAGAGACCTGCCCGAATTGATTCAAGAAGCTATCGAGTGAGTAGAGCGAGATCGCCTCCTTAAAGCTGGATGCAGGTCATCGTGTAGTCGGCACTGAGAACCTTTTTCGCTTAGCCACTGTCATAATCTGCTTCACGTTGCTAGTATCTTATGGTTATATTGACCCTCGATTGCGCGTTCATCATCTGGTTACCAATGTGACGATTCGAGGTTACTAGCTTCATCGTCTGCGAGCAGGCACGCGACAGGAAAGGACGGTTTCGTTATGGGCAACCGGGTTGTAATTGAGAGTTGCGTGCATGACTTGAATACAATCGCGAAGCAAGAATACCTCTTTGTTGTGGTTATGGGACCTTATCAGCCAGGTAACAGCTCATGTGAGAAGATCTCGCTAAGGGCACAATACTGGCTTTCTATTACAGACGGAATTTTCGCCAAGTCCCAAAACTGCCTTACCGAAGAAAAAAAGGCAATAGTTTCCCTCCCCCGGAGGTCTAACAATGAGGGCTTGGGAGTAGGACGAATCGAGGGAGTACGTCTAGATGAGTTCGAAGCGAGTAGTAGGGGTCAGAGCGCTCGGATTAACACGACCTCACAAGCACTCCCCCCCCGGGATGGTGAGCGCTCGGACTGACACGACTTCACAAGACGCTCCCGAAGCAATCGTCTCGGACAACACGAAAGATTCAGGAGATCCATTCACCCGAAGGAATTAGCGCTTTTGAGGAGTGTCGACTTTCCGAGGTCATCTTCCACACAGCAAACGTCGGATCGATTCGGAACTAGACTACGTTCTGTTGTGACTGTTGACCGAGGAAACATTGAGCTTGGACTTGTTGTAGAACGAAGGTTGTACATACGGTCTGTAGCTTTGATCGAAGCCTGACGAAGTGACCGAGATCGATCATATCAATCAATGTAGCCGAGCGCAACGAATTGATCTAAAGGACACTGACTGACGGTATTCTACTCTTGTTCCGAACGGGGATAATGCGGAAGGATGTCGGCGTCGCTTACCCCTGACTTCTTTGGCTTTCCAACTTTGAATGATAAGTCGTTCAAATCCTGCATATCCGGTCGAACGAGGTCTTGTAAGTTTAAGGACTGATCTCGCTGAGCTGGTGTTGTGTCTTGAATTTCCGAGCTTAGCACAGACGCCCAATAATGGCGTAGTAGATCGAAACGAACGTGTGTTGAAATGCCGCAAACAAGCCTGGGCTTACTTTGGTCGGTGCGCCGTTCATACAGCGATTAAGTAGCGAAGACTCTATACCTCTCCTTGCGACGTCCGCCAGTGGGGCCAGTAGTGGTGTGTATCGCTAAGATAGCCAACGCCTGTTGTTTGAATTAAGTCACTAATCTTGACTACTGCTCTTGAATACCCGATGAGCTGATGAGCTGACAGCTCGAGCCTTGTGATTGATGCCAAAAGAATGCATACTCATTCTTCCTTCTTCCAGCGTCGGACATGTTCTGGCTGTATGTCCGTAGGTAGCGGACGTAGCTGGCGGATCTGCCAGAGCTGCCAGCTTGAATAATGCATCTAAGTTATGCGTTGTAGTGACAACGCAGCTAGCCCAGGATCCGTTGGTACGTTTGGTACATGGTAAATGGTACTCTAGCAATAGCATCTCGAATCAAGGAACCGATGCACGTAAGCGTCTGAACCGGTCAACGTAGAGACCCTCTGACCAGTCTCTTCTGCGTCAATCTATCACACGTGCGTCCGTAACGTCGCTCTCCATGACTCGCTACATTCGACTTGAGATCTAACCAGCTCATATACAGACTTTTGTAGCCTGATAGAACCCTTGCGATGAAGTACAACCATTACCAAGATAATCGCAGGTCCTCAGCTGCAGGAAAGCGTCCGTTTCAAGGCCATCTATCATCACAGATCAGGCCGGGGCGGGTCGGGATCGAGACAAGCGATGGAGAGTGGGAATGGCTCAATAGTAGAGCATGGTTCATTCACGATGATGGTCAGCATGTCCTGTCTTTTTACTCTGCGAACTCGTCTACACTACCGTCCTAAAATTATATAGCAGCTCGTTATCGCTTCTCCTCCTGAGTCGACAAGCATTGTCAGACAAGGAATACACGCCAGACCTTGAACTTGATACCGGTTGACGGATCAACTATCTACAGGGAAGCCGCAAGTACATAGCAAACACTGCAGCTACCTTCTCCGAACTCGACTGCTAGCTTCTTCGTATGAGCAGATTCGATTGTGGATGGTTCTGCGCAAGGTACGTATGCACGATCCGTTATTGTGCACGTTCATCAATCATCGATTCAAGACGCAATCAAAGCTGACCAAGTTCGCATTGCTGTAGGTGCGGACTGTTTCAGCACGGGAATAGGTACGGTCCATTCTTCTCGGACGTCTTGATGGGATCGGATACCCTCGAAGCCTTGATGCGATCGGACACCCTCGTTCCACCGCGCAAAATCCTCCCTCCAGGTTTCCCACCTTTATCCAGCCTATCATGATCGGTGCGTCTTGCGTCATCTTCGTTCCTAGTCAACTCACCCCATAGACTTGGCTGACCATGTGTCTGGCAAGGCTTGAGCCTTTTTTCAGAGCCGGTCAAACACACACATGAGGAGGAGAGAGCTAGCTCTCAACATCGTGGCTGATGAATGCAGGTCGATGGAATCTGTTCCATCTTTGAACCGCTATCATCATCAAACACCTTACACACACCGCATACAGGCGTTCGTCAACGTTTCGGGAAATTGTCCTCGCTCTCTTCCTCTCGTCCAAAAATGTGATGCGATCGAAAGGGTCAGGCAGATGGAAGAAGGCGTTGATATACGCTCGCTTTGGGGCGGCAAGAGGAACGAGTGATCGGTCAGTCCGTTCCTAGCCAGTCCCGAGCATTGACGACCAAGATCGATCTTGCGTCACTATCGGCACGCTGACAACTCGGATCGCTCTTCTTTAGTTCGAGCTCACAGGCCATGATTCTCACCGTAATGAGGGAGCGAAGACGTGTGCGATCGAGGTATGTTTCGTTCCCGATGTTTCCGGGGATCGAAGTTGATCTTGAACGATAAAAGAAACGAAGGGACTCACTCGCGAAATCACTTCTCGTTGCCTCCACGGCAAAACAAAAAGATCGCTCATTACGAGATTCATATGGGGTATATCCTGTTGAATATCGTCACCGGATCACCTCCAAGTATTTTGCTTGAGGATTAATCATACTTCATCTCATAGATAGGGCTACCCGACTGAAACAGAAACACCATGTGTTTGGAACCGGACTTCCCATTTGGGGTTTCGCAATACGCGCACATATATCTCAGGATTCGGAATGAAACATTGGTTTGGTTGTGAATCGACTCGACGAGGCGGTACAAGACCTCTACCTGATAGTGGTGCGTACTGGACACGAACCGGTTGCAGACAAAAGTATCCGGTACATCTAACAGCCGCCAACCTCGGAGACAAAACAGTATGGTAAATACTTTCAGATTTTACGCCATGGAGCTGAGCCGGTGCGTCGAATCGAGTACGTACACTAAACGAATCCTGTAAGGGGAATGCGTACCGGTTCCAAACAAGACATTGTATCACATGCTTGGCCTATGATCACGATGCGAGACCAAACGCGTAGCGAGCGATGATTCGTTGTGTGTAGCTATTATGGCTGATATGAATGCTTCCTGTTCTATGATATATGGTGAGAAGAAAGATACCAGCTACTGGTAATCGCCCCGTAGATGGATGTGTTTCCTCGTCTGACAATCGAGCGATGGATCCGTCAGTCTCAGGAAACTACATTCTCGCCGCCGAATCCCGTTAGGCGAAAGTCGATCGCTGGCTTTAGCAGTCCTGAGTACACACCGTTATGAGTATTTTGTGTCGAAGATCGAGTGGACAGGACAAGGAAATAGAATTTGCATGCGATGATCGATAATATCCGCGGCAGAAACCAAAGCGTCCGTTTAAATAGTGTCATCCTGCCGCTCGAACCCCCTGCCGATGCGTGAAGCGAACGTTTGAGGCGGTCCATCTTCGACTTCTATCAACTAAGCAAGGTCACATGTCGTCAGAGGTCCGCTTGATATACTTTGACGCAACGCTTCGTTGTCATTCTTCTCGCGCGTCTGACCATCGCTGCTTGCCACAATCCTAAGCATAATCTCGCTGGAGTCGGCCATGATTACAGGACTGTTGTCGGTAAGTGAGGAGTTCGATCTAGCACTGAGCTCAAACTGGTCGTGTTAGCTCGGGAAGAGGTAGGATCCCATATGATACGGGACACGATCGCGGCCGTCATGTGAAACATGCGGAACTTGAGGTTACAAGGTGCTACCAGCGCATCGCCTGGACCGAGAATTGCCACCTTGTGTCCTTCCTTTCCCTGGTTTGGCTGCTAGCAACAGTAATCAAGACCTCGCTATGGCCGGTATCGCGGAAAAAAAGGTGCCTCTGTCGAATACCGTGTTCAAGTATAACATAGCGCCTTGCTCCGTTCGTGCATCCGCCAGGAAGAACGCTGGCATATTGGTCTGATCAGATAGGTGATGGATCCGTGTTGTGACTTTTGACGGATGGTAATCGAAGGCGCTGTAGAAAATTTGACGAGAATTTGGTGAGGAGCGAATGACAG
This sequence comes from Filobasidium wieringae, assembly GCA_001600055.1. Classification (NCBI taxonomy): domain Eukaryota; kingdom Fungi; phylum Basidiomycota; class Tremellomycetes; order Filobasidiales; family Filobasidiaceae; genus Filobasidium; species Filobasidium wieringae. The sequence continues at coordinate 47,727 of BCIV01000027.1, forward strand.
ACAGCGTCCTTAAAGGCATGTGACCCGTTGATTTACGTGCGGATTGCCCGATGCAGGCTTGGTGTCGCATCAGGTATATTCAGACTAGTAAACATATGACCGCTGAAACCAGTGCGCAAGCTTTTGACGACTAAACAGTAATTTTCGTGATATGGTTGGAATGGAGGCAGAGGAGCAGAAGACTCCGCCACTACTGGTACGTACACCAGGCTCTTTGAAGGATTTTTTGCTGTCTCGTTGTGAAATCTTCTCTCCTGGCTTTGACCATACAGATCGAAGATTAGCGCCCTTAGTTCCTGTTCAGGTAGCTCAGCGGTAACTCGGTAGTATCAAGGATTGTAGTAGACACCTTGGCTAGCCTGGAGGTAGCCAGACTTGATGAGTTCGCGCCTCCACTGACACGTTCAGTATAACCGACGATGCCTACCCAATCGTCACCGTCGCGTGCTGGTTCAGGTAGAGGATCGAGGTCATATACATCCAGTGTATGATCTATTGTACGAACTTCCGATATCGTCTCTTCCTTCCAGGTCGAATTCAACCCCTCCGGCGCAAGAGCGTATTCGAGAAGCTGTGTCCGATCGTTTCGAGTGGCGAATTTCGCACTAGTGCGTGGAAAGAAAGGTTATCTCTGGGGTCGTAGATGGTGAAAGAGGACCAATTATTCAGGAGGTGGCTGGTTTCATGGATAGTTGTACCGATTCCGGAGTTGCTTTGGGTAGTGCTGACTCGCTCACTCCTTCCCTTCAGATCTGATCATCCAGGATTTTACGATCGAGTTGCTTACATAGCTTGACGATCGTCCTGTAATTGATCGAGAATATTTGACTGCAGTCTCTATCGGGAGACGTAGCTGGCCTTCCTCGTAAAACTCAATATATCAGATCAAGCGAGTTTGGAGGTGTTAAGCGTTTGCCCCGATTCAGAGCTGGAGTCCGAAATTGGGAATCTTCCAGCAATCGTACCGCATTGACACTCGTCAGATCTGTTTCCCGTTGTGTCCCCCGAGCGAGAATTGATCGTCCCCAGATGTCTCGCTTCCCTTGCTCAGCTCGATCGAGCTTGGGTGAACGTATCTTTTTTTGCTGCAGAGCCATCGAGATTAGAAGCTGCCCGTTTCCGACTGTCATTTAGGGATGGAGTTGAAGCGTTCGGTAAGGTTTCCTGTCTTCTTTGATCATCGGCCAGCATCAGTAGCTTGGACGAGATATATAGTTCGAGGCTTACGTAACTCCTGCAATGTTGCGGGGCTCGATGTCGGTATATCTTCTGCGGGAGTGTTTAGACGGGATGAGGTGGTTGTTTAATCATATCCAATGGAAGAATCTCCCAAGGTGTGCGCATTCAGTCATATTGAATGAAAGACGCTCCTCAAAGCTGTGTTCAAACGATACTGCAACAAGAGGTGATGCACTGAGCGCACTAGGCAAGTCATCAGGAAGGACGGTACACATCACGGCCAAGACCGTGTACTTACCGGTTGAATTACGATCTGATTGATTGTTCAGACGAAGATCCATCTGTGACAAGCTTATTCTGGAGTTCAACGCCATCGTCCTTATCGGCTATGATGTCCCCAAAGTTTCTGCCTAATGAGCCGGGATCATGAGTAGTTTTGCCGGAACGATCGAAATCTCCAGGGTGCTAGTTCACATAGTTGATCTATGATTAAGATTCCTGCTCCCGTATAACGGTCGTTGTCAGGCTATAGGCTCGTGGGATAACGACACCAGCACTCAATACTCACGGTGTTCAAACTCGAGGACTCTGTACGTCGATACTTCCTACCTGATCAGCCGATTAGGAGACAGCAAGATTGTTGGGTTGGGATGAGCCATTTTGATGACTTTCCAGATCTTGTGACTTGTCTCAGCGATGTCGATTTCATCTTCTTCGATCTGGTTCGAAAGGTTATGAGGTGTCTTCCTGGTCATTGCTAAGAGATCTTAGAGATGACGGGTACCGGCGGCGAAATGGACTGCTAAAGTTGGCGATCAAGGAGTCAATCTCTATAGTATCTGAGCTTGATGTTACATAGGTCTACGGGATGTCAAGTGGAGGAGAAGATGATTTAGTGGGTTTGAGTCTGAAAAGACAAGAGTCTAGCGAGTAAGAAGCCGTCGATGGGTTGCTGGCGTGTCTCACGTAAAGGCGACGCGTAACGTCTCTCCGAGCTCGGTCTACGCTCGGTTATCGTGTGATGCGCGTCGCCTTGAGCCCTCGAGCCAACTTGACATCTCATCAATAAACGCCATCAATCATTGAGAACCATCAACTCGGAAAATTCCACGATCCTCATGTCCAACCCCAACCCTTTCCATAGCTCCTACTGGACAGACGTCCTAGATTTTGTCGGTCCTAAACAATTTAGACATCCCTCAACCAAACACTATGGTACTCGACCACACCACACATTTGCATATAAATTCACTCTCACTTTCCTGCAACAATTTGACTCCAGCAGCGAGGAGGTCATCAGAAACAATCTAATACAAGCACTCGAGCGACCCGATCAAGTCTTTCAAGGTCAGAAGGGAGGAACCTATGTACCGATCAGGAATGCACATCTAGTTGCCGAATTAGCATGGAGATGGACTAGCTGCGCAGGAATGTCTTTGGCGATGGACGATAACTCGAATGACCAGACCATTACACCCTTCTCGGATAGTTACACAAGTGCTGTCCCGAATAACTACACCAGCACCATTACGGATAACTACACCAGTGCCGTCTCGATCGACCAAACCACTACACTCTCGAGTGATTACACCACTTCTCTCCCGAATGACGGCCAGCTCCCTTTCGACTTCCCCTTCGATCTCGCAGCACAACCAACGAGTTCCACCACACCTTTCGGTGATCATAGTGCGACGCAGCAGGGTATCTACCCGTACAACGGGATGCAGCCTGATTATGGGACGGGGACGCAGGTAGGGGGGATGCAGCGTGATTGCAATATGCAGGCGGAACTCTATCCGTACAACGGGACACAGACAGGCGCGGGGACTCAGCACGATTGTGGGGTGGGGCTGAGTACTCACTCGTACGATGGGGAGCGGATAGGCGGTTATTGTGAGATACAGCCGAACGATGGAACGCAGACTGGGGTCTACCCGTCGTCGTACAACAACTCGTACTCGTATGACGAGACGCAGATAGGAATTTACAGTGGAACACTAGACAGTTATGGAACGCAGAATAGTATCTACAGGGGGGGGCACAATGGGTTGCAGACCGGTTTCTACTCGGACCACGGAGCACTGCTCGAAGCATACAACAAGCTTATGGAAGAATGCTCCGCACCGCCACAACCGTTCACAGATGGCCAGAAAAAGGCTACACATGAAGCTTGTCAGCGGTGGTTTCAACATATGAGAGGCGCGGTTGATAAGACAGTTCAAAAGATCGATGAGAGTTGGCCTGAGACACCGTGGAGGTCGTCTCTCCCCTCCATAATCTATGGTACACAATGCAAATGGGAAGAGATGGATAATTCTCATCGTGATATCGTTCAGTGGGCGGCCAAGTCTATTTCATTTCCTGCATTCCTCGCTCTCATGCAGAGCTTGCGACCGACAAGGACGACCTCGCTTCGAGCTATATCTGTGTCCGAAATCAAAAGGGCTTGCCACGGTTTCATCAAAGCTCCACCTCTACCCTCGGGACCTTGTCAACCGTACAATGATGTCAATGAGTCACGGTTGAGAAGGTTGCGAATGACCAGCCCAATCTTTCGCGCCACCCGATACATGTGTTCTGACATCATGTCGATCCTACATGATAGGACCTTGCCTCTTTTTCCCAAGGAGGAAAGGAACTTAGCATCCCAATCGATATCCTCGATGACCTCTTCAGGAGCGGCGAATCCAATAGCGTCAGGACTTTACGGAACTTATCTCTGGGTGATTGGAGGCAGACTGCACGTAGAAGTCATGGTCACAACAGTACTGACGTATGACCTGATGGAAGGCAATATTCTGTAAGCGCAGATAGTACAGGTACAAAACAAAGGAAACAACACTGACATCTTATTCGAACACCGGCGATATAGAATCATTCCCCCAGGCGCATCCTGGAAAATCTCGAATCCCAGACCCGAGGAGGCGCGTGTGACTGTTCAGAACTGGTTTCATCCTGTTTACATACAAGACTCACTTAAAGCCTACTACAAATGGACTCGCTGCCCTCGGAGTATGAGACAGGAGTACATGGTTACTATGGATAGGGTTGCACAGCATTCCGACTCGATAGAAAACCTTCAACTCATTTTCACACTCTTCAAGGCGTACAGACCTGAAAAGCGACAGACGCTATTGCAGTCAAGGCACTTGACGAGGAAGAGCCGTGTCGAGACGCAGATCAGGCGATTAGAACGACCGATCAGCACTTCGACCTTACTGTAAACATAGCGATAAAGCGATCTGAACTCCTGATCGTTAAGATCCTCATCATCGTCATCCGCAGAAAACTCGTAATGAGCGATGACTTGTCTGTCGAGGCTCACCACAGTATTGCTTGCTTCAGCTCTACAGACTCTTCACGAGGCCTCAACCCTGGAGATGACGATGGGCTGGTTGAGTCGTGAAAGGCTACAGTCTATGATAATACTATGATCAATCACCACGCGACTCATCCATTTCTATAGCACATAAGTCATCAGATAGAGCAGCTAGGCCTAGCTGATTTTCAAAGTACCGCATGCAGGCATCCTGTCGATACAGGGATTAAGGTAGCTACACACGTTCTGACCTGACCTTGCAGTCCGGATGTCCGCTTTTAGGACCGTGATGCATACAGTTATATCAGATATAGGCCATAAGTTTCGGAAGGTTGGAAATATGTAAAACAAGGAGAGTGGTAGGAATGATAACGTGAACAAGATGACTAAGAAATAAAACCAACGGCAGTTGAAAAGGCCGAAACAACGACAAGGACGCAACTAAGCCTTACGCAGGAGCGATTTCAATTAGACGGAGGGGAGGGCAGGAGGAGGGGGAGGAGGAGGAGGGGGAGGAGTCGTAGGAGAAGGAGTAACTGGCGGAGAAGAAGGGGGAGGAGTAGCGGCGAGCCGAGCCTCTCTCTTGCGAACTGCATTTATCACCTCCTCATTCAATTGCTGATTTACTGTCTTTGCAAAAGGTCCAGTAGTGGGCGCCAAAGTACGTCCCTTCCAGTTGGGATCAGGCTTCCACTCGGTCTCGGTCTCAGGAGATCGCACAAGTGGAGTCATCGGGACTGATGAACTCGTCGTCATTGGGGCTGATGAACTCGTCGTCATTGCAGCTGATGAACTCGTCGTCATGGCGATCATCGGCGTCGGTGCATGAGAGGAAGGGGAGCCCATCGAGTGCTTCGCCAGATCTGCCACGAGAGTGAGAGATCGTTGTGCGAACTCATGATACTGATCCATTGCGTGCTTGAGCAACTTCAATTCGCGAGCGGGTGCCTCGCCGAACGTTTCTGATACGTGGTTACGAGGCATGTGCACCATCAGGTCGGGTACAGGCGATCCGGATGCGAGTCGAGGATCAGTCATGTGGCGGTGGCTGATTGTAGTCGGGGCAAGATGTACAACACTCTTGCTTCCCCTCAGTTTCGGCAATCGTTCTTTGGGGTGTTGACGCAGAGCGCCGAACGAGAATTTCCTTTTGATTCCTGTTGTGACGGGTGGGCAGTACTCCTGACGGATATCATCCTCTAGCAGGGAAGACGGTAGCGGTTCGTCCTCAAGCTCAAAGTCATGAAGGGAATCGAGCGAGAAAGATGATCGTCCGAGTCCATCTGGTCTAAATCGTGCGACTGAAGCATAAGACTCGGGCGTCAGGCAGTCCCTATCGATCGGCACGGGCAGCTGATTCTCGTCCAGGTAGAGTCGATCGATGACTGGCCAGAACCGTTGTCGTTGGTTAGACTGAACAGAATCCAGAGAGGACGGGTGAGAGCTCTCTTTCCTATTCCAAATCTTAGCAGAATGAAGGCTAGCCCGAACATTGGTCGTAACGACGTTCCACATCGAGCTGGACTTCTTGAGTCTAGGCTTGACCGTGTCGACTGGCGGTTCAAGCTTGAGGGTTGCAGGCAGACGAGGAGGAGGAGGAACGTTCTCCTTGGTAACTATACGATGCGGAAGCTCTTCACTCCAGACTGAAGAGCGGACGGAGCTTTGTCTGGATCCTGTCGCCGATATCTTCAGTCTAGGCCTTGCCGTGTCGAGTAGCGGTTCACGCTGGAGAGTCGTAGGCAAACGAGGAACAGGAGGAAGATTTTCCTTGGTACTGAAAGAATCAGGCTGATGATGCGAGAGCACTTCACTCCAGACGGAGCTAGGTCGATCACTGGAGCGGACCGAGCTAGGTCGATCACTAGAGCGGACCGAGCTAGGTCGATTGCTAGAGTGGACGGAGTGACACCGTAGTCTAGGACCTGTCACTGATAGCGAGCGTTGTCTTGACTCATCCGGAAGATGAGCATCATCGGGAAGAGAAACATCGCCGCGAAGAGCCGCAGAGTAGGTGACTGATTGACGACGCATGGACTTTCCCGGCTGATCTGTGACCATTCGGTCCCAAGCGCCAGGGAATGTGGGAAAAGGATCGTTGGATAGAAACTCCATGGATTCGTGATTGTCAATTTGAGCCATGGCTTGATATGTATCTATCCCAGTCGATGCCTCTGATCAGTCTTTGCTATCCGGTAAAGTCTCATTTGAATTGGCATACCTTTACGCTTCGTTCAAGAGAAGATAAGACGATGTGTATTATCGAAGACTGGCAGACCCAGAAGAGCGCGCTGATCGATAGGTAAATAACTACTAAATGAGGTCATGTTGACATTCGACAGCGAAAGGACTCACCGATAACCGTTCGGTGCTTCGTATGAGAAAGCAGTCTCAGAAATCCAAGGATTGAGGCTAAGTAACTAGTAGAGGACCGGTTTAGTATTTTAGCATAGAGACTGGGTAGGACATTATCACTCACTAGCGATGGACTCGTTCGAGGTAGACGACCTTATAGCATAAAGCCTCAAGTGAAGCATCTAACATTCCGGTATCTCTTGTTGTTGTGATCGGCGTGCTATCCGGGCAGCCCGATAGAGATTGCCAAGACACAAAGCTCTCAAAGGAGGTAGCACCGATAGATACACATGGGTCGACGTTATGCGTCACGTCGCTCCGCTTGGGATGACCAATCGGATCATATCGGCCAACGGGTCCTTTCGAGCTCTAGATCAAAGTTGCCTATATATCCACATGCGTGAATTGGTGAATTGTAGCAGGCAGGATCGCATCGAGGTGTTGCGAAGAACGTGTCCGCAGGATAGCAACATAGAGAGCGCAATCAGCCCACTCATTCCCCTTTGGCTCGCTGCATCTCCTCATTGACCCGTTAGACGTCTATACTTCCTCCGAGACAGTATGTCACTGCTTATTGACCTCGAGGAGGATACTCCTAAAGCGAAACGGTCAGAATGTATGTCGCCGGTCGCTCCTTTGTGTGATTCATCCACTTACCTTGCAATCGCAATCGCCTTCCAGTACCCATGTTGACGTCTCCCACTGGTACGGTCATCATGGACTTGCCTGCATCCCCGACCGGAACCGTCATCATGAAAGACCACGCTACTCCCGCTCGCCGATCCGCTCGAGTTTTGCAACAAGAATCTATCGACCAAGACTCGAGCGACGACGAACGCGATATGGCGATTCGTAAGGAACTCAAGCTTCCTGTCTTGCTTGTTGCATTCGATACGAATGATGAGAAGAGAAGGGTACCTCCTCCTTTGACCTGGAGCAGTGGGAACGCAAAGGTCAGTTGGCGTGATGTCTTCTCCGTAGAAAGGGAACAGATAGCTTACGTAGGATTTGGCCAAGTAGAAATACGAGAAGGAATTGGAAACATCCGTCTACGAACTGAACGAGGAAGACGAGCAGTGTTCCTGTTGCCATATCGTAATGGCCAAGAGTTACATCGGAAGTCCGGGAACGCATGATCTCGTAGGCTGTTTCTCCAAGCACGAAGAGAAAGAGGGTAGACCCCAAGGGAGGTGCTTGCAATGCTTGTTACGTGGTTCCAAGTGCTCCTTTTCGTCTACCTCTACCGCAGTGGCTGCTTCCAGCCGATCTCGTCAACCTTGCAACGGCAACGACTTAAAGGACATAGAGGATCGTCTTTCGGCCCTTACCACTATTGAGGACCGGCTTTCGGCCCTTACTCAAGAGGTCCAGGTGCTTAACATTCATGTTCGAGGAGGGTTCTCACCTGACGGTGCGAGGAAGCGATCCAAGCCGCAGTAGCAGATGGTGAGTTTGCGATCGTTATCTGAGTGACCGCAGGATTCCCCAGCTGATAGCGACCAAACGTTGAAACAGCTAAAGGTGGACATGGATAGGTGACCACGTTGACGGGCCATCTTGTAACTCTGTAGAGCTCATCTTGATTGTAGGCGTCGTTAAGTTTGTGTCAGGGGTGTAGCGGTATAGCGACGAGATATGATAGATACGATATACGATCATACATACACCTATACACTATATACGTCACTCGCCAATCTCGACAGCAAACATGGAGATAGCATAATATCTATGTCCATAATCTCTGGTCAAAGTTCGATGTCTGGTTAAAGTCATCAACTCTCGGCTGAAGCATTACATAATGGACGGCTCAGGGCGGAAATACAACGCATGACACTACTATGGCTCAGTAGAAAACTAACATTGGAAAGGATTCCGGCTTGACGAACAAGAACGAGGGTTTGAGTGTGGTTGCTGTTTTTAAGATGCCTGCGACTTACATCGTTTGAGATGGTTGGCGGAGAATCGTTCTCTAAATGCAATCACTTGAGCTTTCCGAGAAGCGCCTCGGCACTGGTGTTGATGTTAGTTGCAACGTTGGTAAAGGCCTTCCTTCCGAGCATCTTTTCGTCATCACACGCTTCAAGGATACTGTTGATAGCTGTAGCGTAACCTTGCATCTTTCCGATGAACGAGATGATTTCGTCCCGATCCAGAGCATCCTCCTTTCTACTCGAGGGCCATTGACATTTCGACCCGTTCCTTGTGCAAGGAGCGCAGCGTGCACCTGCCTTGTCAACAACCAGACATTCCCTCTCGACTCGCCTCGTCTCTTGGCACGGTAAACATTGTTCGTCGCCTTGTCGTAGGACGACATCAGGGTGAGCAAGGATCTTCTCCGAATCCTGTCGAGTTCAATTTCGAGGAGAGTAATGAGATCAATACGAGAATTCAGTACCGTTCGCAATTCCACATGACTTGCCGAAATTTTCCTGCTCTTACGGGCAACAGTCGATCTCTTGCTGGGTGCCTTTCCATCGGCATCGTCATGCTGATCACCAGCGGAGCTCTCGTTGTTCTCCATGTAATCATCGTCAGGCGGATTGTCTTCATCAGACATGACTGTGGTGTCTGCCCGACGCCCTTCGGCGTGACGCCGAGGACGACGGCGAGGCTCGCCTCTGAGCTTTACTGTGGTGGTGTGACGGTTGGTAGCCGAATTCAGAACAGACGGACTAATCGATCTGTATCGGCTACTCTCTCCTACGTCGAAAGCGTCCGCTTGTGGAAGCTCAAGGTCGTTGAGCCCTTCTGCTTCAGATTGCTGGTCGAAAGAGGGATAAGGCTGGTCTTCTCGCTCTCTCGGAACACTTAGTAAGGACCTCGCACGATGACGAGGTAGTTCCACGTCAGAATGTTCGGAAGCAGTGGAAGGGCGAGGGAGACGTTGATTGAGTGCGGTAGACGATAGTGAAGTAAAAGCTGGGGATGCCTGACGTGAGTCCTTATCGTTAGCTCGAATTTGCGTAGAAGTCGTTTCGTTTGGGCGGACAAGGTGATTGTTGAGGCTAGCACGGTCGATGTGATTGCTCTGTGTTTGCTGATATCTCGAACGCTGCTGCGAATAGTCACGAACTAAAGTCCGAGGAGCTGGAGGGCGTGAGTCGTTTTGATATGCTTGTGATGGAAGGGGTGGTTGAGGGGGTATTGCAAGTAGATGACCAGTTGGGACGGGGAGACCTGGCGGAGGAACAGGCCGGGAGACGATCGATCGTGGAAGACTGCCCGAAGGCCAGATCATCCTTATACTTCCTGTAAACAGTCATTTTAATTCACGTATAGAACCTGACCCGTATGGTCCTGCACTCACCAGCCATAGCTCCGTGGATTCTTTCCAAATCCTGCTCAGTCAGATCACCGCTACATAGCATCGTGTGCATTTTCAGGTTCTGGTTCCCGGACGTGGGTTCGGAATCGGAGTTCTGAGCCGGCTCGGATCGTTCAGGTCTCTGCTGTTCCGTTCTCAATCGCTTGGGACCGATATCCTCCGTAGAAGTCTCAACTCGACCTTGCAGCCGTTTCCATTCTGCAAACTGCTCAAATTCTTCGGCTGGAACGCTGCACTGTCTCCCAGGTCTCATGTTGATGCCTTGTCGATTATCCATCCTGATATGTAGGGGCGACAAAGAGTGTTGTGATGTTCAGGTATGAAACCTTGCGCTGTAGAACATTCGATAGAAACGGACAGAGTTGAGTGTTCATTCGGAACGATAACAAATCATGGACGACCACTTACCTGACAGCTGGCTAGTTAGTGTTCCGAGTTATTCGATCCGAAGCCTAGTCACAGATTTGATGACATTGATAAGAAGAGGGGCACAAACATGAGGGTTCAGCTTGCTCGAGTCCGATCATGATCACATCAATAACATCTGTGTGTGTAATATTCACGACTGGCAATCATCATCAAGCGTCGCCCTGCATATGTGCGACGCCTATTCCGATGTAGAGTCGACGCGCATGCAGTTTCGATCTGAACGCCAGTTCACGGTCTTGAAAGGTCGTCATTAGAAATTCCGCCATCTCATGACGTGGTAAGCCGAGACGCGTAGCTTATGTCTCAGTCTGTCCCGGTCTGTCCTGGACAAACCAAGAAACTACCGAATTTGTCAAGGCTCAGTCGTCTTGTCCACGTTTGGGTCAGAATAGTCTTGGACAGGACCGGAGGACTTGCTTCCTCCGACCACGAGATCGAATCACATAATCAACCAATTCAAAGGTCTCGCACTACGACTACTAGTATACTACTCTCGATTGACCTAATCATGCCAGATGATAGAACATGGTCGAGCTCTTTAATCCTAAATACATCTAGATACCAAGCTTGTCAAGCTTAACAATCAATGACAATACATCCACATACATTACACCCCTTACTCGATTGCAGACTTCAGCGGGAAGATCGAGAAGTGGACCGAATTGATAGCGCTGGATCTAGCGGACATGGTAATGAGTCCTATCAATAGAACGGGATGAGCGAGTGATTGACACTGTAGGTACTGCAGTCCATGTCCCTGTCAAGCCATACTTACTGCTAATACGTGTTTTTACGTACAGTTCATTATACTGCATCCATGCACGGCATTCGAACAGGAAACCTGTTCTCATAGACATCGCAGTGACCGTCACAAGCGACAATAAAACCTATATTCCATTCAGGATGTATCAAGGTATCCCTCAACAAATCCCTGCCATTTTGATCAGCCTTCAGCACTCATGTCGCCGTCTTGCAACAGGTACAACTTACCGGCAATCCTTCTTAACTCGATACTTCCAAATCATCGTCTCCAGCTGCACCGTCTATCCCAATAACGTCTAGATCTCAACACGATCTACTTCTGTATCGTTTAGCGTGCAACGCTCTTCCACAGATGTGGTAGATCTCTACTCGTTCCGGATCTACCTTGGTGAGCTGCTTAGGGATCTTCAATACCTTTTGCCGGATGGACGTCAGCCAGGATTCTACGAGGGAGCGATTCTTTTCGGACCTCGGTCAGCCGACCCCACAAACGTTGTATCATCAAAAAGAGTTCCTCCGCATCACCTTCATATCGTTCATACGTCGACCCATAGCGATCAACTCCGCATAGACCGAGCTGAGTTGATCCTCCACATCATACTATCGTCATAGAGGATGTCAATTCATTACGCAGTGAGTATCTCGCACCATCGAAGAATACTGACTGGTCCATCATATTTACATATGTAGCACAGTGCCGGATCAGAGGCTGAAAGCTATCACGCGGCGGCTAGAAACGTTATACATGGACTTCCACAGCGCTTTCCGACTTCCATTCAGATGAATAAAGAGGTTCCATTACCGTCATGGCCTCAAGGATCGCGGTCATCCCTGGGTCCACCCATATCCCTACTCAAACGATCTGATCATAGGGCTATTGTGTCGATCTGCGTCGATCCTCTGTGTCGTATAAGTTGAACGCCACAGATTTGATAGAATCATCCCGGAAGCCGTGAGTCGTGATCTGCCTACCTTCCTGTACAGACATCCTTCAAGGACCACGACTAGCAGTATGTTCGCCTCCACGGGACTTCCTTCCTGGCCCTCACCGGACATGTTTGATAATTTCTGAAGCACCTCAGAATAACCGGATCAACCTCAGTAAGCCCCCTTCCTCCAGAGAACTGCGATCCAGTACAATGTTCATAGCAGCGTATCGCTAGAATTGTACCGATTTGTTCCATCCGACTATCATGCTGATGAATATCCGATGGCCAATACATCTTGTTGCAGTCATCGACGAGGTCTATACGAGGACCGTTCGTTCAACTCAATGTCCACCCGTGAGAGCTTCGGTTACCAGTACGGCATCTGCTGTCATCACGTCGTTTATGAACAGTTCAACAGGCGCGAAATCTCATCTTGCGCAGATAGCGTCGGACTTGTTGGATTCGGCCTCGCCCATAGAGCCTTGCCATACCGACTGAAGGTGTCGACATGAATCATATTAAAAGTTCTACTGTTCAAGCTTATGAAAATCTCTGGAGCGCATATTCCAGTCGGCAGTAGCCAGAACAACGCAAGACTGCTCGGTATAATAAGGTGCCAGCTTTTCCTTCAAGATAGCATAAGTTCCATTCAAGTGAGCCTTTCTTCATGATATTTGTACGTCATCCTGATGGATGGTTTGCTTCATGAATCTTCCCCAAGTTAAGCTTGACTTCTCCCACTTATAAGCATCCGTATACCCTCGCCTCGTGCGAGACATTGCGAGGAGGATCGCAGAGATAACCCTTGGGAAGGGGTTTGGACAGTTGTCTTCTACAATCCCACCGCTGCGATGAGATGTGCGGCAAGGCATGAACGCTCTCGAAATGAAAACACGTCGACAAATTCAGTCGATGGCGAGGCCGGACCCTCGCTTCTTCTCCTTGTCATGTTGTCAAAATCTCCAATCCGACCATGAGCCGAATCGTCGTTGGCATTGGGGAATCACTTCGAAAGTCATCTTCGACTTGCAATGCAGATATGAAGTACGGAGGCCGTTGAAGATGACAAGCCTCTGATCAGATAGCTACAGATGACTGGTCCTATCCGCTGTCCCCGATTCCGTATTCTGTACCTCGTTCACATCGAGAGTCGTCACCGATGTTTGGCATGCGATATTGAATAACTCAACAAAAGACGGCAAACGAGCAACCCCACAAACGAGCTCCACTCCAAGTCAAAGCAGCGACGATCGACCCTCGGGGCGTGTGATAGACACAGGAAGAAAGGACCTGGTCATGAAGCGGGCCATCCTAGTGAGCTTGCTGATTTTGATCCGTCAACGTATTCTTTTGTTCTGGTGATGTGTGAAGTAGTACAGTTGTCCCCATGGACCTGCAAATGCAACCGGTTGTTTTACGAGCATGTCGTCTTCTTCTTTAGACAGGCGCAAATATGGTTCTTCAACCCGACGCCAGTGTCCCCTTGAATATGGTGTCTTCCTTCTACCTCGATACGCAGCAATATAGACAGTTGAGGTCTGGCTGATAAGTGCACGAATGGTCAATGCATAGGAATCATGATCGTCAATGCTTTAAGCGATGATGGTGAAACTGACTGGATGTATCCCATCGGTATCAAAAGTACTTATAAATCCGTACTTCATAAGAGAAGATGATCTTTCGATGTTTCCAATGAAACCTGACTTGCCGCATGACTGCAACGAGATCGGCGCGCTTTCTCCCGAGATTCTGATTGCGATCGTAGATGATCCTAGCTCGAAGAACGCAACTCCCATTTATATATGACATCATAAAGAGTCATAGTAGATATATATTGACAAGGTATCCAATCGAGCAGAATGTCGGATGATGATGGACGCACTGTAAAAGTGAGGCGCGCAGCAGAATCAATTCGCCACAAGTCATCACATTGCAGTTTAATGCGTTGTATTTGAATTTCGATGAGAGATGCTTTATATGGGAGTATTGGGACGGTAGTCAACAGCCACGTATTGAACAATTATGAGGGTTCAGAGCACAGTATCTCGATCCTGTCTGGCTTCGAAACTTTTTGCTGCCTTTTTCGCTCTTCAGATTGGCGAGTTGCCTTGAAAACACGGATATTCGATACATCTGACGATCCAATTGACGGCTTTCATTCGTTCCTTGTCTCTGCGATGTAGTGAGGTCAATCGCAAGCGTTTGGTCTAGAGACCCAGCAAGAACGTTGGTAAACTTGGCAAGACCGTGACCTAGAAAGATGTATGCGTTTGGAGTGAATACGCGTCACCGGACTGAGCGTATCTTGTGCACAGTCCACCGGTGGTCAGAACGCCCGGGCGACGTGTATCAAGCGTGTTGGCTGAACTGAGCGTATTTTATGCTCAGTCTGGGTGACGCGCATGTATCGGTGCAGGGCAGACTGCGCATAAAATGTGCCAAGTCCAGGCGACGCGCATGCATCGCAGTTCTTATCAATCAAAGGTCGATGACGTGTTCACGCCTGTACATCGTTATTAGCTAGTTGAAGTCGCAATCGCCATCCACGCTACGCCCTCCTGACCTTCCGAAACAGTGCCAAGTCGCCGTGCGTTTCCCTCTGGTAATTCCGCGCCCTCACCAACTCGTTGGTCATGTTCCCAATCGGATCCAAGCTCTCGTCACCGGACACAACCAGAGCCTGGTCCTGAATCATGTACTCGAATGTCAATTCGGAGGTTTCCTTCCACCCGGAATAGTCCTGTGGTTCATCGCGAACGGCGATGGTACCGCTTTCAAGTCTCATCGTCGTCTCGTCTTCACCAGTCGGTTCGATGTCGAGGGAACGATCCCTGTCCAAGTATTCCAAAGCTTGAATCGTTCGCTCCCCCTCCTCCTCCTCCTCCCGATCGACCGCCTCTTCCTCCTTCGACTCGTCCTCTCGGCGCCCCTCACCACCTCTTGCTTCCGGTGACCGTCCTCCAGCTAGATGGTGAAGTGACAGCGCTTTCGCGAACCCGGTCAAATCGTCCAACGTCGAATCGTCCCCTTCCTCCCCTCGCTCCCACTCATCTTCCCATCCAACCTCGTCGATCTCCTCCTCCTCTTCCCTTCCACGCTCTTCTTCACGCACAAGCACGACCTCTCTCTCTTCACCCTTCACCTTCACCTCCACCTCCCCCTTCTCTGCCCCCCTTCCCACGGCAATCCTCTCCTTCTCTCCCGCCCCGAGTCTATCGAAACCTCTGGCCAGAACCCTCCTCCGCTTCTTGCGCCGCAACACACTGGCCTCGTCGTCCCACAGGATCGTATTCATCTCCTCCTCCCCTTCCTCGTCAGATCGATCGGTCCCTCCATCCTTTGAGCGCGTCGAGCGAGAGGGTTGGGATTGGGGGATCAAGGGGTTGAAAGGGTACCCGGCCGGCGGGAACGGTGGTTGGTTCTTCTTCTGCACCGTTGACCCATTCGGTCTCGAGGCGCCGATGATGGTAGTGGTTCCAGCGAGAACGGATCCCGCTACACTTTCTGGCCTTGGCAGACGAGAAGTGTGAAGGGAAGGACGAGAAGTGTGAAGAGAAGGACGAGAAGTGTGAAGAGAAGGACGAGAAGTGTGAAGAGAAGAACGAACAGGAACGGCCTGGTGACGGGCGGGAACCGGATGATGGAAACCCCGAGCGGAAGAACCAGGGGGAGGGAGGTAACCCGGATGACTCTTGGGAAGGACCTCTTGGAACAACCTTCTTCTCGCTCTCTGTCTTCCCCTTACTTTCTCCGTCGAACGAGCCGGATGGACGGGCCGAGGTCGAGGGAGGGTAGAGCGGGGAGGTGTTGGAGATCGAGTTTGGGTTGGGGAGGGTATGGGACGTGTGATCAAGGGGACGGTGGTCTGACGAGTGCTGGGAAGATTATTGCTCAGTGGCAGGTGGAGCTTGGTCATAACGCCTGGAAATCGCCAAGTATCGAACGGACGGACGGAGTGGAGGAGTAAGACGAGGCTATTGCCAACTAGACAGCGGTCCATCAACCATCACCCCATCACCCATCAGCGCCCCGCCTTTTCGCGATCCCCCATCGGCTCGGTCACTCGTCGTCATCCTGCCTTTGAGCTCTCGGATCTCGGCCGACCCCGTGATGGACCGGACGACGTTTCACGTTTCACGTTTCACGTTTCAGCCCTCGCAAATAGCACAGATCCGAGTTGATCCGGTCGTACGAGAGAGATCGAGGGGTTCGGCCGATGAGTAGGACCAGTTGGGGAAATGAGGGATGAGAGATGGAGAGCAATCTAGCCCGGAGATGAGATGCGTTCGATTCTACGGGCGTGTTTCGTCTGCGCGCATGAGCGCTCTATGTTCGACGGCTCGGCTTCGAAGGGACGGAATACACAGGACCGGATCGTTACATCAAACTTCAAACCGTACAAGAGCCAAACCCCCGTTCGTCTCCGCGCTCATCATTCCCCTTCGACCCCCCCCCACAATCCTCACCACTCCTCGTTCGCTCCAGCCTTCCACCTTACAACCCGGCCGACCCGCTCTCAACCATCTTCCCCGAACCTCCACCAGGTGTTTTGTGCCGAACGTACGACTCCTCTTACTCTTCAGATCGGGGCCGTGAGAACGGGGATGAGGAGGTAGGTGGCAGGTGAGGAGAGGTATTGGGTGGCACAGGATCGGAGGGCAGCAGGTGAGTCGGAAGTCCTAGAGGAAGACAGCGACGGATCCTCTATTACGAGACCAGAGGAGAAAGGGAAGTTCAGCTATCACAGTATACGCAAAAGGGGTTCGGGAGGGCGACGATGTGGACGTACCGTTGCGGAAGTCTCCATTGTCATCCGATCGTTCTTGCCTCTGATGAATCCTAACCCCGTAACATCGATGGACTAGTCGTCTGCGCGACCCGTTCAGATGCTTGCCGAGGCAAGATCCTATCCCGGCTCGATAGCCCAGATCCGGGTTCTGTGAATCATGATGAGAACTTTTACAGCCGATTGTGCCATCCTGTCTCCTCCTCTTGATAGATATCGGCCATCATTGCGGCGTTGTTACTGGTCGACCGGTAGATAGAGGCCTGGAGTGTGTATGCTTTGGAGCAGTCGAGCTCGAGGGGTCTTTTGATGACTGGGGAGGATGGACGACCGCTGGGGGTTCAGGAGTAGAGCGTTCTGTCGAAAAGGTGGGGGTGGGGAGTTTGTCCTCGTCCTCGGTCGAGAAAGAGGATAGAGATGGGGCTATGGTTTTGATAGAAGATACGTTGTCGATCTGCACGATCCGTAAGAGGCTCGGTCTGTTCGCTTACACCTGTATCAGGGACCGAAGAGCAAAAGTGGGGAGTGTCATCAAAGGAGCACGTTGGACCTCTGGAATCGTGACAGCAACTCACCTTGTCCAGTGCATGGCTGCTCGTCCTTGAGACTCCTCAAAGTGTATCATCCCCATACGTGGACTGGCATCGCTTTGGATATCCTCTCCTGCCGCCTAGAGGTAACAGCTCAGGCCGAGGCTTGTAACGCACGCGATCGATTGAACGACCCAGGTCAAGGTCTCAACGCAGGTGCAGCTGTACCCGAGTCGATTGGATCGGTCAGGGAAACGCTCGATGCAACCCCGCTAGTTGCGGTCGTTGTCGATGAGAATGGGCAAGTGCAAGTGATGGGGTGAAGCCGTCGATATCGCTCGCTCTCGATGTGACCGAATGGATGGGGCACATGGTCATCGGGTGCTTGTACATGGGGTATAGCGAGTTGACGTCCATATCGAATATGCGATATCGCTTGCACCTCAAGTCGTCCATACGAACCCTGATCTTCCGGCACACCCAGTGAACCCTGCTCCTGCGCACCCTAAAACCACAGGAATCAGGTCAGATTTCACAACGATCCTGGAGAATGAACCCTGATGAGCATAGCTGTGGGGTGATTGCAAGGAGAGCTCGCTTTCGGACGATGTGAAAGCAACGTCGAACGCTCGAACGGATGGACCCCGTTCGACCCCGGTCTGCCAGTCGCAAAGCAAATATTGTCCAAAAACACTGTATACAACGAGTAGGGTATATGACCATCTATTTCTTTCCCGAGCCAGGCCCCAGCCATTCCAAGATCTCGTTGTACGTCATGTCGGGGGCCAGATTCGGACCGAGATCCCGATCCTGTCAGGTCAGGCAAGGGGGATACCAACCAGATCAGCCCTCGGCATCGAGCGGTTTCTCTTGCAGGAGCACGAGTCTCACCTGTCCTTCCGTCAGGTTCTCGATCAACTCGTCGCTCGATCCGATGGTATTCAATCGAACGATGGTACACAACTTGGCCTGGTTCAGACGAGCGATCCGACCTTCGATCTGGAACTGCTCCCCCGCTGATCGACTGGTACGATCGTTTTCAACCGGCGAGAGTCCAGAAGATGATCAGAATGGCGAAGTACACGATCTTGCTTGGGCGAACGGCGACGTACCAAGGCTCGACGAGATACATGTAGCTGCACGCCTGCAGGTTGTGCCCCACCTCCAGTCCACCCATGAGACCGAGAATCAGCCTGATCTCCGGCACGTCCCTCAGATCACACAGCGTCTTCTCCTTGTCCGCTCGATCCATGTCCGGACTGTAGACGACGTAGTAGCATGTCGACTCGGGAAAGCGCTCCCTCTCCGTCAGACGCACGAACCCAGCCCGTTCGATCGCCCGCATCGTCCCGGCCAGACAGGCTTCGTTGCGAACGAGAACAACGGTCTTCTCCTTGATATCAGGTGATCCGCGTGAGAGGAGATGCTGTCTGCACGATCCTGCTGCAGTAAGCTAGGCGTCGGGTTTGCATGAGCTTGGAAACGGTACACACTGCAGTTTGATCATCTTTGCTGTCGATTTCGATTGTACATTTGACCTCCTGATGTTAGCCAGTTCGACGGGTGAGAACAGTGCGCAGGCCTCGTCGACGTTCGAGGCCACGTGTGTTTCAAAGGCCTCGAATGAGCATGTTGCCAACTGTCGAGGATGGCAGCTTGAAATTCGGGTCAGGTGGGTTGGTACCATCGCTTCACTCACCGCCATCAGATAGAAGATCTGGAGAATGACATGGCCTCTCGGAACGTAACCATTCGCGATCCGATCTCTCGAATCACTCCCGAATCCAGCCAAAGTCCTGTAAACCGATTCTCAGACGAGTCGACGGATTGGTATCGCACTCGCAGCTTACTCTGACACGCGCTCCCGGAGTTTGGTCGCAAAGAGCTTTTCTGTCACCGGTATGATCGATCTCGTGAGTCGGCTTGCCCCGCGGCGTGAACACAACAACCTACGGAGAGATTCTTCCCAAAAGAACGGTTCACACTCGACGAGCGTCCGGTTCGTCTTGATCCGAGGGTGATGTTTCGGATCGACCCGGCCACGCATCATGTAAATGCGTCGATCCTTCATCATTTGTTTGGCCCAATTGAGCTGTTCGTTCCGAGTGTTCACGCTTTTCGTCCGTTTCGGCGCGGCTTCCAAGAACGTTTCCACCGAGTCGGACGTGGTGGCCTGCAAGGTGGAGAACGTCGATCAGGGGGACGTGTGTGAGCACGTACGGAAGACTCTGCTTGACGCACCCCGATCATCTTGAGGGTAAGGTAGAGATCCCTGATGTTCGTTCGGAAAGGAGTGGCGCTGAGCAGCAAGGTGAATTCGGCACGTTGACATACTTCCGCGACTTTGCGTCCCACCACATGCTTGTCGTTGTTGATCCCTTGTACTATGAAGGGGTGAGGGGTCGGCCATGCGGTGTGGGCGGGTCACGGGGTGGCAAGCTTACCTTCATCCACGATGATCCGTTGCGGTTGTAGATCGGACAACGACACCGAGGTAGGTAAAAGTGCCAGATCGATCACGGGGTCTTCCTTGGCGATCTTCTCGGCCATATTGGGGTTGATGGGTCGTGAGAGGTAACGTCTGAGAAACTCGATGGCTGGTGGATGAGATGAAGAGCAAGGTGAGTATCGATATCGGTACCGGTCCAAAGTCATCGACCAGCACCCACTGACGATGACGATCTTGTTGCTCTTGGCGTTCTGGAGAACACGATAGGTGAGGATCACGGATCCGAGGGTTCGGCCAAACTTTGCTCTCGACTTACCAAACTCCTTTCCTTGAGAGCGTTCAACCAGGAAGTCAAGTCGGTCACGACCTTTACCTGTTCGCTCAGCCCTACCGTCCGATTATCGATCTCCTCCTTGTGACACGGCAAGGTCAGCGGGTGCCATTCACGATGATTGAGCCCGAAATCTCACCTTCCAAACGCTCCTCGCGATTCCACCGGGACAGATGATCAATGTCGACCTAGCCAATTGATCCTCGCTCTGGATCATATCTTTCACGATGATGGACAACCCTACCAACGTCTTCCCGAACCCGAGATTGTCCGCCAGTAAGAACCCTCGAGTCTCTCCCTTGTCGATCTGTAAGAAAGAGGTCAGGACGGTGATCCCGCTCGAACATGTTCAAGAGGGGACTTGCGAGGTGCCATATCGAAGCCACCGCACAGACCTTTTCTTTTCGAGCGATCAGCACGTCCGAGTAATCGGAACGCTAGATCTCGCTGCCCACCTGTATATCCATGAGAGGCATGTTCATATATTTCAAAGTAACTCTACCCTGCTCCATCGCGCTCGTCGCATGCGCGGTCTCCAACAACTCTACGGCGGATTCGTGATCATCGATGAACCCCGGTTGTTCGGTCAACCTCATCTTCCCCTCCATGGAGATCACCGAGGGATCGTCGGCGGCGAGGATCTCTATATCTTCGAACTGCTGGACGAGCGGTTCCAGGGCCATCTCGGAGGAATAATCGGTGGATTGACGTTCGTTGATCGAGGATGGGTGGAACGGGTGGTCCGGAGGTTTAGCGGTGGGCGTTGAGGGGATCGCGGGCGGAGGCAAGGGTCCTGTGACTGCCCCCTCGTCCTCATCCTTTACCGCGCCGTTCCCATGACCCCCTAACTGTCCATCTGCTGACGCTGACGTAGAGGGGGGGGGCGGGAACGAACCGGATCTCGAACGTTTCCCCAACCTCCCCTCCTCTTCGTCCACAGCTTGACCGTACGAATCACGTTCACGCTCGGAAGAGTGAGAGTGAGGTCTTTTCGCTCCGAGCCTGGATGCGGGGGGTGAGCCGGGGGTCAACTGGCCAGTCGAAAGATGACCGAGCGAAACATGCTCCGGGGATAAAGAGGTCGACGACAACTCGGTGCGATGTAACACCACGTCCATCCATCTCCTCCCATCCTTGATCACACGGGGCATCGTCGTCGAGGCGTCCAGAAGTTCGCCAGGGGGGTGAGCGAGGGCGGGAGAGCCATAGGGATTGAGGAGGAGGACGCCGTAAGGAGCCTATCGTGGTCGACGTGAATCGATAGGGAAGAGGAAGAAGAACAGAAAAAAAGGCTCAGCTCGGAACTGGACGACCGGCATCGAACGCGAACGTACCACCCCCCTCTTCCTCCCTTCCATCCCTTCGCCATGCATCGGGCTTTGCAAATGGGCCTGTCGACGTAAGTCACGAGTATCAATCATCTCACACATCCAATCCTCATGACCCTCGCCTCGCGCCGACTCGTGGACTCACGGTGAAGACGAGAAGGTCTTGCTCGTGGAGGAGAGGATAGGGGAGGCACATGAGGCTGGGTTGACAGTTTGGGAGGAGGCCTGTCAGGAAGGGGCGGGTTGTGAGTTGCGGGTTGTGAGTTTTGGTGGATGAGGGGAGAGCGAGGAGAGAGAGAGAGCGATGAGAGAAGAAGAGCGAAGAGAGAGAGAGAGAGAGAGAGGTTTATGCGGAGGAGAGAGAGCGAGGAGACAGAGAGAGAAAGAGAGAAAGAGGAAAAGAGAGAGAGATGAGAGAGAGAGAGAGGAGAGGAAGAGAAGAGAGAGAAAGAGAGTGCGATGAGAAAGAGAAAAGTAACGCACAACTATAACTCCCCACCCCCCTCCTCTCCCCTAACCCTTCCCCGCCAGACCGAACGCTCCCTTCCTGGCCAGACCGAGCCCCGACGGTCGCCCTCACCCGCACGGTGGCCCTCTCGATCCCGGCGAACCTGATCTGCTCGAACCCTTCGACCCAGGGCTGGTTGGATGGGTCGGATAGGTAGGAGAAGAGGAGGAGGCGTTGGGCTGGGTCTGATTGGAGGAGCTGGCGAGTGCGAGTGAGGATGGGAGTGGGAGTGCGAGTGCGAGTGAGGATGTGGATAATGGTGAGAGTGAGAGTGAGAGTGAGGATGTGAACCAGTACGGGGACGAGGAGCGAACGAGGAAGACCCACCTGCTGATCGTTCCAGCCGTAGACGAGCCTGATCTTACTGTTGATCCTGTCCACCTCGACGGCTCGCTGGATCTCGCACTGGATCTCGTCGGTCGACATTACGAGGTGTGCGGCATCGGTGGTGGTCAGTGGCGGTGGCCAGTGACGGTGGCTACGGTCCTGGTCCTGGTTGTGGTTGTGAGGTTCGAGGTGGAGAGAGAGAGACGAGATGGACAATAAACCCTCTCGACCGACGTCTTCTGATCAAACCATCAACAAACGAAAACCGCTATTTCCACCCCGATTCGTCATTCACACTCTGGACTGGGCGTATTTCATGCACAGTTCATTCTCGTCACTCACGATCGAGGGTGATCCGCGGATTACGCTGCGGGTACTCGTCGCTCGACCTTGAGCGGACTGGGCGTGGATTACGCTCAGCACGATGCGGCGATGTTCGTGCACGTCGCCCGGCTGAAGCTGAGGGACGTCTGATCGTTTCATCTCCGCTGGCGTGAGGCCCGTGCCAGTACGGCCTCAGTACGATGTGTGTTGTACCTGGCTGGGCGACGCTCAGAGCTGGACATATCCTGGACAAAACTGGATCGGCGAACGGCTTCCGCCCGCACTCGGAGCGTGCATCACGGCGACATGACTCTCGTTTCCCATCTCTCAAAGACGATCGTCGTCCTGAAAACCTTCCGCAACACCCGCTCGACCGATAACCGACCGTTATCATCTTGGTCAGCAAATGTCTTGCCTGGAGTGTACCTCTTATACCGCCAGCACACCCCAGCCTGATGCACTCGCCATCCAAATCGTACTAGAACCTACGCTCCAGGTGATCATACTGTTAGATGTACATCGACCGACATCGAGGGAAACACATCAAGATGGACCACTCCGGGAGATCACGTCGGTTCTCATCCGACCATATCCACAATGAAACCTCTTTCTTTCGACAGCTGTCGTTTGCGTTACGGCTTTGGGGGTTACGGCTTCGGGCGTTATGGGTTGGGGTTTACGGGTCAGGGCGGGGGAGGATCAAGATCTCTTCCTTCTCGACACACCTTCCGACCGTTCAACCTTCCGACCTTCCAACCTTCCGACCTTCCAGCTCTCCAGCTCTCCAGCTCTCTGGGGAACGAGAACCGCACCCTCCCGTTCCTCTTTTCCCCATGTTCGGTAACAGCCGCAACCAGGACCCCATCACATATCGCATATCGTCACGCATACGCATGCACCTCTTTCTCGTCCTCGTTCTCGTTCTCGTTCTCGTCCTCGTTCTCGTTCTTGTTCTCGTCCTCGTTCTCGTTCTCGTTTCGTTTCGTTCTCGTTCTGTCGTCCGACCTAACGCTGTTGTGACCCTTTTAGGACCGGCGAGTCGACTCGATCCCTAAGAGGCGGGGATCATCCGGACTGGACTCGAGGGCTTGGAAACATCCAGCTCGGGATCTCGGAGTGGAACCCGTAGTGCATCCTGCAGTGGAACCCCCGTACTGGAACCCGTACCGGAACTCCGTATGCGACCTCGCCTCGTACTGGGACACACCGGATCGTAAGCGGACCAGCCAAGTTCTAACCGTCTTCGGTCGGACAGGGTCGATTCGCCCTAGAGTGACGGTACAGAGGCGGATCACGCAAACGCTGATCACGCCATCAATTTCTCGCAGTTGGATGTGGTGAGTGCGATGGATCGTCGATGTTGATGTTGATTCGGTCCGATGGATCCGGGCCTTACGTGGAGAGACCTTACGCGGAGAGATTCTACGTGCAGAGGTCGAATTGATTCTCTCCCCGGTCAGATGGAGCGCGGAGGAGGATAGGGAAGGGCGTCTGGATTCGGACGTCAAGGATTTGGGTGTTAGGAATTAGGGCGTTATGGGTTGGGGCGTCAAGGGCTAGGGTTCATGGGTTTGGGCGGAGGGGAATCAGATAAAGTGTGCGGACGAGGATAGGGCAGGGCGTCCGGATTCGGAGGTTGAGGATTGGGGTGTTATGGCTTTGGGTGTTATGGCTTTGGGCGTTAGGGCATTGGGGTGGTATGGATTAGGGCGTTATGGGTTAGGGCGTTATGGGTTAGGGCGTTAAGGGCTAGGGTTTATGGGTTTGGGTGGAGGAGGACCAGTATTCCCCGGTACTTCCGACCCGACGAGGGTGACTTGTCTTCCTTCCCGATGTCATACAGCAACCGGATATCCCCGCTCTATCCTTCACCCAACCGGCCTTTTCGCCGGGCTGACCACAAATCCAGGACAACTAGATAACCACAATTGCGTTGACGTACACTGGTCTCGTTCTGATGGAGGACGAGCAAAACTTCGAGCCTGGAACATGGATTCATCTAGGTTTTGAGTGGGACGGAGTGAGTCTGATCGTGGCGGATTAATCGGAATAGATAGAATAGATAAATAGATAAGAAACAAAGGAAGAATGTACCGGTACTGGATCGGGATTATACAAATCGATCAAGTCTCCAAGCTGCTCGTCACATCTGAGGATATCTCGCCGAGCCGTTCACGATCACTCCTGACCCCGGGACCTCGTCATCCCCGTTGACCCGGACCCGATCGACCACCGCGACCGGAGCGGAAGGCCTGGGCGGCTCTGACCAGTTCGGGACGATGCAAAAAGTCTTCGGCGAGATCCAACGCCTTCATGTATTGCCACAGGTGGTAGCTAGACGCTTGGACGTGTGGGTGGCCCGGTGCTTCGCCGCATAAATCGTCCAGACTCTGCATCAACGATTGAAGCGGCGCGGTGCGGTCGGGAACGATGACCTGCGGGACCTGGACCTGGACCTGTCCCCCCCGAGCGATTTCCGCTCGAGACCTGTTGTGGATCGGAGCGGCGACGGCTCGTCCACCACCCATGTTCAAGCTGCATTTGTTCCCCGACCTCGATACCCGACATTGTCCACATCCCCCCTGCACCCAGTCCACCTCGTCTTCCGGCGAAAGAAACCTCTTCGGCTGCTCGTCCCCGAACGTCGTACGGGTCCTGATCCAGCACCCGACAAAGGGGACCTTGCTCCGGGGCAACACCTTGTACGCTTCCTTGGCGAGCTTTCGACAGCAGTCGCACGCCCGTTCACCGAGGAGGAGGATAAAGTCGGTATGCCCCGCTTCGACCCAGGTTTCGTAGCTCTGATGGGCGAGCGAAAGGATGAGATCGGGCAGTCTTTCGGGGGATCAGATCGGAGAGGTGCTCACCGAGATGCTATGCGTGACTTTCTGCCCGGGAATCCGGGGGATCAGAGGAGGCGCGGGGATTCCTCCGATGAACCTGACCTTGAGAAGGAAACCGTACTGGAACGGGCTGTCGTTCTGGACCGGCTGTACTTGCGCACACGAAAGGGTGCTGCCGCTGTAACTACCGCTGTGAGTGTAGCTACCGCTGTAGCTAGCGACGTCGTTATCGATCAACGAATCACTGTCATCCACGGTCAGACTGTGCTTCATCGACTCGCCACCCTTTACGCTCTCGGAACCACGAGATGACCATTCCTCGAGTCCGTGCTTGACCGTGTGATCGTCCTGTACGACGTGGGCACGAGGATCTTGTGCCAAAGCATATGGTGCCCTACGCCTAGGGATCTGGGCGTGGGCGATGGGCTGGATCTTCAGGTGACAAAGATCGGACACGGGAACGAAAGGAGCACGGAGACCGGCGATGGCCCGAGTCGGTGTGGTATAGTCATGAGGAGCTTCACCGAACGAATCCTCCAACGTCGACTCTTCCTCTTCCCTCAGGTAAGATTGTTTCAGGATCTTGGGTTTGAGGATGAGACTACGCGAGTGAAAGGAGGTCTTCCGGGGCGGGGTTGCCAGGCAGTGTGGTTCGGGATTGATGTTCTCCTTGTCATAGACTGTTTAGACGAGAGGGGTGAGATGGGAAATCAGTCGGGATCCCGTGTTCGATCGCGATCCATAGAACTTACATGATCGTTGTTGTTGAGTCGTCGCGTTGGCAGGTTCGATCCTTTGACGGTCCGAACGATCCATGACTAGACGATAGATGTGGTGTACCAAATCAGACGTGATATCACTCAAGCGGTAGGTATTGATCACTCACGTGGAGAGGGCATCGCCTTGGATTTCGTAATCTCCTGATGGCCCGAATGGTTGACGGCTGAATGACAACGAAAGGTATCAGATCAGATGTGGCTCCATTCAGATCACTTACATGTAGGAAGTAAATCCTGCAGCTCGTTCTCGGTGGCCGAATCATCGATCAGATTGGCCTCGACAAGCGAAACTTGGGGTTGGGCTTGTGGAGCGACCGGAACGGGTTGAAGGACTGTACGTAGGGGTGGTTAGGCTTCGTCGTCAAGGTATAGGAAAGGATGGGTATTCACCGAGGTCCGCGCTACCTCTTTCTTGAATGGGAGATGACTCGAGAGGAAGCGGAGATTCGATCATGTCGTTCGATAAGAGTGTCGTTTGGCTGAAGTGTGTCAAGTTTGCAAGTCGATAGGCAGTCAGCTCCGTCAATCGAGAGCGAGAGGCGAGTATGAAAGCGAATGGCATTTCCTGTCAGCTTATATCTTGCACACGCAAGGGCGAAAGGGAGCATGGTGGAGAGTTTGTTTTGATCTTGGTTCGACGAGCCCGTTGCGGTCCTAGCGAGCGTCATCGTGAGCGCAGAGTCGATAAGGAAAACGGCTGATCTCTATCTCGAAGCTAGCGAAAGGACGAGAGCGAGAGAGACTGGCGGATAGGGAGGTGGTGGAGAGGACAAAGGTCGCGCTGTCATCGAGAGGTTCCAAGGATATGCTGAATGAACGTCTGATTCCTAGATCGTCTCTGAGCATGAAACGTAGAAGCGCACTTACGTAACCGCGCTCTCGTTCGCGCTCCCGCAGGTGAACGGCAGAATGGCGGGGGCATGGGTCCAAGCGATCACGTTTCAGACTGAGCGAGAGTTTCCAAAGTGCAGACGTTGTTTCTTTGACAAGCCCGCCCAAACGCTTCCATCGTCGTCATCCGCGTCATCGTCAGCGTGGAGCGGTAGGGTGCAGGTGCTACAGCGCAGCACACACCGCACAGTGAGTGACAATCACGAATGGCTCGTGGGCAGCTGAGGCAGCACGAGCAACGGAGACATCACAGATAACGGTGGCTCGTCAATCGATCAGTTCGGTACTCAGTAGCAGCAGCAGAGCAGTGGCGGCAGTAGAGTAAACAACAACAACATCAACCACAACAACAACGATAACGACGACGACGAGTACCACAACAGCAACTGGCCCCAGTTGCTGACTGGCTCATCGCCTATCTTCTCACTCGATGAACTTATCCACCGCTTCAAATTACTTTGTTTCGACGTTCCCGAAAGCCAGCAAGTTTCAAACTCCTTTGAATTCGTATCACCTCCTTGACCCACGACGTCCCGATTCCTGGTTGATACAACTCCAGCCATGAGCGAATCCGGCCATACTCCTCGTACTCCCCAAGATCATACCATCAGAAAAAGAGCGAGCAGAAGGGAACTCGTCGTAAGCATCGGTTCGTCTGTTTGATGGTATATGATCCTTTCACCTGACCACGCACGTTGTCTGTAGTACCACGCCGATCCGCCACAATATACTCCTACTTCTCAAGGTCATGCCATCCGAAAGAGAGCGAGCAAAAGAGAACTCGTCGTAAGCATCATTTCTTCTGTTTGATGGTACATGTTCCTCTAACCTGACTATACACGTCGTCTGTAGTACCACATCGATCCACCACATATCCCTCCTCCCGTTCCCCCCCTTCCTCCCATCTATCGTAACGAAGGAAGCAGGCTCGTCCCGACTCTTGACTATTCCCACTCCCACTCCCAAACCTCTTCGTATACAGGATCTCGGGCGTCATCAAGGGATCTGAAAAGTCGGGCTTCCTCCAGGGACTTGCGATCTCAAGCTTCTTCAAGGGACTTGCGATCGCACGCTTCTTCACGGGACTTACGATCTCAGGCTTCTTCGAGGGACTTACGATCTCGCGCTTCCTCCAAGAATTTGAAATCCGAGGGACAGCCTCATTTACGTCTGAGGGACCGAGGTATGTTTGTTGCTTGCCGGATGATACGCAGACCGGTAACAGCTGACGCTTCGTCGCGTTCGACAGTACCTTTCATTCGCCTTCCCTTACCGTCGCGATCTTCTCCTCAGATCGAAAAGTTGAGTAACGCCTGTATCTCGCGGGTCAAGAGTGAGTATACAAAGATATCCCCTCCTCCGCACTCCGACCTCTTCAGTCAAGTGAAGATCCCAAGGGAAGTTCAGATCGTTCCGGAGATCTTCCTACCAACTGCCTCGACCTCTCGCTTCCTCGAGATCGGTCAAGAAGAGCAGAAACAAGCCAAACCCGACCTTCTGGTCGTGCCTTCTTCATTGATCTCTGGATCGAAGATAGACAGATATGCCGATTGGATGGTAGATGCTCTGATGTACGGGTCCGGAGAGGAGCAGCGACTGGCGGGTGCGGAATACAACTTCAAGCCTGATATCTTCTCAAGGGTCAGCATTCGTTTTCTGATCGTATATGATTAACCAGGGAACGGCTCCTGACCTTGTTCGCTTGATCGGTCTATAGTGCCACGATATGTCGGCTCAGTCCAACGGGACGATGTTCGTCGTGACCTTGTACGCGGAAGACATCTCCCTTCCTCGCTCCCCGGAGCTCTCTTCCAGGTTCCCGCACAGCACGATCCACATCTACACAAGCCCTGGACCGGCAGTGGATCTAGAAAAACTCCAGCAAGTCGGTTCACTGTTCCGCACATCGACCGAATACCTATTCGGTCCACAAAAATTGCTCAGGGGGAAAGGCTGCATAGAAAGTGATGAAGCCTTTCAACCGAGCACGTCGAAAGACGAGGAGGTGGATGACGGAACTAGAACACCGATCGCTTGTGAGTCGACGTCGTTCACGCTTGCGAGTCGGGTCTGATCGCACGAGTCTTTGTCATCCAGTCGAAATCACGAATAAAGAGCAAGATGTTCGGTGGGAAGGTCCCAACATGCGGGATGAGCGTCAGTAACATCCCTTGGGCTTATCGATTTCACTCAAGCTGATTCGGCCCGTACTGCAAATTCTCAGCGATCACGGAGAGGGACCTAGAGTACTTGATTGGGCAGGTATCTCGAGCGGCCTTGGCCTCCAACATCACCGCCTTGGACCCGCAGTGCAAAAAAGGTTTCGCAGCCTTGGGTAACCTACATACGTACGAGAGAGGTTGCCCGAAGCTGTACAGCCAGCAGGGAATCGAAGACGTACGAGTAGAAAAAGCAACAAACGCTTGCGATCCGGGCCATGATGTGAGTCCGAGATGAACTTCATCTTACCGTGTCTTTCACTAATTCCACGTTCAATGGATAGATGCGAATCGTATGCTCTCTGACCGGAGGATTGGGATGTACCTTTGCTTATCTCCTCGATGATACTGGCCTTTCGCCCAGAATACACGCCAAAGCCTACGCATCCTGGCAATTTTGGGACGTCCATCGGCCTCTCATCGCCAAATGGTCGGACCTGATCTTCGAGGCGGTCGCTCCGTCCCTTCTGGTTCCCCATGTCATAAAGACTACCTTCGAAAGAGCCGGCGCGACTTTACCGAGGCAGACGCCTGGTATGGACGTAAACGGGTGTCGGTACAACGATCCGAAATATAGGATTTACACGTTTCAGGAGGCATGTACCCAGCTGTGGAAAGGTTTCCCAGATCTGGACGAGAGAAAGGAACAAAAGAGGGCGTTCGTCAGGTCGTGCAAGCTGCTCAAAGCGAAAGACAGCCGTCAGCGAAATGAGCCGCCTATCCTGGACACACCTTGCCGGGGAATCAAACCGCTTTCCTTGCCTTACATCGGAAGCGGTTCAAACTATACGCACACATCTCAGAGACACGACAAGAGTGAACATGAGCCGGATCTTCGAGCAAATCAGAGTCCCACTACGACGCCTTCTCGACCTGGACTCAGGATTTTCAGGATGAAGGCTACGCTGTGACTAATCCCGCAAGGATAGGGCTTCGCTCATATATATGTACAGTTGTAAAGTGGGAATATCTAATTATTTTCTGCCTCGATATGATCATCCCATATTGGTTTCAGGTCGGACATACACGTGCGGACGGTACCTTTTCTCAAACCGAGCACGATCTCCGTAAGGTAGGGGCACTTGAGCACCAGATGCGATGTCTGCGTGACCAAAGAGACGATCTACCGGTATGGACTGGTGGCGTCGGTTTTGTCCATGTGGAGGATACCAGCGTACTAACTTCCGTCCATCTCCCGGTGGTCATACCTTGCAAATACGTCGTCGCTAACGGTCGGCGACGATGCGGACGGTTCACAAGGCAAGGACATCAAGGTTCAGCGGAAGGATACGGGATTGGAATGGGAATGGGGACGGAAATAGGGACGAGCGGAGCGGATGATAAGACTTTAGGATTCTTGTTGATTTGTGAGTCACGGTCGCGTTGGTGGTCTTTCGTCATTTCCTCCCCCCACTCTTCTGGCCCCATTTTCGACTTGGCAATTCGCTCGCGCACGATGCCCTACACACACCTTCTCTCTCGCTCTCACTCTCACTCTCATACATACACACACATACATATACACACGCGCGCCTATGACTAACACCCTGTCTACTGACGCTGGACACTCATTCGCTTCAGGTCAAGTATGTCCCGTCTCTTTCCAGGTCAGTCCACCAATTCGGGTGTTACAAGATCTGGGCGAGGCGATCTTGGTGAGTCGAATCGTTCTCCGAGATTGTTCGGCGGATGCTGACTTGGTGTTTCATCCCCTCCGAACGCTTC
The DNA here is from genome assembly GCA_001600055.1 of Filobasidium wieringae. Taxonomy (NCBI): domain Eukaryota; kingdom Fungi; phylum Basidiomycota; class Tremellomycetes; order Filobasidiales; family Filobasidiaceae; genus Filobasidium; species Filobasidium wieringae. Next base: position 79,065 of record BCIV01000027.1, read on the forward strand.
GTCGCCTATTTCGAGTTCCTCGTTTTCACACTCGTTCCGCCTTTCTCCTCATGTAGCGAGGTCTAGAAAGCTGCTTTGTCTGCATCTGCTGCACACTGTCAGATGGACGCGGACGCTAGAGACAGAGAAAGGCCTAGGATTTCAAATCTAAGTTGCCCTACAACGAGATCATTGATAGCTGTTTCATATAAAGCATACCTTGAGGAGCCCTGACCATGAATTGGGCGATCAACTAGTTGCGCTCGGATATCGAACATTGACCCCAATGAAGGTGAAGACGCAATGCGCCGATGGGTTGTACGCCTCTACAATTTTGCCAACCGCGGTGATTTAACCAACGAAACAGGACAGATCGTCTGACAACACTACTCGTTGTCACGCCCTAAGTGAGGCGCTTGGCTTTTGCTCTGAGATCCGGATCTTGCAGGTGTGGCCAATCGCACCCTTTCCCCGACAACTGACGCTAATTTGTTTTGGATATATGGGGCAATTTAGGGTGTTTGATCTGACTAAAACAATCTACGTGACTCGGATAAGGAAGCTGCATTTATAAATTTATGAGATTTTATAGGCATAACTGGTAGCATTCCTTCTAAGGTTCGACTCCAAATGCAGTCCGAGGCACGAGAAGGCACAAACGCGTAGTCGTTGCATGACCATCGACGGCTCACTAGCGTAATTTACGGATACCAGGACAAACCAAGATCACCTGTCCACATGTATCGGTATGCTAGACTCATCGTCTGACTCCATATCGCTGCTCGGGATGTGAGCGAGATAGCCATTAGACATGAAATCCATCACAACGAACGCTTCATCTTGTACAAGCCATTCATCACGGAAAAGGGCCTTCCCCTTCAGACACGAAACCTTCAACCTACATTTTCTTTCCATTCTTGCTCGTATCCTGCTTTGTCGAGTTTCTCGCCCTCTCCATAGTCGGCAGTGGGAGATGCCAGCAAAGGACACAACAGCTGCGAGATTTCGGCTTTGGCGATCGCATCTCTAGCGGATGATTCGGTCTTGAAAGCGGCATCCATCTGTTCGAGAGTCTTGCCCCTGAGTGAATGGATTCACATCGATCAGCTCTTGGACCCGCCAACTTCGTCACTCGAAAAAACGGGCCGCTCACTTCGTCTCTGGAATGAAAAAGTAGGTCCAAACAGCGGAGAGCAAGGAGAAGCTTCCAAAAAAGATGAAGGTACCATAGCCGATGTTCCTGATCATGGGCGGAGTCACCAACCCCTGTTGAATTTGAAAAATAACCGTCACAAACGGCCTCGAGTTGACGTTGCCCCAGTCGTGGCTCAGTACCCACGATTATGAAATTGTTGAGCCAGTTACTACATGTGGCCAGCGCGACACCCTTTGCACGATAACTCGAAGCTGGTAACAAAGGGTCAATCAGAATTTCCGAGAGCACAAATACCCCACACGGATTCGGGCTTACCGTGTACTTCTGCAGGCATACTCCAAGGAACGGGACTGTATGAACACATGAATCAGTATTTATGAACGCGCGTTATGTACGCCCACGTACCCCCATGAAACCCCTGGACATGGAAGGATCAGTTCTGATGGACTGGTATGTATTAGGACATACTCACCGAAGCACCAGATATAAAAGAGTATGAAAGCTACTCCGACCCACGCTTGGTGTGGATAACTGGCCCAATCGCTTGAATATTTGCCTGCGAAAGCAGGCCACATGTGTGAGCATCCGGTGAGTTCGCCATCATCTCGTCTTGATCCAACGTACCAATCATCGCAGCGACGATAAAGTGAGAGGTCATCATTCCGAAAGAGCCAAAGTATAACCAGAACTTTCTCCCAAATTTGTCGAGCAAAAAGATGGCAGGGATGACTCCGGCGATCTGGACAACGTTCATCACCCCAGATAGAGTTAGTCGCATCTCGTAATCCAATCCCAATGTTTCAAATAGCGATGGACTGTAATAAATCAGCTACGGAAGCGCTCAAAGTCAGTCAGAAACTGCCGACTACAAGGACAGTCATCATGACCTACCGCGTTGATTCCGACAAATTGTTGGAAACTATAATGCACGCGGTCAAACTCAGCCACTCATGTCCTGAATTACCACTCGATAGGCGACTTGCAACATGAGCCCGATACCGATGTGTGTCCTACGGATGACTTCAGGTCGAAACATGTCCATCCAACTTGCCACTTCGCGTTTGAGCTCGAGTTTGAAACCGTCACCCTCCATATCAGGATGACGGCTGAGCAAAGCTTCACGGTTGTGTATGGCCTCTCCGCGGATCAAAATCCATTCTGCCTGTATGCGGGGATCAGACGACGGTAATTGACGCAATTTGCAGAGAGAATCAAGAGATTCCTGTTCTCTTCCTTTACTGGCCAACCATCGAGGGGAGTACGGTAAGAAGAAGAGCGAAATCCCCAAGAAGATACCTATGGTATGGTGTAAGCACTCGGATACTGACGTGTCTCGCTATAGGGGACTGACTTGGAACCATCTGGATAAGAAACGGTAGACGGTAGCACCATTCACTAGCGATATGCCTGGTAGCGTATGTCTGAGATAAGGTCAGTAAGAGCGATCACTAATCCAGTCGCTCATGGATATGTACGTACGATGTAGAACATTACGATGATTCCCAGAACGATAGTAAACTGCTCCATTGCGAGTAACGCTCCGCGAACGTTTGGAGGTGCTACCTGCTCGAGGAAATTGCCTGAGTGTAGTTCCATACCGATCGATCAGGGCTGTTCGAGCGTTGCGTACCTCTGAGATATACATCGGGGCTGTAGATGATAGAATTCCAATACCGACTCCTCCTAGGGTTCTACCCACTACCAGAGTCGCATAGTGAAATGAAGCCGTTTGGATGGTGGAACCGACAATAAACCAGATTAACCCGAACATGATAGACGCCTTTCGTGAGTATTTGTCAGCGACGAATCCTGCCATTACAGCACCGAGAAAAGCTCCTAGCTCCAACATTCCAGTCATCAAGCTGTGTGTTCAGACAGTCAATAGGCGTCTCAAAGGCCGAGAGTCGCGAGCTATTTCTTGCTTACCCTTTGTTAAAGCTTGCCGCGGTAGACATAGAGTCGTCTACCTCCGGAAACTGACTCAAAAATCTTGGCATCACAAAAACGACCGACAAGATACCCTGATCGAAACCTGAGTATCTCAATGGGTTAGGCTTGAACTATTATTGCGTTTGGTTAGTCAGTCATCTTACCAAAAAGTAGCTAAGATCGACCGTTTGCGGCAATATTAAGATCAGGTCCGCTCAGCATCTGCCTGGATCTGATTGGGACACTCACACCTCCAGTGCACGCTGCCAGAACGCATGTTACGATGAAGCGATTGGCGAAGATGTCACGGAGTCCTGTTCCACCGAAAGCCCGGCTCAAAGCTTCACTATCGTCGACATAAGTCTGCGTGTCCGGATGGCGCACAATCCCAAAGTCTTCCAGTGCACGGATTTCTGGTCTGCTAGGCGCATGTAGAGATTTTGTTTTGTCGGTGCGAAACATGGTCTAGAGCTTTGGATTGTTGTGGATCGGACAGATGCCATACGGTTCGGTTACTGATTAGATTCAAACACGCTCCTTATTTAATACTCGACAACGGCCACTAGCAGCCCCGCGTTTCCCTATGGCGCATCGACAATCGGTCCGAGATCATCGTAAAGCCCGCCCTTATCGCCTTTGGCCCGAAACCGATACGAAATCCCCGTCATCCAGGTGGTCCTCGGGGTTCCGCCCTGGCGGAGCCAGACATCCCGAGCCGAACGGGCCACACATGGCCTAAATCCCTAAAGCCCTAAAGCCCGAAATTGCCAGACGGCTAGCGCTAGCTTGATCGGTCTTTTGCACAAGAAGGATCAACCGTATAAGACGGTGATCAGCCTGCTACAGGACATTTCAAGTGACATTCTTCCTCTATTCATCTAGCCAATCATTCACTACTCTTACATCCATTTCTTCCACGCATCCACGACATGCCCGTCGCTACCAATGATGACTCGATCAAAGGAGCGCGCATGAAGATAGCCGTCTTCGGGATCGGCAGAATGGGTCAACGACATGCTCTCAACGTACGTATTTCTTACAGTACTGGAGTCATATTGTCGCGATATGAGCTGACATCAGCTTCGCGGACAAATGTGATAGGCTGCCTATTTTGCTCCCAACGCAGAGCTGGTTGCGATCTGCGATGTCCAGCCAACCTCTTTTAAATGGGCCAAGGAAAATCTACCAGAAGGAGTCGAGTGAGCTCCCCGTTTTCCTCTTTCTGCTAGGGGAAAGCTGTACTCAGGCAGATGTGACATGCACCAGATATTATGTCGACCCGGCAGATTGCTTCGCTCATCCGGGTTTACAAGGAGTAGTCATTGCGACGGAAACTTCAACCCACGTCGCGTTGGCAGTCCAGGCTATCGAAGCCGGCATGGTCAGTTTGGAATTGGCGTGGGCCGCTAGATGGGATTGACACGCTAATCTATTCCATATGTACCAGCATGTTCTGTGTGAGAAGCCAATCTCTGTGGATGTAGAACTTTCGAAACCTCTAGTTGCTGCAAGCGAGGCTCATCCTCAAGTCAAAGTGATGATTGGCTTCTCTCGTCGGTGTAAGGCGTCCTTATCATCGGTACACGCATATCTTGACGACTGATGATCCCTTTCGAATGTGGAACAGTCGACGAGTCCTACATAGAAGCCAAGAGAAGGATCGACGACGGGTCGCTTGGTAATCCTCACCTGATTAAATCTGCTACTTGCGATCAATATGATCCTTCAGGTAAGCGTACTTTCATAGTTGTGTTCGTATCATTTAGATCGAGACTCAAATCTGTTCTTCGTTTGCCGTATCGCCAGGTTTCTTCGTAGCTTATTCCAAGGCTTCCGGAGGGATATTCATCGATTGTGGTATCCATGACATCGACATGGCCCGGTGGCTACTTTCAGTCCCCGCTTCTGGTTGTCCCGTCAAGCGAGTATTCGCGACCGGCCAAAACGTTCGCCATCCCGAGTTAGAAAAAGACGGAGACGCCGATAATGCACTGGCAGTCGTTGACTTCAGCGGAGGTCAACAGTGTACGTTTCATCTCAGTAGGACTGCTATACACGGTCACGATTGCTTCGCCGAAGTGTTTGGTACCAAGGGCAAGCTTGTTGTGAACGGGGTGAGAGACTTTGACGAATCACATCACCGGATGGAAAGCTGATGTTTCTATCGGACTTCGACGCTTCGGAATGCGTAGAACCCTCGTGCTAATCGTCTGGAGATCAGAGATGCTCATGGAGTACGGGCAGAATCTACGTAAGATCTACCTGATCCTGTTGCCGGTAACGGTTACCAGACGGAGCTCATTTTCGGTCCAACTTGATGTGACAGCCCAACTTACTATGAAAGATTCCGAGAAGCATTCGTCAAAGAGATGAATGAATTTGTCACTTGTTGCCAGAAAGACTTGCGTGAGTCTTTTTCGGCCGCCGTCACAACAACCTTACACTTTCAGTGTGCTGATGAGGCGATCTTGAAATCGGCAATGTTCAGCCGTGCCGACCACCATCCAAGACGCAATGCAAGCAGCCCAGATAGCAGTGGCTCTAACATGGTCATTCAGGAAAGCAAGGGTAGTCGAGTTCAACCAGCAGACTGGCGAGCCTATCTTGACTTGATGGTTCAAGGTTACATTGGATTTGCTGGCCACGGATCGAGAGACGATGTATATCGCTCCAGAAGCAACGATTCGCATAGAGCGTTGTATTATACTAGAATGGACCTAATGTCAGCGAATTGTTGGGAGATTGGTCGCATCGAGCATATTGCAGATCAGGGAAACTTTAAAGACCTCGCATCTCAGCTGCTCTAGCCTATGCAATCCACATTCTTGTCCCGGCCGGAGACCTGCACTCGAACTGACAAGTTAGGTTGCGTTCTTGCTAACCTAGCTAGTCTGGACCGACAGCGAAGCATTATCGTATCTTGATTCAAGGTAGTAGTTGAGAATCAAAATCCTTGGTAGTGAAGATGAAAGACCGTGTATCGCAACGGTTTGCGGGTTCAGCCCACTTTATATCATGATATCTCGTTTCCGGCCGGTGCTTCCTCGTCGTTCGCGATGAACTGGATTTCAGCGGAACGATGCCCGGTTATTGTCAAATTGCTTCATGTTCCCTAGAGACTGGCGATGGAGCCCGACTTGGGACAAGCGACTCCCCCCCAGTGGGGATCATCTGAACGAATTGTACTTGGCAATACTGATGCGACAGTTCGGCGGCAACGGGTACACAATATGATAGATCTTTCCAGTGAGCAAGGGAACGCTATCGTCTGTCTGCGAGGCCTACGCACCATTTCCCACCACTTACGTATGTCGTCCTGGGTAATTTCTGTCGCTTCTGAGGTCGTCCTCAAAAGTATGAGAATAATCGACATGACCTTGCTTCGCTATACCATGTGCAGGATCGCAATGGTCTCAGTATCAGCCTTCAGGTCCATCATGAATCTGATAAGCCCTATCTTACCATACTTTCCCCGTTAGATGCCAAGTGTACGGTGGGGATACTGTAATTTTACTAGGTCTTAGCTCATCTTCACGCAGCTATTAGCAATCTTTATGTACCTAGAGAGCTGACGATATGTTTCTTGTACGATGCGATACCTTTCCCCGCTAAGACTTAGCTGAGGCAGGGTGCTGGCCTGATACTCAAGCTTCACGCAAAAGATAGTCAAAGTGAGTGCTTATTCAAGACGGTCTCGTTTGCCAAGTGACGTACTAAAGCAAATTCGACTATCGCTGCAGTGACCAGGATGTTGGCTCTTTGCGTCTGAAAGATGTTTGGTCGGTCTTGGGTAGAAACCAGAGAGTTAATGGCTTGCAGCTCCTCAGGTAAGCCGTATCGTAGTCGTGAGATATCGTGTCGAGCTTGTTGTGCCCAGTTCCAGCCCTCTTCTGAGCTTGGTCTCGTCCCGACGCTTATAAAGCTTGCAAGCCTGACACGAAGTAAACAGAGCGACAAATAACGGAAGAGGCGAACGTTGCTAACGTAACCAACCATATACGAGAGTTTAGTTGAAGGTTGTTGCATGGAGCCTGCGGCCGTGATGAATTCGTCGTCGATCTCCAGCGGGTACGGAGGTACCCCCTCAAAATCATTCATCAGGATCGCACTGCCCATCGAAGCATCGGTCCTGTAATCACAAGTCAATCAACATATCAGCATACAGTCGCTCTGATCGTTAACGGAGCGCTTCGAACAGTTGTCTTACTTCTCGTGACAGAATAGGTGCCAAAATATACGTCGCTTCAGCTCGATTTGGATTGAATCGTCTAATGGGTCCTGTTGCCGGTATCTCAGAGTGTAGACGAGACCAACGACTTCACCCATCAGTACAGAACGCAGGTGCGTCCGATTGGTAGCTGCACAGTAATACGTTGCTCTGATTGTGAGCAAAATGATCGTTAGGCGTCCGGCTAATCTTCGTTCCCTCTTACACATACGCGATGATCGTGATCACGACATTCATGTTTGGCTCATCTAGGTGGCTTACTTGAATCGATCGGGAAACGGCGTGACATCGATGCTGAATCTTTTCGAGTTGCCTTTGTGTGTACGTCTGAGTAAGAAGGTCTAACGGAACCTGGCAGATGACGTATGCGGCTAAACTTCAACGATCTAGGTCATCTGCTCGAAGGCCGTCGGAGGATCAAGTCGTTCCCACTCACTCAGGCTAAGCAGCAGTCCTCTGAACGTCTCATCCCACTGATCTCTTCTCGTAACGATATCACTGGCGAACGTCGGCTTGTGCACCAATGGCATAAGAGCATGTTGATGACGAAGGTAAAGTTGAATGAAGTAGGAGATGTCAGACCAAGGGGCCACCTCTTCAATCTGTGGAAAACGATCTTGGGCGATTAATTGGTGTGATGCAGAAATCATTTGTGGACTGCGTTGGATAGTGGGATCACGCTGAGGGTGCTGAAGATCTGTCCTGCTGCCAGGATTCTGTTTTGTTACCGAAGCTCAGTTGCGCTGTCTTTGAACGACGGGCTGCCATTTGCAAACCCCTAAGGGTCTAGAGTCACTACATACTGGTGAATGACTAGGAACACAATTATCAGCTCCATCGTGAGCCCATGGGCTGGAGGTCGGTAGGTCTCTTGCCGGCAAAGTCTGATTGAGGACCAAGCTGTCAAGTCTCGGTTGGTGATGTCGAGAATCAGGAGATGGAGTTACGGTTTCGCAGTCTCTGGCATGCTCTATATCTAGATAGTTGTATGTGCGAGGAGCCCCTACGGATCCGTTGACAGATGATGCTTGTGAAAAGTGCGAGTCCCTTTGTTGGCCAGATCTATAACTATCAGTCCTGCTTTCCTCCTGTCTCGGGCTGGGGGTGGGCTGACTCGTCGATCGGCTTTCTTGCTCTAGCGAGCGGGGACGTGGCCTTTGCCTTTTGTTGACTTCTGTCATAGTGTTTCTAATGCAGATGGAAATGTAGGATCAGACGGAGCATCATTGACTGTATACGGACCTGCGACTAGGAATATGCCCTCTCTTTCTGCCGCGTGTTTGCAAGACGTAATCGAACTTGCACGGTATACCTCGGCGGTGACATGTCTTGCATTTGTCAGAGTCTGGATCTTGCTCGACTGGTAGGCATTTGATCTTGAAAGAAGAAGCGATAGTGATGAGCTGGCAAGTTGTAGTTGACTGTTGAGTCGAAGCGAAGTGTCATACCTTGCGGACTCGGCACTCGTCGCAAGTTTTATTCGCTGATGATGGTGGTCGGGACGTCTCGTACATCTCGACGGAGGTTTCGAAGAGACAATGATTGCACACTATCGACGTGATGTATGGGAAAGTTGGAACGTTCAAACGCGATGTAGCTCGTGGAAAGAGCCTGGTCACATGGTGTAGTCGATCTTGAAAGGCTCAAAGCGGGTTATCACACTGCGCGCGGCCGTTAAATCTAGGTCACTGTTTCCGACTGTTTTTAGGGGGTTAGGGGTTAGAAC